>LR749567.1:27333-97333 GCA_902729485.2 Mus minutoides
AAAAAAAAATCATATCATGCACTCAGACTCCTTTGTTTTCTTTTAGACTCTTTCCACAAAGGGGAATTGTCTTTTGTAACTGAGGTAAAAGATTTAAAGATTAAACTTCCTGGGTAAACATAAAGAAGATTTAGCTCTTTTTAACTATTGCACCACTTTGATGTAGATCCCTCTGCTCCTACAAAGCAAGGAAGTGTGCCTTTGTACAGGAAAATACATATCCTATCCAGATGGAACTGACTTAAGTGGTTCTGACTACTGATAAAACCATGACTAGCACATTACTGGTTCATTCTACCTCTTACTTGAGACCCTCACTCTTAAAAAGTCAAAATTCAGGATTCATTTTTCCCTGTGAGCAGTATAAAAATGAACCTCCCTGAAGACAATAAGTGCCAGTGTGCCTACCATGTCTTCCATGGTGTGAATTTCATTCATGCCACACCATGACTACTCAGTTGTATCTATGATTTTAGTCAAGACGTCATCCTACCATGTGTGCCAGTAATTCACAAGGCCTTGCTAGTTCATAGCTATTTTGTTTGTTTTGTTTTGTTTTTATTTTTATTTGTTTGATTTTTAAAGTTTCAAATGAGTGTGGATATGCACACTTATTTGGTTATTATAGTGATATATTATTTGGGTGTATTAGGGAACTAGGTAGCCTAAAGCAAATGACACTGTAATTAACAATCAAGACCAGGTGAGCAATATGTAATTTCACTCTGTTAGACACCATTAAAACAAAATTCAAAGTGCTCCTTTACAGGCTGCCTTCCTGCTGACTTCAGCATCCATTTCCATGTTAATAAATAGAGAACTCTCTTTATGCTTCATAAATCTAATGTAGAGGAGTGCAGATGAAGTTTGAGTATTCAAAAAACAAACAAACAAACAAACCAAAAGGAATAAAAACAGTACAATATGTTTTGCAACCATTGGGGATGAATCATAAATTAGAACATGACAGGTGAGAAAACCAATTTAACTGACAAATTTTATTCAGATACAATGTATCATGCAGGATTTCACTTAGATTCAGAGTGCTAACTTCCTCTAGAAGTATTAGGGTTATGTTAAAATTATGACTTTAATTTTTGTGAGGTGCCTTCAATAGAGAGCATGCCCATTTGTTTAAAGTGAAGATGATAGAAGCACGGAGAAAGAAGAGAGGAAATGTTCAAACAAACTCACCTCTTATCTACACAGACCATCTTCCATGCTGTGAGTTTCATTTATGCCACACCATTAACAATTGTATTTATGATTTTAGTCAAGACTTCATCCTACCATGTGTGCCAGTAATTCACAAGGCTTTGCCAGTCCATAGCTATTTTGTTTGTTTTGTTTTGTTTTTGTTTGTTTGTTTGTTTGATTGATTTTTAAAGTCCTTGACAGCTGTGAAGAATCACGGCCAGATTCTGCCATCTCCCTGATCTTTTGCTCGCAAAATATGCTTTTCAATTGTGTGTTTTTATGTTTTTATTCTTTGTGTGTTATGTGTTTTTTGTTTTCATTCTAGATTTTGTTTTGTTTGCTTGCTATTGTTTCGTTTTTGCCCCTCTGTTTGGTTTCTAAGGACAGAGCGAGAAAGAAGGCATAAGGTTGGCTGGGAATGACATGAGAGGAGCTGGGAGAAGGGAATTAATGATTAGAATATTGTATGAAAAATATATTTTTAACAAAGTAGTTTAAAAAGAAAATGATAAATCCCTTTAAATTTGGTAGTTAAGAATATAATGATAAATAAATAAATAAATAAATAAATAAATAAATAGATAAATAAGAAAGAATAAAAACATCAATCTGGATTTACAGATTTTTGAAACACTACCAAAAGGTAAAGTGCCCATCTTGTAACATCATACCTGGGGAAAAGGATACCAAAATGACCTATCATTTGGAACTTTAGCTTGACACCTGGTTGAAGCAGAACTTGTTAGGTTTCTATAACTAAGTCATATTTTTCTACTTTAATATTCAATTTGTTTAAAGTAAGCAGTGCACATATGTCTTATGATATACCTGCATAATTCAGTGTTTCTTTGTATACACACAGTACCTAGGAGATTTTATGTCTAGATTCAGTGTTTGGAATAATTCTGTAAAGATGAGTTCTACTTACAATCATTTATTCACTTACCTCTATATTGCTATGGTCTCAAACATGTATTTATTCTGTTCTGTAGGCAGCAAGGCAGCATTTCTGATACCTGTTGTATTTTAACAAAGCCTTCTATGGATATTAAATCAATTGTACCAGTATTGCTGACATCTTTTTACAGTTTCTATGTACAAAGTCTATTTTTGTCTTTTCTCTTTCTTTTTGCTCAGGGAATCAAATGTATGCCTTGTACATATTAGGCAAATGCCCTATCATTATCCACATCCTTGCATTCTTAGCCCTTGTCAGGTATTTTATAATGAATACATATTGATTTTTGGCCAGGAAAACTTAATGTTTCTCCTAAGCCCTCAATGAAAGCACACTGATTGCATCACCCTCTTATCCTTATTGGATAGTGTATAGCAATTTTGTCTCACAAGGTTATCTAATATTGAGTTGACAGAATGGTGCTGTTCTGCTGATTGGGAGCTAATTCTACATTATATAGGCTAAGGGAAAGGCCAACAGTGCCATATTTCAGGCTAGCTCTTGGGCTAAAGCTACATTCAGAGCCTACATATTGGAGCTCAATCTTTTATCTTCTAACCCTGATATTACCTAAATCTATAGAAAACACAATCGGACTAAAGTGGGAATAAATAGATTTCTTTGCATCCCGTGTTTCACACATTGCTAAAACAAGGACTGACCCTTAACATTTATTCATGGCTCTGTACCCAGTCAGTGTGTAGCCGTCCTCCAGAAAGTGGCATCTTTCACATCAATGGATTTCCAACTAAAAGAGATCCTTCTAAATGTAAGGATCCTTAGAATACAATAAATGTAAGAATATTGGCTCTCTTGAGTTGACCTGATTCCATGGTGAGTGAGGAGATATTTCTTGAAGGAATAGGGTTCCTTTTCTCATTCTCCTTGCCATTCTGCTTCCAGCCCTCTACACAAGTATAGAGGGTTAAATGTCATTATTAAAGGAGGACCATTATACAAATTCAGGGATTATGGATTAAATAGTTTGAAGAAAGAAAGGAAGGTGCACTTAAAATATATAACCCCAAGTACTTAATTTAATATGATAAGAAAAGGAAATGGTGTCCCTATTTCCCTCTATAGGCTCTGTGACCATTCATTTCTGTTCATTGTCTCAATATCTGGTAGTAACTTGAGATTCACTGGGAGCCAGTGGTACCATTTAGAGAGTGGAAGGCATGACGTCATGAATGAATAATATGAAGGGTGGAGGCCAGGAGATCTATATACTCAATACAAAAGTCTACACAAAACTGTATGTTCATTAAGTAGCAATAGGTATGATGACCTACCCTGGGTCACACTAGACTGACCTTGTAAACAATCAGTCACTAAACTAGAAGTAGCCCAGAGGGCCTATACTTTACTGCTGAACTACTCGAAGAGGGAAGGTTGTTGGTTTTTGGTGATTAGCTATTACTGAGTCCCCATGTCTCTACCAGACCCAAACTCTGGATCAAAGACACATACAGGAACAAAAACAACTATAATGGAAAAGGTGAGTGTGATAGGGAGACGGGAGAATGTGAGCAGGATGGGTATGCATGATAAACTTACATGTATCGATATTTTCCAGGAACAGATTTTCATTTATAAAAAGTAGTATGACTTTAAGAAGTAATGGTGTAACCAGGCAGTGGTGACACATGCCTTTAAACCCAGCACTTGGAAGGCAGAGTCAGGAGGATTTCTGAGTTTGAGGCCAACCTGGTCTACAGAGTGAGTTTCAGGACAGCCAGGGCTACACAGAGACAATCCTGTCTCAAAAAACTTAAAAAAAAAAAAAAAAGAAAAAAAAGAAAAAAGAAGAAGTAGTAATGGTGTGTAACAAATAATGATACTTCTCCATCTTTTATGAAAATATTGAATTACCATATCCTTGACATAAAAAAATTAACTTCAGAACTAGGACACGAAAAGCTATTACTTGGTTAATAAAAGTCTTCTTATGTATTATAGTTGGGCAATAAACAGATGTATCTTCTCTACTCATCTTAGAAATACTGTATCACTAAATTATTGAAGCTTCTCGCAATTTTATATATTTTCTAATCAAATCATTCATGTAGCCAGTGATCCACAAAGAAACATTTATTCTCAGCTCCAAGATTCATCTTTTCTGTAATCTGCTTCCTTATTTACAAGCATACGTTCCCAAACAACATCATTTAAAGGTAATACTTGTATGTACTAGGCACATGTAGCATAATATGGTCTTGTCTCTGGCCAGTGCTTGCTACTAAACTTCAAAATAATTATCAGAGAATGGGAAGGAAAGTGAGGTTCTATGTTCTGCATAGGTTTTTTTTTTTCAACTTTTATTAGATATTTTCTTCATTTACATTTCAAGTGTTATCCAGAAAGTTCCCTATACCCTCCCCCCTCCCGGCCCTGCTCCCCTACCCATCCCCTCCCACCCCTTGGCCCCGGTGTTCCCCTGTATTGGGGCTTATAAAGTCTGCATAACCAAGGGGCCTCTCTTCCCACTGATGGCCAACTAGGCCATTCCACTATGTTCTATCGTCGGAATAAGTATTATCGGTCTTTGACCTTTCTTGGGTCTACAGGGAGTTGTCTCCTTACCTATGTTTTTTAAACCATATAAATGTGTTACCTCATGATGAGTCGATAATTTTTGTTATTTATATACTTTAAGGATCCGTTTACCTACCTAGACTTCCGGTAGTAGGACTCACTTCATTGGCATTCACAAAAGATCTGCATAGGTTTTAACATTTGCTTCCCAATAGAACTGGCAATTAATTAACATCAATTAAAGAGATGTCCTAGGATGTGTTGAAGTTTGCCATGCTGTATGTCAGTAAAGGATTCTTCAAAGTCATTGCCCTTAGTATAGTCTCGTGTGAGGCTATGCCAGTGCCTGGCAAACAAAGAAGTGAAAGCTCACAGTCAGCTATTGGATGGAACACAGGGTTCCCAATGGAGGAGCTAGAGAAAGTACTCAAGGAGCTGAAGGGGTCTCCAACCCTATAGATGGAACAATAAAATGAACTAACCAGTATCCCCAGAGCTCATGTCTCTAGCTGCATATGTAGCAGAAGATGGCATAGTCGGCCATCATTGGGAAGAGAGTCCCCTTGGTCTTGCAAACTTTATATGCCCCAGTACAGGGGA
The DNA here is from genome assembly GCA_902729485.2 of Mus minutoides. Lineage (NCBI taxonomy): Eukaryota > Metazoa > Chordata > Mammalia > Rodentia > Muridae > Mus > Mus minutoides. The sequence continues at coordinate 32,624 of LR749567.1, forward strand.
ACACCAGGGCCAAGAAGGTGGAGTGGGTGGGTAGGGAGTAGGTCTGGGGGTGGGGGAGGGTATAGGAAACTTTTGGGATATCATTTTAAATGTAAATGAAGAAAATATCTAATAAAAAAATTGAAAAATAAAGATTCTGCGGGGTTGTGGAACTATAAACTCAGGTGGAGTTTCAACAAATTTGTCTTTGACAAAGCTTGGTGCAACTCTACCAAGAATTTTCTACTTCTTCAGGAAAAGTAATGAAATCTTATGTGTAATCAATAACTAAATCATAATTGCATGACTACAATCTAGATGAGGAAATTAAATGTATAGGTAAAAATTTTAGATGGCAATATGTTTTTTAAAAATTAACCAAGAATATAACGTGGTGTTTTGGCCAACCATTTTGACAAGCTGTTTTCTTCTCCACTCATCAGTGGGAAGCAAGTGAGTAAGGGGCCCCTGACTCACACTAGAAAGGCAAATACATGGTTGCAAGTGATTTTAGTTTTCTTATATGAATATTATTATAAAATTAAAATATATTTAGATAATTTTTCTCCATACCTTTCTTCCTGCAAACCCATTCTATGTACCCTTTGACTTCCTTTCAAATTCACTGCCTTTTTTCTTATATCATTTTATATATATGCATAAACATATAAATATAACATTCTGAGTCCTTTAAATATTACACATAAGCATCTGATTTCATGTTGATCACTTGGAAATGCGTAACCAACTGAAGGGCTCATCCAAGGGAATGACTAATTCTTGCTCATCAGTTCTTAGTTATCTATTGTTCTTTGCCTGGGATTGAAGAGGAGGGTGTGAGAGCCCCTTTTTGACACTAGCATGTCTATTGGTATTATCATTGTTCAGGTCTTGTGTAGGCAGCCATATTCCTGAGGTATCTATGCTGTAGTGACCATTTCTACTAGACACAATCCCAGAACAGATTTTTCTGCTTCTCTGACTCTTTCAGTCTTTACGCCCTTGCTTCCACACTACACTGTTGACTGAGACTTAGCAGCAAGATCTATTCACTATATGCAGGATATCCAGCTGTCAGTTGGTCTGTGCATTTGACAAGTCATAATATTATGCAATGGTATCCCATGATAGGTTGTTCTCCACCTGAACAAACTTATTATTTTTTTTATTATTAGACAGTTTCTTCATTTACATTTCAAGTGTTATCCAAAAGTCCCCTATATCCTCCCCCCACCCTGCTCCCCCACCCTCCCTCTCCCGCTACTTGGCCCTGGCATTCCCCTGTACTGGGGCCTAAAAACATTGCTAGACCAAGGGCCTTTCTTCCCAAATAATGGCCAACTAGGCCATCTTCTAATACATATACAGCTAGAGACATGAGCTCTGGGGGTTCTGATTAGTTCATATTGTTGTTCCATCTATAGGGTTGCAGACCCCTACAACTCTTAGGTACTCTCTCTAGCTCCTACATTGGGGACCCTGTGTACTGCCCTATAGCTGATTGTGAGCATCCACTTCTGTGTTTGTCAGGAACTGTCAAAGCTTCTCAGGAGACAGCTATATCAGGGTCCTTTCAGCAATGTCCTGCTGGTGTATGCAGTAGTATCTGTGTTTGTTGGCTGATTATGTGATGGACCACCCGGGTGGGGCACTCTCTGGATGGCCCATCCTTTCATTTTTGCTCCAAGCTTTGTCTCTGCACATCCTTCCATGTATATTTTAATCCCTATTCTAGGGAGGAGTGAAGTATCCACACGAACCAGAAAGAACTAAAAGAATACAAAACCTTGAACATAGAACCCATAAGATCTAAAGACCCGATTATAGACGAATAGTCACTCACGTATAATTCACTGAAGAAAACACTAACCCAATGGAGACTCAGGATGATATCCTCCAGATACATCCATTTACTCAAGAATTTCATAAATTCATTGTTTTTAATAGCTGAGTAGTTTTTATGCATTCCACAAATATACTAGTTGCAGTGAGAATGGAACTCTGATTATTAAGAAGCCATTGAAATCACAACAATTAAAGAATAAAACTGTGTTCACAAAACACACATTTAAGATGGAAGATTGTACAGATCATGCTTCACTGAACCTTTATATAGTTAACAGACTCAAGTGTAAGCATAGAATGATCCAGAACAGCTACATAGTGCCGTGGGAATTCACTTGTCACCTCAGAACATTCTTTCTAACACCTTCCCAGTCAATAGCCATTTGAGAACTTTAATATATGATCCTAATATTTCTTTAGTTTCTCTAGTATGTTTTAAGGGCATTCTATATGATCTTAAGCCTGTAGTAAGACATCTAAACATCAATCAACAATAATTCTAATACATAGTATAAGTACACAAATTGATGATCATTCTTATTTGGTTGGAAGTTGCAAACCTTGTTATTATAATTGCCAGTTGCTTAGTTTGGGTTTAGACTTGAGTATTATATATCTTCAGTACATGGACTTTCATTTAGTTAAACCAAGATTTTTTTTTTTATAACTGTATTCTCTAAAAATGCATTGACAAGTGACAGCAGTAAGGTAGCCTAAAGAGATATTTCCTTCCCATTTGTCATCCCCTCATAACAAGTTTGATAATCTACACACAAAAGCAGCATAGAAGCTGTAGGTAAGCAATGGGACAATCAAACAATTAAAAAAACTCCACAAGAATGGTAGCCTACAAAAAAGTCAAAATCACCACAAGACTTAGCAATGGTTAACCAGTGTTTTCATGTCAAACATGAGGGTAACTCAGTGAATAACTTCCCTTACTCCCAAGCTTGAAGACCTGAGTTTGATCATTTGAACCCACATAAATGGTTGTAGTCTGACTCCCACATGATTGCACACATGTGGACATTTACACCAACACAAGAAAAATAAAACTCCAACAACTGTACTGACAACCCAGGCCACCTCACTGTCACATGTGCAGACATCTGCATGCAATCCCACTGAGGACACAAAGGTACTTGTTGATATGGAATCCAGCTAACAAATGTTCCTTCATTGCTGTATCTCCATCAGCTAGATTTTTGGTCTGGTTCCTCTTCCTGGACCTGTTCTTGTCCTATAGTCCTCAGGTGTTCAGACCAAGTCTATTGTAGCATTCTACATCAACTATTGTAGTATGCTACAACTGTAGTACAAATGCTGTAGAATACTACATGTGAAGCCTGTAGTTACTTTACTATCAAAGCCAATTCATAAATCATGAAGAAATGACTTTAATTATATAGGAATCTAAGCAAAGCTATGGAAAGGAGAATAAGACTAAAGAAAAAGATACTACAATGAATACAGTAAGTCACCTATTCCAATGACATAAGAACTTCTGAGATACCTACAATTCGACCTATTTGCTTAAAAAAACAAACACCCAGAAAACATGGTGCTCAAAATAAGACAACTCATTTTCGGGAAAGTAATATACAAACAAAAGATGTTCAGCAGAGAGGAATCTTCAAAAGGAAGCAGAGCAGATATTTCTGAGCTGAAGTATTCAGAAAATTCTATGAATAACGAAATGGGAAACTTCAATAGCCACTTAAGCAGGAGACTCATCCAGCTGAAATACAAGTTATTTCAAACCATCCATTTAAAGGGGGAAGGGAGAGTAAAACATCTGTGAATGAAGCTCAGGTGATTTAGCAATCCAGCTCTGTCTATTCACCAAAACAATATGAAATCAAGGTGTTGCAGAGATATCTGCACCTTGGGTTTGCTCAGCATTGTTTAGAATAACCAAGGTAAGCGAACACATCAACCAACCAGTGAAAGAAGGGAAGAACGCAGCACATCCATACATGTTCACCTAGACCTATGTCCAACACAATCAAATGCCGACAAGTCTGAAATACAGAACCCCTAGCAGTTACAGTTTCTTGAAAACAGTTATATGTATTCAATTGCATCAGTCATGAAAAGAAATAAGACAGATATGAAAAGTTAAACATCACATATACTAATCCAATCTAGGGAAACTAAAAATGAGAGAAGACAATAATTTTTGTCAAAGGCTAGAAGAAAGGTAGGAAAATGTGGTTCAAAGAATATATTCAATGATTAAGAATGAGAAAGTTCTGGAAATTGAATTCATGGTAATATTATTGTCTTTAGCAATATTAGTTTGGATACCTACATTTTTCTAAGAAAGTAGATTTTATGTGTTCTTACTGCAAATATAGGTAATGATATAAGTCTGTTTTATTAACTCAACTAAGGTGTATATTTTACAATACAGATACCGATGAAAGAATCATGTTTTGTAGCTGAAATATGTGAGATTTTTTTCATCAATTACCTTTTATAGCCAAAAAATAATTTAAATACAGACATAAGATACTGAGGCAGTAGTTTTGAGCAGAGGGAAAGTTTGAGAAGGTCTGCTGTAGAAGTCATAAAATAAGTACATGAAAAGAACTTGCTTCAAAATAGGGAGGTTTGGAATCCCCCTTCTCAGAAAGAACACCAGAACTGACTGGAGTACCAACTTATCCAGACATGGAGACATTTCAGAATGTCGGAAACTGAGCTGTAGTTAATTATCATGCTACAAAGAAAACTTTGGTGAAGAGATTTAATATCTAATTCTTAGAAATTTGAGGATGAAGGCAGTTGAATTTGGACAAAAAACAAACAAACAAAAATAAAATCTGTCATGAAATTATCTTAATGAATGAGCTTCACTAGGAAAGTGGGAATGATTGGATTTTGAGGTAGATCAGCATTAAAAATGAACAGAGCATTCATTGTATTAGAAACAACATGATTGATGTCTTTTAAAGTAAATACCTTAAAATTTATTCTATGTGTATGTGTTTATGCCCAAATGTATATATCTCCAACACATGTATGCAGGAGCCCATGGAAAGTGTCAGATCCTTTGGAACTTGAGTTACAGATGGTTGTGATCTACTTGATGTGGGTTCCAGGAACAGAACCTGGGTCTTCTGTAATAAGAGCAAGTACTTTTATCCATTAAACCATCTCTCCAGCCTCTTGATATGGAGCCTTGCAGGGAAATATAGGTCTGCTTTTCAAGCTCATCAGTATGGAGGATGACTGAAGCAGGTCAAGGGAAAGTCTTTGGAGCAGTTTCTGAACAAGAGAAAATACTATTTCAGGAAGTTTCCAGGAACTCCAAACTGTTATGAGATGTACCTCTTCCTTTAAGCCAGATCCCATAATCTGATTCAGGCCACACCTCCCTAAAGTTTTCTTTATGACTTAGAGTTAAGAAGCTGTCTGTTATTAACCTCTGAGCGATCTCTTCAGCCCTCAGTAGAGTGGAGGCCCCAGGGAGTTTAGAGGTCTGGTAGGGTGGAAGGTGAGGAAATCCTCATGGAGATGGGGGCGAGGGGCAGGGAGGTATGGAATGTGAAGCAGTCAGAGGGTGGACTGGGAGGGGGATAAAAAATAAAAATAAAAATAAAGAAGAAGCTGTCTTTTCTCTGGCCTAACAACAACCCTTAATTCATTATCACATTTGGTACCTGTTTCTACTTCTATTCACACATTCCTTTTAAATCACCAGTTCAAAGACTTATCATTGTGAAATTCTAGGCATTTTCCCAGTGAATTTCAGGATCCACTGACATCATTATTGTAGGGGAAGAAGATTGTGAAACAAATGGAAATGTCAAATAGTGTAAACTGCACATATTTGAACAAGGAAAACTGGGGAGAGATGATCCTAAAGGTCCCTGTGCACTCAGGGATGACTTTGAAGTGGTTTTAGGGTTAGAGGTATTATAACAGACAATAATGTTCATGGAAGGCACAAACCTCAAAAAAGTAGACTACATGATGTAGCTTTTATACATTTTACTCTTCCAAATTAAAAAAAAAAAGAATTAAGATAAAATAGCATATACTGCAGGGGGGGGATCAAATGGTTTGTGTTCACTCAAATGTAAAATTTAAGAATGTATTAAAACACCTTACAGAGAAGTGAATGGAATAAAGATTAAATTAACAGACATATTATGGATCTGAAACCAAATTAAAATTCATTCTTAGAACTGTGTATGTACAAGTCCCCAGTTCATTACTTCCCCTGCACTTTCATTACTCCACAGAGCTCAGTGGAAATTTGCATTTCCCCAAGCAATGCTTCTTTAAGTGACTGACCAGGGCTAAGGCTGTTCCTCTCCTTGCAGTGTTAATGGACCACATACCAATTAGCAACAGAAGGAAGTAGCCTTTACATTGCATGTAAATTAAGTATAAGATCACCAGACTTTCTGTTAGCTAAAACCTTTCCCAGTGGAAACATCCTCCGGAGACCTTTCTTCCCCAAGCAACAGCAAGGATATAGAAAGAGTATTCACCTTAATTTTTGCCTCAGAGATAAATTAACAGGGCTTTTCTATCAGGAGGGGAAAGGAAAGGCGATTTCTCACATCAGGGAGCCATTATTAAGGATACACAGTTCTCCTCTGGCAGTGTTGCTCATATATATTTCATGTGGTTCCAAGAGGAATCAGAAGTGAATGGCCTTGCCCACTGCTCACCAGGGAATCACATCAAGCCAAACTCTTGCCATAACTTTACTCATTACCTACTGTCCGGGTGCCACATCTGTGTGTTTCCTGTCAAAATTTTTTTGAGTTGGGGCAGACCCACAATCGATGTGCTATGGGAGCTCTACATCTGAGGAAGGAGAAGCAAGACTAGGCACATTCTAGAAGCTGGAGAAAGAGGATAATTCCCTATGATGACATGAAGAAAAGGAGGGAAAAGACAACATGTAACAACCATTGCACAATCATTGAATTACTGAAGGATTTCTCATAAAGTCCAAAGGACCCACCCTAAATCCAAGCCCCAGTTAAAACTCTTTTGAGCAGAAGGATAAAACTCACACAACCATGTCACACATTCCAACAGCCAAACCTGACTCAATTTTTCTTTTTTCTTTTTTTTTTGTTTGTTTGTTTTGTTTTTTATTTATTTATTGGATATTTTCTTTATTTACATTTCAAATATTATCCCCTTTCTCAGTTTTCCACCATGAAACCCCCCTAGACAGCCCCCCTTCCCCTGCTTCTATGAGGGTGTCGCCCCCACACACTCCTGTATCCCTGCCCTCCCAATCCCCTACACTGGGGCATGAAGCCTTCACACTACCAAATGACTCTCGTCCCATTGATGCCCAACAAGGCCATTCTGCTAGATATGCAGCTGGAGCCATAGGTTCCTCCATATGTACTCTTTGGTTTGTTTTTTAGTCCTGGGGAGCTCTAGAGGTTCTGGTTGGTTCATATTCTTGTTCTTTTTATGGGGTTGCAAACCCCTTCAGTTCCTTCAGTCCTTTCCTTAACTCCTTTACTGGGGGCCCATGCTAAGTCCAGTGGTTGCCTGCCAGCATCCACCTCTGTATTTGTTAGGCTCTGGCAGAGCTGAGAGAGAGACAGCTGTATCTGGCTCCTGTCAGTATGTACTTCTTGACATCAACAATACTGTTTGCTTTTGATTACTGTATATTGGATAGATCCACAAGTGGGTCAGTCTCTAGATGGCCTTTCCTTCAGTTTCTGCTACACACTTTGTCTCCATATTTTCTCCCGTTAGTATTTTATTCCCCCTCTAAGAAGGTCCAATGCACCCACACATTAGTCTTCCTTTTTCTTGAGCTTCATGTGGTCTGTGAATTGTATCTTGGGTATTCTGAGTTTGGGGGCTAATATCCACTTATCAGTGAGTACAAACCATGAGTGTTCTTTTGTTCTTGGGTTACCTCATTCAGGGTGATATTTTCTAGTTCCATCCATTTGCCTTAGAATTTTGTGAAGTCATTGTTTTTAATAGCTGAGTAGCACTCCATTGTGTTAATGTACCACATTTTAGGTATCCATTCCTCTGTTGAAGGACATCTGGTTTATTTCCATATTCTGGCTATTATAAATAAGGCTGCTATGAACATAATGGAGCATGTTTCCTTGTTATATGTTGGAGCATCCTTTGGGTTTATGCACAGGAATGGCATAAGTCCTGAGGAATGGTTCTTAGGTAGCAATATGTACAATTTTCTGAGGAAATGCCAGACTGATTTTCACGGTGATTGTACCATCTTTTAATCCCACCAGCAATGGAGGAATGGTCCTCTTTTTTCACACCCTCACCAGCATCTTCTGTCGCCTGAGTTTTTGAACTTAACCATTCGTATTGGGGTGATGTGGAATCTCAGGGTTGTTTTGATTTGCATTTCCTTGATGACTAAGTATGTTGAACATTTCTTTAGGTGGTTCGTGGCCAATTGATATTCCCCAGTTAAGCATTCTTGGTTTAGCTCTTTACTCCATTTTTTAATAGGATTATTTGATTCTCTTCAGTCTGACTTCTTGAGTTCTTTGAATATATTGGATATTAGCCCTCCATCAGATTTAAAATTGGTATAGATCTTTTCCCAGTATGTTGGTTGCAGTTTTGTCCTATTTACAGTGTCTGTTGCCTTACAGAAGCTTTGTAATTTTATGAGATTCCCAATTGTCTATTGTTGATCTTAGAGCATAAGCCATTGGTATTCTGTTCAGAAAATTTTCCCCTGTGTCCATGTGTTCAAGGAATTCAAGACCCATACCTGAACATAGTAAAAGCAATATACAGCAAACCACTAGCCAACATCGAACTAGATAGAGAAAAACTTGAAGCAACCCCACTAAAATCAGGTACTAGACAAGGCTACCCACTGTCTCCCTACCTATTTAATGTAATACTCAAAGTCATAGCCAGAGCAATTATACAACAAAAGGAGATCAAAGGGATACAAATTGGAAAGGAAGAAGTCAAAATATCACTATTTGTATATGATATGATAGTATACTTAAGTGATCCCAAAAATTCCACCAGAGAACTCTGATACCTGATAAACAACTTCAGCAAATAGGCTGGATATAAAATTAACACAATTTTTCTTTAATCAGAACAGTTGAGAGAAAGTATTCTTTCAGCAAGAGGAAAGTGTATTTCCATGAAACTGAGTACTTCATGGGGCTATTGTTAGAGGTTGGAAAAAGGAGTTGTTGAGATGGAAGTTTCAATCTGCAGGTCAGTAGCCCTGGAGTCTCAAAGTTATAAGTATCAAGGGAGATTAATTGGCATGTTGGATACATTCTCTTATCAGAGTCTTCCAGTGTCTGGACAAATGGTCATGTCAACATTATTCTCTGAAGATTCTCAACCCACCTAAGGCTTTTAGGTTATAAACCGTTCACATAGTATAAATATTCCAAATATGTAGGAATTAGACATAAAAATTAGCTCTGACTAATAGGACCTTAGGTAAATAACACTGCAATATCAGAAATCTCCCATATATGTTTAAGAGCTTTACAGAGAAACCATTCACATAATTTATGGTCTATACCCTGTACTCTACTCTTAGGCATAAGCATTAGTAACCTACCTTCCTTTGAATACCTCATATTTCATTCTTTACGTTATTGGACATCTGTCACTTAACAATCCTTGAGAGAATTTATTTGAACAACTGGGACCCAAATGATAATGATATTAATGTGTGTTAATTATTATATTATAGCTCCTATAGTTTTCAGGGAAGCTATTCCATAAAGTCTCCTCTACATGGCTCCCTAAAATATAATAGCATCATTAGACATGCTAACATGGAAAGGGAAAGTCTCATAGGCTCCAGCCCTAAACAAAGGACTAATAGGCAACAAGAAATGCTGGGAGAAGTAGGCATAGTCTTCCTCCTAGGGAAGAACACACTAGTTAATTAGGCAATACAAAGTAGTCATCTTTGAAATCATATTCATATACACACAACTAACCTTATGCAGACTGTGCAGGATATATTTATATATTTAGTTGTTTGTGTGTGTGTGTGTGTGTGTGTGTGTGTGTATGAGAGAGAGAGAGAGAACAATTTAAAGAATAAAAGATTTCATAAATTAGAGATGAAGAAAAAATTAGAGAGAAAGAAAATGAAAAAAAAAAACAATAGAGGGATGGAGCAATGAAAGGGAAGGGGAAATGACATAATTATATTTTAATTTCAATATTTCTTAAAGATTATCAGAGGAAAGATATAACAAAAAAAAAAAAAACCCACTCTGTATTGGAAGCTTCATGATTCAGTCACTGGCAAAGTAACCAAAGGTCACCTGACCAACATATGCAATTCTGTTATCCAGTATCACCAACACAGATGAAATTTGGATATTATAAAGTTTCCTCTTACAAGGTATGGGGGATTAAAGTGAGCAACTCCATGCAGATCTCTAATCCCCAAATCACTCAGTAGGATTAAAAACCAGACTTTTATCTCTTTGCAGATCCTCACCCCAAAAAGCAATTTGTATGAAATATGAAGCGCGAAAACAGAAATCATCAAAACTCTGCAACAGGAAAACTGATAGGAAACATTGAATACAAGGGAAAGACAACCAAAACCAAAACCAAAAATAACCCCCCAAAACAAGAAAACAGAACACATTTGTTAAGTTCCTGAAGTCCTAGGAATGACTGACTTGAAAATAATATATATACAAATAAAGACATGAATGTTTGCTTGTCTTTATTTCCAAAATAATGACTTCAATTGGTTGAAGTCTCTCCCAAGGCCTTATGATTTCTTTTCTTTCTTTCTTTCTTTCTTTCTTTCTTTCTTTCTTTCTTTCTTTCTCTTTTTTGAAAAAGTATAAAGTTTTAGTCATTCCATTCTCTTCAAGGGTCTGTAATATTTCTGTGCAAACTTTTCCCCTATCCTTGATAATGTGTTTGCTCCCGCTCTACATCAACTATACCAAAATGCAGACCTCTACTGAAGTACAAATGTGAAGCCCTTACTTCATAGCATCCATTTTTCTATCATTCTGGTTTCAGATGGTTTGGCATGAGCCCTTTAAACTAGTCTTTGTAGTAGGAGTCTTCCTTTCCTAGTAACTGAAATACATCTCCTCATCATTCCTTTTCCGTTTTATGTATATTACCTGAAAGATAGCACTAAAACACCTCATTTGTTGTAATATGGAGATATGGAAAAAGTGGATCTGCCTTTCAAAGGCTTAGTGCTGGAATCTAAGCTCTATGGTGAGGCATTAGGAGGGCAGAACTTAATTCCACTGTAGTGCTCAGAAGGGATCCTTTGAGGTTAAAAGATGAGGATTAGATAATTTTATGAGCATAGAGGTCAAAATATTGACACATAAGTCTTTGTAAAAAAATGGAGAGGGACTAGAGAGAATTGCTATGTCTAGTCAAATGATGCAGCAGACCTCTACTAGCAATCCACATTTTCTGGTTGGAATTACTATTATTTCATTGAGCAGTGGTTCTCATCTTGTGAGTCCTGACTCCTTTGGGGGTTGCATACAAGGTATTCTGCATATCTGACATTCCATTTCAATTCATAACAGTACAAATTACAGTTATGAAGTAGCAACAAGATAATTTTATGGTTGGGGGGTTACTACAATATGAGGAACTGTATTACAGTTTTCTGCATTAGGAAGGTTGTGAGCCATTGTCACAGAGGAAGGTAGAAAAAACCCTGATCTCAATGCTAGTTTATTGTGATTTACTACACATGCCTGCCACTTGGCAAGTCTTATTCCATAGTTCTATTTTATGTCCTATTCCATTTTTATTAATAAATGTCAATGGCCACTAAGTTCAACTGAAAAGTCCAAACACAAAGCATAGTTTTGTTTGTGGAAAAGCCAAAACCATCTGTGAATTCTTCCTATCAACAGGAACATTTCAACTGTGTTAGAAATTAAAAATTCTGAAATTCACTTCAAAAGACAGTAAATTAATTAATTAAATAATTAAATCAATATTTTACCTAAGTAGCAGAGTTCTATGGGACAATGACAACATTGGTATCTCACACCAATATAGCACAGTTCCATGGGACACTATGGTAAACTTTTATTGGAACCAAATGAAAGTTAGCAAGCCATCATTGAAGCCAACATCCCTCAAAAACTAGTAAGTGGTTTCATCCCTATACAAGGAACTCTAAGAATGTTGAGAGTGGAAGAAATCATTATTATTGGTTACTCAATGCTTAAGGTTAGTCTTGAACATATACACACAAGTAACATGGTATAAACTAATTAGATTGTATTATGGAATACATATATATGTATAGATATGTATGTATATACATGCAACAACAATTGATGTAAGAATGCATGTAACAACAAATAATTTATAAGGGGCCATAGACTTGAAAGAAATCATGTATCTGAGAGTGTTTCTGGGAAGAAATGGAAAGGAAAATTATACAATCATAATTTCAAAAAAGCAATAAAAATTATATGTAGAAAATGCTAAATTCTTGGAACTGAGAATGTAGGCAGATACAATTGCTAAGCATTGTGTTATATAGTATCAAACAGGTATTAGAATATTAGCGAATATGTTTTGATCAATCTCCACACATCATGTTACTACCAATGGCCAACAAGACATGCTTGCAGCATAAGCTCTACTAAGGCCATGGATCCCAATAGTATTTACTCATGAATAACTGAAGCAAATACACGATCAATTTATTACTTTGATGAGTCACTAGTGATGCCTCTAGTTATGGACTTTATGGACTTCATTAGAGACTCTTAGTCCTGCCCACTTCAAGGGTAATGTAGTGTCCCAGTTAGGTAAAAATGGTAAAAAGGAAAATAAAACTGTGTTTAAAAGTGTGAAGAAGAAGAACAAAAACAAAAACATAAAAAAAGAAGCAGAAGAAGTTAATAAAATGCAGATGATTATTTTTTATCACCTCCACCAAAAATATAAGGGCAAAAATATTTTCAACAATTAGTATTTTTCATTTAAATTTGTCTGAATATTCAGGATTCTGGAAAATATGTAAGAAGCAAATTGTATTAATACTATGTAATTTCACCCAGAGTACATACAAGGAATGTTTTCTAGTTATTGTGTGATGCTGGCATTGTGCTGAAACAAAAGGCAATACATTAAAGGAAAGAGATATAGAAACAAAAAGAATGCAATGAATATAGATATGGAAGTAGTCAGTGAATATAGGGAAAGTATGTATCAATGTAAAAAAAAAGGTAACAGTGTGCTAAAAAAAAATACAATATGACCAAATGGAACAAATTCCACAAATGCAAAGTTTGCTGCACATTACAAAGTTAATTGGTATAATTTGTCATAGAAGCAAGCTAAGATATAAAATTATACATCCATGCAAATATTAAATTCAAAATAATTATTAAAATTAATCCATATTATAATCAAGATAAGAACTCTGTGAGCTAGGAATAAAGTGGCATCTCCATAACTTAAGAAAGAACATTAACAAAATATGAAGCAACAGCAATTCCCCCGTATGACTGCTTGGAATGCAAAATGGTACAGTCAATTTTGAAGGCAATTACAAAGTCCCTCACAAAGATTACAAAACAAAACAAACAAACAAACAAACAAAAAAACCCTACTTAAACATAGCACAGCATCTTTACTTCTTGGTATTTCCCCAAAGAAGTTGAAAAAGTAGGTCCATACGAAAAGCACATATGTGGATTTTTGCAACAGCATTATCCACACATATCAAGTTTCAAACATATCAGTGTCCCAAATCTCTTTCATCCAGCTAAGCAGATGAATGCAGACCGTAAACTATTATTACCCAAAGTTAACAAGAAGTGAACCACCAACCCATGATAAAGAAATAACTAAAAGAAGAAGAAAAATGTCGTGAAGTTGATATAAAATAGAAAGGGTAAAAGAAAAATTGCTGGGCACGAACATAGAAACCCATTAACAATTGGTTCTTACTCACACTTGAGATAAGGGCAATTAAGTAGTCCTGGGCAAAGGACGTTTGCTGTGCTTTGTTAACACTGAAATATAGCCCTAGAACCTCAGACCAAGCTGTAAGATCGATAGCCTTGGATAAGACCTCCCCTAAAGATTTGTTTAGAGTTTGCCAGATAAGCTTCAGCCTCTTCAGTAAGGTTCCTTCAGGCATACATTTTCCACTTGGAAATTCCTCTTGATTTCTGAACACAAAGCTACAGGTAGTTTGGGATTTCTGTTTCAATTTCTTCAAGACCCAGAAAAATGCCATAGCCCTTAGACTGGAACCATGGATCTGCAATCTGTCGTCTCTGCCTTTGACAGCCGACAACTCAGCGATGGGAAAAAGAGCATTTTGAAAGATCTGGGAATTCAAATCATCAGCTACATTCTCATGGGCTCTCTTCCAGAATATTGTGTCTGATTAAAGGCAATGTTATTATTTTTTTTTTTTTTTGGAGGTATGCATTGCCATAGAGAAAAGAAAAACACACCCACAAAAGAAAATCAGAAGCAGCACAAAATCCCAGCTATCAGCACAATAGCCTGCCATCAGGAGATGTTAGTGTTCCATCTCAACTGTTCTTATGTGTTCCCAGTTATTATCTGTCTTTGTCAGACATGAGTTTGTGAATGTGTATGCGCACAGGGAGGGTGTTTGAATCTCACTCAGAAGTGGAAACAAAATACTCATAGGAGGCAGATGGAGAGAGGTAACTGAATGGAAGGAGGTGAGGAAAGGAACTGGGATGTGATCAAGTGTTTGAGAGGGGACCTGGGAGAGATGGGAATACAATGTGTATGTGTGGGGGGGCTTGCTGGAGGCTTGAGATGGGGGGTGTTACTGGAAGTCAATGGGGGTGATCCCAGGTGAGATTCCTTCCAGCAAGGGATATAGAGGATGAAGATGCTACCTCCTGTAACCAGACAGGACTTCCAATGGAGAGAGGGGGACATCAAGCTGCCCACAAAGCCCTCAAGCCAAATTTGCCCTCCCTTGAAGATGCTCAGGGATGGAGCAAAGTCTTAGGGAACAGCCTACCAATGACTACTCCAACTTGAGACCAACTTGTGAAAGAACCAACTCCTGATATTATTAATGATACTCTGTTATGCATACAAGCAGGAGCCTAGCATAACTGTCTCCTTAGAGGCTCCACCAAGCTGTGGAGGTGGCTGGAAATAGATGCAGAGACATATGGACAAACATTGACACCACCCAGGAGTCTTGTTGGAAGAGTTGGGGATAGAATTGCGTGAGCCAAAAGGGTCAAGGGCACCACAATACAGAGTCAACTAACCTCGGCACATGGGGCCTCAAAGAGACTAAATTATCAACCTAAGAGCAAGGGAGCATCAATTAGGCACCCTATACATTTGTACCAAGTGTTCAACTTGGTGTTCACGTGGTCTTTTAAAAATTGGAACGAGGGCTTTGACTCTGTTGCCTCCTGTTGGACCTCCTTCCCCTACCTGGAGCAACTAGTTGGGCCTTATTGAGAGAGATACCTAGTCCTGCTGGGACTAGATGCCTAGAGTGATATGGTACATGGGGTGGGAGGGTCTTCCCCCATCTCTAAGGACAAGAGAAGTGCGTAATGGGGGGAGGAATTTGTTATGGCAGAACTGAGAGGAAATGAGGGAGGGGAGACCTGCAATCAGCCATAAAATGAATAAAAAAATAAATTATTGATGAAAAAAAAAAGAAATGAGGGATTGAAGGAGTTATCTGCCATTTAGCAGTCAGTGAAGAAAAATATTGGTGACCAAAATATTGCTACATTTAAAATACTATTAGAGTATTTATGCTCATATGAAGTTTGTCTCATTAAATCAATCAGGCTTTCATAAATTATATTTTTAATTTGGTGTTTATGAACAAAACACAAGAACAAAATAAACATTTTAATTAAAACCAACAATAATATTTAATTTCAAAACTGTAATTTTGCTACAGCTATGAATTTTAATATAAAGATCAGATAGGCAGGATATCTGATTTATGACCCATGGGATTTGCAATGCACAAGTTGATGGCCTCTGTCCCAAAGAATGCATTGTCTTCAAAGTAATATCCTAAACTGGGGACTCAGACCTCTCAGTATGAGCTTTGGGTGGGAATTTTTTACATAGTAATTTTCTCAGGAAAAAAAAAAAAAAAACTATCTTGGCTGGAAACTGGGTAATAGTTTAGATGTTAAAAGGGAGAGAGAATGACCCATCTACCAGGAGCCTCCTTGAGTCCCAGGATATTCTAAAGTCAAAAATTTCCTTCTACAGGGAAGCTACTTCGGGAGGTCATTGAAACTGACAAGATTTAAGAGGCCTCTGATTCCCAAGCATATATAATATCCAAAATATCTTGAGAAACACTTTTAGGCAAATTGTGCAGCATAGAAGTAGCTAAGACCAGCAGAGATGCCTAGAAGAACCAGATTAGGCAAGCAGGCAAGAAGAAGCAGAGAGTGTTTCTAGACTACCTGGAAAGAGCAGAGTACCTCTTAACTGCCTGGAAAGGACTCATATTCAGTGAGATATGTGGAAAGCACAGTCCTAATTCTGTTGAATTTTCTGCAGACTGTTCAATGAAGGCCATGTACTCATCTTTTATGAGCTTCCACCCATGCTAGGGTGGGCTTCACTGTTACAGCTATTTTTGAGTCATTTATTTTTCTGTAAGCAACACCTCACTCATACTCCTGTAAGTAACCTCATAAAAGCTGTTAGCGTAGAGAATCTTTCCTAATGAAGGATATTCTGGTATACTCATATATTAGTGTCTTGCCTACTTGTCTATAAAAAGGCTTCATCTAGCAACTGATGGAAACGGATCATACATTAGGTAGAGTTCAATGAATCTTGTGAAAGAAAGAGTGGAGGACGACTGTAGGAGTCAGAGGGGTGAGGGACACCACAAAAAAACCTCACAGATTCCACCAACCTCACTTACAGGAGCACACAGAGATGAAACTGACAACCAATGAGTCTGAAAAGGACTAACATAAACCCTCTGAGTATAAGTGAACAGTTGTGTAGCTTGGCCTTCTTGTAGTGGTAACATATGCTCTCTCTGAATCTTTTGCCTGATATTTGGACCCTTTTTCCCTACTGTTTGCCTAGTCTAGCCTCAATACAAGGGGAGGAACCTAGTCTTATTACAACTTGATATGCCATGGTTGCTTAATATCTGTGGGAGACTTGGCCTTTTCAGAAAAGAAATGTAGGTGGGTGATGGGGGGGGGAAGGTGAAAAGGAGGGACTGGGAGAAGAACATAGAGTGGATGTGAAACAAAAGAAAGAAGAAACAAAATAAATAAATGTATTTGTATTGAAAGGAGGAGAAGAACAAGAAGAGGAAGAAGAGGAAGAAGAAGGAGAAGAAGAAAGAGAAGGAGAAGGAGAAGGAGGAGAAGAAGAAGGAGGAAGAGGAGGAGGAGGAGGAGGAGGAGGAGGAGAAGAAGAAGAAGAAGAAGAAGAAGAAGAAGAAGAAGAAGAAGAAGAAGAAGAAGAAGAAGAAGAAGAAGAAGAAGAAGAAGAAAGAAGATCTTTGAACTAACAAAATTTGATCTTTGATTTTTTTGGTAGTTCTCAGTCTTGTGTGAATAGAAAATTGTTTACATCATCCTAAGTATAATATCACACAATACCATTTTAGATTCACAACAAAGTCCTAGGTTTTCTAGAATATAATAACATACTGCTTTAACAATATCTGTAAAGAATAACATAAGTTTGGTTATACCAATTTATTAACCAAAAGCTAGAAATGTCCTTGATAATGCTCATTAGCTTTTCCTTACCAGAAACCAGAGATGTTAGATATGTCTAAGCCAAAATTGTCTCTGATTTCACCATGGCCAAAGTCTGGAGATAGAAGAAATATGCCTGGTTGTCCCTTATTATCCTAAAGAACTACCCTTTCATGGAAATTATGCTGAGGATAAGACTGAAAACCATGAAGACATTAACTCCTGAAATGAAAACTGGACTGAGCAACATATTTCATTCCTTATGCCACTCACTAAAACCTATCAACTTCACAACAGTGCTTCTCAATGGATTCCCTTTCCCAGAGAAACCTCCTTCAATGTAAGAGCTCTACCATCCTTCTCTTCCTGAAGCTTTCATAATCAAATGGTTTTCTAAAAAAAATATCCTCTGTGGTCATTGAATTTCATTCTTCAAACCAAGAGACAAGAACACAGAAGTTTTTACTTCAGTTGGCTTTGGTTGTCTTTGAGTTTCTGAGATATTAGCTTGTAAAGCTAAGCATATCAGGACAGAGAAAAGTCCTGCTGTTCTCAAAGACACCCCAATAGTCCTGTATCAATAAATTTCTTGCAAATATGCTAAAGGAGACATTTCAATATAAAGAAGAAACTGACCTGTAGGCACTAGTACAATGAAATAATGAACAAGTACAGAAGTATTTTTGTGCACTTAATTCATTATTTATTGTAAAATGTAATTAATTTTGGATATAAAAATTTTGGAAAACATTACAAATTACACTGTGTACAAAACAGCATGAAAGCAGCAGAGGGCTGCTAAAAGAGTTTAGGCTTCTTAGAAAATGTATAAAAAGTATGTATAAAGATGTTACTAATGAAAGTATTTACTAAAAAAAAATTTAAACTTTATAATTCATAAAAGCAGTAAAATACATGTGAAATGAAAAATTTACCCAAGCCCAAAAGAAAATTAAAAATAAAAAAAATAGTTTCCAAACTATTAGTCTAGCTGCTCAACAGATTAGAATCCCCCTCATGTGCTGCTTATAAGAATTATTTCTTATACAAAAATTCAGTGCCCCCAAACACTCAAACCTGTTTTGCAAAAAGAAAAGAAAAATCTTTTTCTTATTGGATACTTTCTTTATTTACATTTCAAATGTTATCAGCTTTACCAGTTGCCCCGCCCATCTGAAACTCCCTATCCCATCGCCCCTTACCCTGCTTCTATGAGGGTGTTCTCCCACCGACCCACCTACTCCCCACCTCCCTGCCTTCAGCATTCCTCTACACTGGGGCATCAAGCTTTCACAGGACTAAGGGCCTCTTCTCCCATTGATGCCCAAGAAGGCCATCCTCTGCTACATATGCAGCTGGAGTCATGGGGCCCTCCATATGTACTCCTTAGTTGGTGGCTTAGAGCTTGGGAACTCTGGTGGGTCTGGTTGGTTGATATTATTGTTGCAAACCCTTTCAGCACCTTCACTCCTTTCTCTAACTCCTCCATTGGGGACGCCGTGCTCAGTCCAATGGTTGGCTGCTAGCATCTGCCTCTGTGTTTGGCAGCCTCTGGCAGAGCTTCTCAGGAGACAGCTATATCAGGCTCCTGTCAGCATAAACTTCTTGGCATCCCCAACAGTGTCTGCATTAGGGGACTGTATATGGGATGGATCCCCAGGTGGGACAGTCTCTGGATGGCCTTTCCTTCAGTTTCTACTCCACACTTTGTCTCCATATTTTCTCCCATGAGTATTTTCTTCCCTCTTCTAAGAAGGACCAAAGCACCCACACTTTGGTCTTTCTTCTTCTTGAGCTTCATGTGGCCTGTGAATTGTATCTTGGGTATTCTGAGTTTTGGGGCTAATATCCACTTATCAATGAGTACATACTATGAGTGTTCTTTTGTGATTAGGGTACCACACTCAGGATGATATTTTCTAGTTCCATCCATTTGCCTAAAATATTCATGAAGTCATCGTTTTTAATAGCTGAGCAATACTCCATTGTGTAAATGTACCACATTTTCTGTATCCATTCCTCTGTTGAAGGACATCTGGCTATTATAAATAAGGCTGCTATGAACATAGTGGAGCATGTGTCCTTCTTATATGTTGGAGCATCTTTTGGATATATGCCCAGGAGTGGTATAGCTGGTCCTCAGGTAATACTTTGTCCAATTTTCTGAGGAACTGGCAGACTTATTTTCATAGTGGTTGTACCAATTTGCAATCCCACCAACAATGAAAAAAAATCTTAGATCTATAAAGATGTTTCATTTATGGGACCATCTAGAAAGGAGAGAGACATGAGGAAACAGAGAAAGTATCAGTAATATCTGTTCTCAGTTTATCACTATCAAACATCATTTTGTCTTGTCAATCAGTGCTTGTAAGTACAACCTCAATAGGAACAAAAATTCGGTGGGCACTAAAAATTAGATGCCATAAATAAGATATCACATTGAGATGTAAATGACTATTGTAGTCATTTTAAGCATAGATAGGACTAATTTGACAAGTGTGAATTTTATGGTTACTGTACTAAGTGGCTCACTTAGGTACCCATCACAATGATTCAAAAATCACCCAGTAGTGTTTTGAATACCTTGCAAAACAGGGGGATCTTCTTAGGGTTTCCTTTCTCCCCTTCTCAAGAACTGAAATCACATTTTTCAGAGAATGCATATTCTTTCACAGCTAACATTTCCATTATAAATATTTAAATATCCCAGTACAATAGGATCAAACAGCAATAATCCTAAGATATTGAATGGTCAGGAATACAATCTTATGTATGAGCTTTGTTCTACAGTAGTGCCTCGTGAAAGAACAACACATACAATTTTCTGGAATAGGAAAAGAGAAACTGATATCTCTTTTCATGGTGATAATTCTTGACAGAATAGCCATTTTATCAGTAAATGAATTCCTGGAGGGAAGAAGGATATTGAATCTCTGCACATTTCTGTTGTTCATAGCATCCTCATTTATAGAGTGAAACTTGGAAAAAATAACAATACAAACCACAAAGAAGATATCACACCAGAGCCATTTAATTTCTTTTTTGCTAATACTCTAATTTTTCTCTCTAAAACTTCACAAAAAAGGCAAAAATACAGTATTATTGGCAAGAAGCTTAAAATAATTTTCTCCTTTACGGCACCAAAATGAGATCTGGATGTAAATATAACTTATTCTTTCATATATTAACTTTAGAATGCCATTATACACCATCCACTCTCTAGGGAGACATGCACCAGAGATACTGTGCAGGAACACATTAAAGTTATTTTTAGTGTCCCAATGGCTGCCTGATTTACATTCCACAATACATAATGGGGAAGTGTAAATACAATTATGTATCCCAAGTAGATCTGCCTTTGACTGTGTATAATATTAGTGTTATGTAAAAACTAAGATGATCCACCCCACCCCACCCCCCAAAAAAGTTTCAAGGAGTTTGGGAGTGTGTTGTGCTTTCTAGAATGACTTTAATTTATCTCTCATGGTCAAACCTTGTGATACTCTCCATTCCTACTGATACTTTTCAAAGTTTGTATTCATCTCAGCTGACATTCTCACAATATCTTCTCAACTGGTCTAGCCTCTCTTCTGCCCAAGTCTGAAGATTCACTAACCATTATGGTATAAAATGTTATGTTCCCCTGATGTAATTGTCATCTCAGAGGTTTACTGGCTCATTCTGCTAACCTAGGTCAAGACCTTGAGTCTTCCAGCCTCTGTACCAACTCATCTAGACCTAGAAAGATTTCAGCCTCTGAGACTTGCTGCTGAATAACCTCACCCCTTCCTTCTTCTTTGTGATTTCTGACTGGCTCAACTCAGCTGTTCTGGCTCTAGACTCCTCTGATTCAATCAGACTTTTTGGGCCTCTCCTTAATTTCGCTGCTTGGCTTTATACTAACTTTGGCAATATACTCTAATTTTCTGGCTGCTCATTCTCTGCCTCACTCTGTCTTCACCTGTGTCTAGCTTCGTCATTCTCTGCAACCTGTCTCTGTATAACTCTTCCAATAAAATTGCCTCCCTTTTCCTTCAAAGAACTGCTTTGGTAATTAATTAGCTTTCATTTCTTCTCTCTTCTTCTGAGAGAGCTGGGCATGTCCTAGTTTGTCAAAAATTTCCCTGATTCATCACTTTGTTTTCCACTCAAGTAGAAATCACTTCCTACTACAAACTAACTTTACTTTCATAGTTTGGGATTAAAGGTATATACTAGGTGTGCCTGTACTCCAACCAAAGGGATTAAAGGTGTGTGCCAAGGACTGAGCCACAGCACAACTAGAAACAGCTTTTTCCAGTAAACAACACAACCTTGGGATTCAGGGTATGATCAAATATCCTGATACATTATGGACATTTTTCAAACATGTATGACCACATTGCTGTCTTAAAATATAATCTGATGCATATGTAATAAAGAAAAAGTAAAATTGAAACTTTCTAAAGCAATGTGAAAAATTTTATTGATCTTTTCGTTTATGCATCTATTTATTCATGCATATATTTATTCATGCATATATAGAGACATTTAGATATAGATAGATTAGATATATAGATATATTAAGATATCAAGATATTGAGATATACAGATATAGATATATAGAGAGATATAGAGATATATAGAGATGTAGAGATATAGAGAAATATAGATAGATAGATGATAGATAGATAGATAGATAGATAGATAGATAGATAGATAGATAGATAGATATTATATGATATATATCCTCTTTAGTCACGATAATTCACTTTTCTGTAAATACACCAGACCTTGGAATATCTGAATGCTCTCAAGATCTAGAATTCTATTGTAGAGTGAAATATTAAAAAACAATCCATGCTAGTGTATGCTCTCTCCACTTTCTTTTTGGAGGCACTCAGAGCTATGAGTTTTCATCTTAGCACTATCCTATAAGTTTGGGTATGTTGTGACTTCATTTTCATTAATTTCTAAAGTCTTTAATTTCTTTATTTCTTCCTTAACCAAGATATCATTGAGTGGGGCTTTGTTCAGTTTCCATGTGTATGTGGGCTTTCTGTTATTTTTGCTATTGAAGACCAGTCTTAGTTTGTGGTGATCTGATAAGATTCATGGGATTATTTAAATCTTCTTGTAACTGCTGAGGCCTGTTTTGTGACTGAATATATGGCCAATTTTAGACAAAGTACCATGATGTGCTGAGAATAAGCTATATTCTTTTGTTTTAGGATGAAATGTTATATAGATATCTCTTAAATCAATTTGTTCCGTAACTTCTGTTAGTTTCTGTTTCCATGATATGTCCATTGATGGGATTGGGGTGTTAAAGTCTCCCACTATTATTTTATAAAGTGCAGTGTGTGCTTTTAGCTTTAGTAAAGTTTCTTCTATAAATGTGTATACCCGTGCATTTGGAGGATAGATGTTCAGAATTGAGAGTTCTTCTTGGTAGATTTTTCCTTTGATGAGTATGAAGTGTCCTTCCTTATCCATTTTGATAATATTTGGTTGAAAGGTGATTTAATTCAATATTAGAATGGTTACTCCAGCTTGTTTTATTCTAGGCCTTTACTCTGAGGTAATGTCTGTCTTTGACACTGAAGTGTGTTTCCTGTATGCAGAAAAAATTCTGGGTCCTGTTTAAATATCCAGTCTGTTAGTCTATGTCTTTTTATTGGGGAATTGATTCCATTGATGTTAAGAGGTATTAAGGAATAGTGATTGTTGCTTCCTGTTATTTTTTATGTTAATTTTGTGTGGCTATCTTCTTTTGGGTTTGTTGAAAGATTACTTTCTTGTTTTTTCTAGGATGTAGTTACCCTCCTTGTGTTGGTGTTTTTTATATCTTATCCTTTGTAGGGCTGGATTTGTGGAAAGATATTGTGTAAATTTAATTTTTCTTTTTATACCCAAAAAATTCACACAATGCCAGTAGTACATAGGTGGGCTGGCTGGCCAGGCACTGGCGTGCAGGCCAGCCTGTTCTCATCTCATGGAGACTCTCTGACCTGGAGCTCTGAAATCTCTCTACTCAGTTCACTAAGATCCCACTGGTTGTCACTGTCATTCAAGCCCCACATTTCCAAATTCCCATGGCCTTTTGGAGTGTACATCTTGTGAACCCATGCTTTGGCACAATACCTTTGTCTCTGGACCCCAGCTGAGTCTCTGTGTGAAAGAAAATACCACACAAACTTAGATCAGAATCAACAGTTAACTCAATCACTGGGCACAGTAACTAGCATCCTAATTTTGTAAACTTTCCTAAATACATCTCCTCTGGTGGGGAATCTTGGTATATTCACAATCTAAACCAGGAGCCTCTTGTTAGCTCCATATTGTTCTCCAAGCTCTCCTCCAAAAGCAAGACACCTATTTCTGCCTCTCCTCTTCCCCTCTCTGACCCTGAAATCCCACCTACTCCTCACCCAGTAACTGGTCACCTGAAATCTTTATTCATTAAGGGAAGGTTCTGCCACATTCTATAATCATTGAAAATTTGCAACAATATTATAAGGCAGTGCTATGATTTGGATAAGTGTCCCTAAAGACCTGACTTACCATGTGGCACTATCAGGACCTTAAGTAATAATTAGGGATATATCCTTGTGAGAGATCATTCTATTATTGGAGGAAAGCTTCTGAATTTGGCCCACCAATCTCTATTTCCTTCCTAATTTAACTTGCTGCTATTAGTAAGTAGCTTGTTATGTTACTCAGTAACATCTTTACTCCAAATCTTTAAACCAAGTCAAGAATGATCTGGAACATCTAAATCAATAAATCAAAATAAGCACTTTCTTGGATAATTTGCTACTAATATTTGATTATAATGCCATGGGATCAGTTTTCACATGCTACTTCTTGAGACTGTGGACACTGCATTAAAGAAATAAATGACTTCTAATTTATTAATCCATAGAACCATGCACATTCCTGTCTTATTATAATAACACCATTATTAAAAGAAGTTGGCTGGTGGCAAAAAAAAATCTTGATTTCAATAAGATAATAATATTTTTCTTTGAGAATGTCACACAAAGTATCATAATCATATTTGCTCCTATTTTACCCTGAACTCCTTGTACATTCATTATTCTATCCATAACTCCATTTCCAGTCCTCTTTTTCTTATTTTAGAAGACAGTAAGTATTTCTCAGCAGCTGCCCTGGTCTTCTGGATCTTATAATCTTTTAGCTTCCTCCTCTCCGATGTTCCCAGAGACTTAGATCTAAGAGCTGTATAGAAACTATTAGCTGGATATAGGTAGTTTGCATTGTGTGTAGTTGAGGCTTTCTGTAATAATCTGTGTATGCTTCAAAAAAAAGGAAGCTTGTTTCACCCCTTGGTTAAAGCTACAATTATCTAGGGATGTAAGGACAAGTATTTAGAATACAATCAGAGCATATACAGTTCTCTAGTTCTATTACCTCACCAGCCATGGGCAGTTGGCTAATTTTGCAGTTAAAGGAATGAATTCCTGCCTATTAAGCAGGCTTTAAGTCTAATGAGGTGACTGTCGATTACTTCTAGGATATGTGGCACTCTTATACCTTTCAGAAAGGCATTTCATTCTAGTAATTTTTATGGTTTATAGTTTGGAGTAGTTTGAATGAAAATATCAACAGAGGCTTATAAATTTGCATGCTTAGTCCCCAGTTAATTGTTTGGAAAGATTAGGAGGCTTGTCATTATTGGAATAGATATATCTTTATTGGAGGAGAAGGTGTGTCATTGGGGGTGGGCTTTGAGGTTTCAAAAGCTCATACCAAGCCCAATCTCTCTGTCTCTGTCTGTCTCACACTGTCTCTCCCTCTCTCTCTCATCTATCTATATATCAATCATCTATCTATCTACCTATCTATCTATCTATCTTTCTATCATCTATCTGTTATCTATCTTTCTCCACCTGCTACTTGTGGATCAGGATGTCAAGCTCTTAGCTACTGCTTCAGCAGCATACCTGCCTGCATGCCCCCATTCTACTCACAATTATGATAATGGGCTGAATCTCTGAAACTATAAGTAAGCACCCACATTAAATAGTGTATTTTTAATAAGTTACCTTAGTCATGGTGTATCTTGACAACAATAGAAATCCTAAGACTTGGAGATTATAGATGGATAGGAATATCAAGTGCTTTTCTCCCTAGAAGCTCTTTCTGATGCTGTAAGATAAAGTCAAACAGAAGAGTCTTTGAGGTCAGATACAGATTGATTATTCCAAGTTCTTGATCTGAAGTGTGTGGTCTTTCCCTATATTGTTTTAGCAGTATATTGGGCTTCCATTACAAACAACTAGAAAGGAAGTTTACCAAGCCAGACAATGAGTACTTTGTTAGAAAAATTTATTTTCATGGGACATTTTCTTTCCAAGTGGTATACACACACACACACACACACACACACACACACACACACACACACACATACACACATGATTTTGCTACTTTTTAAAACATTTTATGTACTACTCTGTTATGTCCCTCATGAAGGAAACTTTTAATTTTCTAAGACCGTAAAACATGTGAAGAAAACAAGAAACTTGATTATCTATTTTTCTCATAAGTAGAAGAAACATAATAACTAACCATATGGATCTGTCCCTCTTACATATTCTACAGCAAGACCAATTGAAATGTAATCCAGAAAGATTCTCAAATTCCTGTGACACATATTTGATCTATTTGCTACTAGACTAGTGGGGCATAGAAATATCTTCTTTATCACCTACTCCTTATCCAGAGTACTGCAGTGTTGCTTCAGCAGTTTAAGGAATAATAGAAATTCCAGTCATAAAAGTTTTCAAGGTATTTTTATGTATGGCAATTGAGATGATGGAAGGCATCAGTTCTTGCACGTATTTAAACCCACATTTCATACTAAAACGTGCATACATTGCATTAGGAAAATAATATAGAAATCAAAGCAAAACACTACCATAACAGGTAGCTTTACCACCAGTCTGCCATACATAATTCATTCGCTGCCACAATAGACCATGTAAGTTTGTATTGGAAATATTTTGGAAGAGTCTTTACTATAAAATGTCATATGTTCTGTATTATTTATAACATATCCAGTAATCCATCTTAATTATTTTTTGTGATGTTAATTTTAAGAAAATAAAGTATAAAAAGAAAAAACATAGTATTGCTTTGGCCTTGCCAGTGACCATTTAAATGTACTGAGATAGGTCCAGACACCTTTTCTAGTATTTTGATTTAATTGGAACGATATGTATGAAGTACTGAGTGAGTAGTTATTTATTTCAACACTATATAAGTTTAGACTTGCTGACTCTAGATTCCTTTGTAATTATTATGGTCTTTCAGTGTGGTCTATTAAGCATCTGTAATGAAATGTTTCCTACAACAGCTGATGTTTGCCACTATGTTTCATTCTCTTTGAAATCACTAGTAAATAGCTCTGTTAAACTATTTTCTGTTTCTCTTGAACATCCTTCTTTTTTGTCCCCAAGTAACTGCATTTTTTCTATTTCAACATGTTTGTTCTTGTTCATATGTTTCATCTTCCTTTCTTCTCCCATTCAAGAACATTGTCCAAGGGTAACATTGTCTTTTTCAGTGGTAGTTTCAGTGTCAGTGGTTTGTCTGACCTTTGCGTATTACATGGAACTCAATTTAATTACACCTGTTGAACTGGTGCTTATCCATTTCTGTTTCCACCCGAGCTCAGTGTGAATATGAACTAGCTTCACTCCATGTAAGCTTCTTGGCAAATCACTTTTTATTTCACTTATAAATTAGTCGGTTTGCTAACAACACCAGAAACATGACAGGCTTGTGCTGTAGTGTTGTGTATAGCCCTGGGGCTAATTATATTGGATGTAAATTCCATTCTTCTGTAAGGAATTGTGAACAAGGAATGAGTCAGCACTCAGTTGATTTCCTGTAAACCTGCTTCCCGTCTTAAATTGTAAACTAAAAGAGAGATGAGATTGGGCAGCTAAAGGGAAGTTGGAGCAGAAGAGAAAAAGGAGAAAATGGGAGAGAGGGAGGACACAGAGGAGGAGGAAGAAAAGTAGGGCAGAAGCCCATGGCATGGAGAAACCACAAGTTCTAAGGGGTCTCATAGATAGAGAATATGGTAATGTAGCAGTAGATCTGCCCAATCTAGGCACACAGCATGTAGTCATATTATTTGTGTTGTGTTTTCATTGCTGGAGCATAGTTGGGTTGGAGATTTACCACAAACAAAATGGTGCCCAACATATTGATTTTAACTCAACTAACCTTAGATAAAAATTCACTGCCCCCAACACCAGCTTGGGCTTGGCAGATATATAGGCTGCAGCAGGGTGTGTTTGAAGCTGACTGGGTTTGAGGGGGCCTAAAGAGAATGGCAGAGAGGTATCTATGCCTGAGAGAGCCTTTCTGTGTTTGCTTCCTAGTATTCTTTGCTCCCTACCCTGCCTCCCCTACCCTCAAACAGGGACACAGACAACGCATGTATTTCTGCATTCAGCTTCTCCCTGTGAATAAAGAATCAGGAAACAAAGGTACAAAGGGTGCTGCTGGACCAGGTAATTCATTGATATAAAGAAAGTAATATAAAATTTTGATTCTTTTTTTTTTTTTTTTTTTGAGATAGGGTTTCTCTGTGTAGCCCTGGCTCTCCTGGAACTCACTCTGTAGACCAGGCTGCCCTGGAACTCAGAAATCTGCCTGCCTCTACCTCCAGAGTGCTGGGATTAAAGGCGTGCTCCACCACGCCCGGCTTAAAATTTTAATTCTTAAAGATGGGAAATTTCACCTGCAGTTCAGAACTAGATAGGGAATATTAGTCCCTGACACCAAGTAGAGAGAACAGTAATAATCACCAGCTATGAACAGGTATTAATAAATAGAACTCTATGGCTCTAGGTAGAGAGTACAACATATATATGGTATGAATAACTCTCTGTGGCTCCTGGTAGAGAGCACAGCAGACAGGATGGCTGCTCTAGGCAGAGATCTTATTAATTATGGGAAATTTCACCTGCAATTTGGAACTAGATAGGGAATATTAGTCATTGACTCCAAGTAGAGAGAGCAGTGATAATTGCCTGCTATGAACCGATATTAATTAATAGACGTCTGTGGCTCCAGGTAGAGAGCACAAGAGATAGATATTATAACAGATATTAATTAAATGAATGTCTGTGGCTCAAGTTAGATATCACAACAGATAGATGGTAGAACAGAATGGCTGC
Organism: Mus minutoides; assembly: GCA_902729485.2. Lineage (NCBI taxonomy): Eukaryota > Metazoa > Chordata > Mammalia > Rodentia > Muridae > Mus > Mus minutoides. The sequence goes on from LR749567.1 coordinate 61,368, forward strand.
TCTAGGCAGAAAGTTTAACAATGAAAAATTACTTCCTATAGGCAGATATTAGTGGAAATTTGAATTAATTGCTCTAAAGATGGAATAAAGATATATTGCTCTAATAAGTCTTACAGGATACCCATATTTTGTCTAAGGTGGTCTCCACAGGAATTTAGGGTTTAAATCCTAGTTGGGAAAGCTGCCTCTTATAAGCAGGTATATAAAAGAAAGGAAAAAAGAAAGGAAAGGAAAGGAAAGGAAAGGAAAGGAAAGGAAAGGAAAGGAAAGGAAAGGAAAGGAAAGGAAAGGAAAGGAAAAAAAGGGAAAGGGAAAGGAAAAATTGAAAGGGAAAAGGAAAAGGAAAGGGAAAAGGAAAGGGAAAGGGAAATGGAAAGGGAAAAGGAAAGGGAAAGGAAAAGAAAAAGGAAAGGAAAAAGGAAAGAAAAAAGGAAAGGGAAGGGAAGGGAAATAAGGGACTGTTCAAGTGAACAGCAGTCTATAAATTGGCTATGTTTTGGAAGCTGTTTTAGGCTTCCTATATATTTTCAGTTAATATAAGTAATTTTGGGATTTCTGATTGGGTTGAAAAACTACATAGTCTCCTAGCCAACCCCAGCTTTTTACTTTGAAAGGAACAGATTTGAGAGAACGGATTTCAGATGGTATTCAATCTAAAGTGAAGACATAGCCAGGTCTTTTATGTAAGGATAGATGACAGAGGTTCTATTTAATTAACAAAGATGATGGACTGTGTGTTAAGCCTTTTGTACTTTATAAATTAAAAAAAAATAGTAATAATTATGTTCAACTATATCTGATATAAAATAGTCTTTTAATTGGACAGAAAGGGGGAAGTGTTGTGGATAGCCCTGGGGTTAATTATATTTGATGTTAGTTCTGTTCTCCTGTGAGGGGCTGCAAATGAGCCAGCACTCAGGTGATTTCCTGTAAACCTGCTTCCCACCTTAATTTGTAAAATAAAGGAGATTGGCAGATAAAGGGAAGGTGCACTGGAAGATTGGGGGAGAGAAGAAGGAGGAAAATGGGAGAGAGAGGATACAGAGGAGGAGGAAGAAGAAAAGCAGAGCAGAAGCACATTCCCTGGAGAAACCCCAAGTTTAAAGGATTCTCATAGATGTGAAAGATAGTAGTGTAGTGGTAGAGCTGCACAACTAGGCATACATCATGTATTTATAGTAATTGTGTTGTTTTCATTGCCGGGGGCATATTTGGGTTTGAGACTTATAGCAACATCGAGGAAGCTCATTGTCCCCAACTATACACACTATGTAATTTCTTCCTTATTCTTATCTACATCTCTACAACCTCTCTCCTCAGAAAGCTTTTCTGACTACATTGAACAGATCTGACTTCCAAGCATCTAGAATTATGTTTGAAAGAGAATATTTCAGTTTCTTTATACTGTTTTCTCTCATAAATATACAGGGCCCAGATGCAAAACAGTATCCCTGTCTTTCAGTTAACTATACTTTAAAATCAGGATGATTATGTTTGAAACCTTCCTTGGACCCTGGACAAGGCTTTTGATACTATTCTGTGCAAGCAAAATCAAACCATGTAGCTACCAGCTCTTTAAGTAAGTCCTTAAATTTTTATGAAGATTCAAATACTGTATGTGATATTTTAAGGTCTGAAAAGATTATATTTCTCAGTAACATAGCTAGGGCTTATTGCATTGAGAAATAATTGAAACCATTCAAATTCTTCTACCATTTCTTCTGGATGAAGGACTTATTTTCATATCAGCAGTTTTATATTGGCAACATTCAGAGAATTAACACACTAAAGACAAAGCTTGATTTGTTAAACTGCAAGAATACCTTAGTGTTCTGTATTGTAAAATTGAATTCGAAGTGAGCTTCAATCAGGAATTTGTCCTTATCTCTAAGTCTTAAATATAATATCATCATAATCCATCTAGAACATGTTTCTGTTTCTGCTATATAGAAGGGTGTGTAAAACAAAACATAAGTACTCTAGCAACTAAAGAGATCATTCAATTCTCCTTACAAGGCAACATGTATATGAATATGAAGATAGTTTACAAGTAGAAAAAAATGTTCCAATATCTAATATTCAATGTTAAATTCATGTAGTATCAAAATAAATTCTGTCAAAATTCTTTCTCCAAATTCTTAGTATAAAATGAATATAACCTATATTAAGCATCTATTTTTAATCATTGTCTTTAAAATTACTGCCCTAGTATGGAGTTGACTCCCAGAGTTGAGTTAAGTTATGTTTAAATTTATTATGTTTATGCCTTGGCCCATTTCTATATCATCTAATATAGATTAATGTTTTAAATACAAAGTTCAATACCCTAAAAGAAGAACAGTTCTAGCCACCACCCCCCCAAATATACTTAGGGTATTAGGCTTGGTGTTTAAAGCATTAATCTTTCATACTTTTCTACAAAGATCACTTTCAGCATTTGTTAAGTCACTGGGTTTTTTAGATATCATAACTTAAATTTGTCAGTGACTGAATGAAACACTTCATGAAAGTTAATTTTTCAAAACCATTGCCCTTATACTATTAGGGAAATTACTGAGAAAACTCAGGCTTTCTCTTTACCAAATCATGATTAAAGTGAAGTTTATAATTTATAAGGATGCTATGTTTTATTCAAATGCAAATAAGATGACAAAAATTGATTCTGAAAAGTATCAAAACAGATTTAATAATTAAAATGTGATTTGTGATATACCTTATTATCCAAAGTCCCATTTAATACATAAAATTATTTGAAACTGAAATAAAATAAAATCATAAAATTGTTTTATTTTTCTTAAAAAGAGTATCATTTTCATTACCTCAACTATTTACATTATTTGCATATCTTATGTCATTATAATGACATTGAGATTAAATTAATTTATTTATTAACACAATCCAGTGTGTTCTTAGATTGCTAAACACTTTAGAGCTCATGGCTGACATTTTTAAGGTTGATGAGTGTTTCTAAACCTATGCAATATTGCTGATAAGTTTTATTTTGTCTAACTTCATTACAATAATTATTTAAAAAAGGAACCTTCAGATAGTATCAGGTCCAGCATTAAATTAATAAAAGCTAACATCTAAGTAAATCAAAGACTTTGTTTTCCTTCCATTTTGGAGATTTTGAAAGTTTAAGAGACTAAGAGGTAATCAAGGTTTGAATTATGGAATACAAGAGTAGTAAGGGTGAATGGCATATTGGCCCAGCATAAAATTGTATCTAGTTGGAATTTAGATAAATGGAAGCATCAACTAGCATCTTGTAAGAAATTTAACAACCATAAAACAAAGTGTAAGTTGATAGTTTAAGGAGAAAGAGAAGTTAGTGATAGAATTTCATTTTACAGTGTATTTCTTTGAAGGATAAGATCACCCAAGAATGTTTAGAGTTAGAGGACAATCAATAGGAATAGACACTTTCAAAAGTATAATCAATGTTGGGCCAACATCACAGAGTAACAGAAGATGTTAGAAGCTGGAAACTTAAATGGAAAAATCTTAATTAGAAAAAGAATAGATATTTTCCCTAAGAGGAAACGGGAGGAGTAGGCTTAGTAAAGATTCTTTACTAAGGTTAGTAGAATTCTGTACCATTTAGTTATCTTACTAGTGCATCTATGGAAACGACAGTGAGCAGCTCATGGTAATGAATGTCATATATAAGCAAGAGATTGGCTTGTTGTTTTCCAATGCAAGACTAATTTCAGGGCACATATTTAGCTTTGTCATTTAAACTCCAGAGATCAAGTCTAAATACTCTAAAATTCACATACTTAAACTATTACACTAATTCTAATATCTTAGAATTGTGCCATCATCATCAAAATGTAATTTTAGCATCCTAACAGTCAAGAAAGAAAACTGTTAACACTTTTAGTATTTTCTTAATCCCCATCTGTGGTTCCATCTCCAAGCAATCACTCACCTAATTTTAGTTTTACAGAATTGACTGTACATCACATTTCTCATAAAATTGTGATCCAATATTTCGTCTTGTGTGATGTCTTTGTTAATTCTATGGTTTTAAAATATATTTATAATATAATCACATTCTACAGTATGAATATACCACTTTTTATCTATCTACCATTTAATGGACATTTAGGTTTTACCTAGCATCTACTTTTGCTAATAATATTGATATGAACATTTTAGACAAGTTTATAGCAACTTGTACTTCATTTCCTTTAAATATAGACTTAGGAGTAAACTATAGTGTGTCATAGTAACTATATCTGAATGATTCTATTTAATCTAGAAAAAAATTTTAAAGTACCCAAGAGCCATATTCTTTATCTTAAAATACCAATTGTACATGTATCCATCTTCAACTGCATGTAAACTTAGTATAAAAAAGTGTGTGAGCACTGCATTAAGTTTTATGAAATATGAGATGGTACAGTCATTACTAGGATAGCTTGGGTAAATGATGATCATAATTGATTCAGTTAAGCTTCAGACTCACTGGACCTATTAACAATTAGTTGTGTGCCTTCAACTTTACAGTGATAGTTGCAATATCTTGACTTATGCTTGTGTAAGTATGCATGTGAGAGTGATACAAAGATAGAGTGAGAAGGCAGCACTGCTGTAAAAATGTCAGTGGAAGCACATATATGTGACCATCAGCATCACACTGTCTGCACACAATGTATAATGACAACCATGTTGAATTTCCCTTTGTGATTTCTTACTGCTTTAAATACCTTCCAATTTTGTTCTAGCCATTAGCACCAGATACCTTCCCACAAGTCTCAGTCCTTCCACTGAGAGCTAGTTTTCGACAGCCTATAAAACACATCTACCCTGTGTATTCCTTGTAGGAAGCCTCTTTACATTAGCTTCCACATTGGTAGTGGAACACGCTCTCCTTCTTCCACATATATCCCAACACTGATATTTCTGTATTAATTTTGTTTTAATCAGCAAAAATTATACAATTATCTATCATTTTCCAAACTACTACTAAGAGGTGACAAATAGAAAGAACCCTGTCTTAATATTTACTGTAACTGACAGAAAACCATTTAAAATACAATAGTAGAAGGAGGCCCTTTAGAGAAAGGTAAACACTGACTCAGCTATAAACCCCTTAGCCTGAAGGGGGGGAATTACCTCAATGATTTACAGGTGTTATAGAGGCACAAATATTGTGGGACTAACCAAAGAAAAACTCATTGAATTTCAGGCTCATTCCATTATTAGATGGTCCCTGTGGCTGACACTTGGCTGGCCAAAAATCTGAGACTAAGTAGACTATGAACCTCAGAAAAAAACAAATACTACTGTTTGGCTAAAGGGCTCCTAACAGCATTCTGCTATATGCTGAGATAAGTGTTTGCTCCACCATCTTCTAAGAGACTTGCTCTGACACTAGCTGTGGGACAACTATGGAGACCCACAACTAGAATGTGTGCAGAATAAGAGTTCTTGTAATACTCAGTCCTATGGGATGTCTCCAACAAATCCCTCGACTTGAGGCTCCATGAACTCTGAAGATGAGGAGATGAGAATATTGTGAGATCCAGTGAAGGGGAGAACAGCAAATAAACAATGCTTTCTAGACAAAGCATGATCACACACATAGAAAGTCACAGAAACTGTGCTCTACCCAGATCTAAGCCGGATGAAGCCCTAGTACTAAGAAAGAGAACACACACAAGCCCCTTTATCTAACCCAACTGTTTGCAAGTGAAAAAAAGAGTTGTCTCCAGTAGTCTCACTAGGTACATAAACCACGCTTAATGGCAGGTTCCATGGCCAGCAGTAGCTGGCCAATACAAAACAAAAACAATGATTTTTGGAGAGTTTTTTTTTTTTTTTTTTTTTGCAGTTATTTTGCTCTGTTTTGCCTTTTTTTTCTCCCTCACAATGCTTTGTCTGGGGATCTTTTTCATCTCCCACGGTTTTTTGTTTGTTTGTTTGTTTTGTTTTGTTTTGTTTTTAAATGGGTTTTGGTTTTGGTGCTTTTATGGGAATCCTGAATGTGTCTCTGCATCTATATGTGTTTCTTTTGCTTTCTATTTTATTCTTTTTTTCCTGTTTGTTTGCTGGTTTTGTACTATTTTAGTTATAGTGTTTTGTTTTGTTTGTTTTGTTTTGGTTTGTTTTTTTTTTTTTTTCAGTTGCCTGCTTCTACTGAGAAAAAGAGTGTGGATTTGTATGAATTAAAAGGCTGTGGGAGGAGTTGGAGAAAGGAGAACCAACTAGAACATATTGTATGAAAAAGATCTATCTTAAATCTTAAAAACAGGAAATTTAAGTTAAAATAAAACAGAAAGAAATGAGCCTTCTGGGGGACCTAAATATGCAATCAGATTAATGACTTAATATCATGTTTCCTCTTCTTTTTACAACATAACCCATTTCTCCATCTCCCCTTTTACCTGTCATCACTGTAGAGCTGAAATGATCGCCACTGATAAACTAAGTATCAATAACTAATTTAATTTGGGCCTCCTTGCTAGATGATTAGAGAAGGTGTTCAGGATGAATAGGGCCATTGGTGGGCTTCACAGTTCCTGAGGATCTCAGGAAGAAGGTAGCAGAGTACAGGAATAAGTGTTTACTCTATGTTCCCACTGTCAGGCCATTTCCATGTGCATATTTTTCCAGGATTAGAATTTTTTTTTTTGATAGAGTCTCCCTCAAGTCTCTTTGTTCTTTAACACCATGTTGGTGGCATGTCTTAGAAAAAGAAGCATTGCAAAGTCTCAGCCCAGTAAGCACATATGACATGTGCAAAAAGGGGGAGTACACATTTTGGACCCTGTAGAAATAAACACATTATTCATATTTAATGTTGGCTGATAGAGATATTTAAATATATTGTTTTTCTACTAGTCAGTACGTGATGTAAATTATGGACCTTACCCATGGGATTTGTGACTAGAGTTCAGCATTAATTCTTACCTTGGAAATTGTACTGAAAGAAAAAATAATAAGAAAGTTTTGAGTGAGCTGTTAATCATTGGTTTTCCTTTATATAAATTAACTCTAAAAATAATTCCTTTAATGGAAGCATATTTTATGAGTTTTCAGTATGCTCTTGTAAGAAATATCATCCTTTCACAGACTTTGCAGTTCCAAATGAACATATATACAACATAAGGTTTGAAAACATCGACTAGAGAGATGGCTCGGTGGTTCAGAAGCTCAGCTGCTCTTACAGATGATCTCAGTCTTCTTCCCAGTACAAATGTTTTGTAGCTTTTGGGTGCCTGTAACACCAGCTACAGAAGGTACTACATACACCCTCTTTTAACATACACAGGCATCCCCACACATGTGTACACATCATGAATAAAAAATAAAATAATTATTTAACAAGCTTTTAGAACAACTAAAAATACTAAAGATAATATAGTTAAACTCTGATTCTAAGAAAACAGATAGGGAGTGGGTGGGTCGGGGAACAGGGGGAGGGTATAGGGGATTTTCAAAGAGGAAACTAGGAAAGGGGATAGCATTTGAAATGTGAATTAAGAAAACACCTAATAGGGGCTGGTGAGATGGCTCAGCGGGTAAGAGCACCCGACTGCTCTTCCGAAGGTACCGAGTTCAAATCCCAGCAACCACATGGTGGCTCACAACCATCCGTAACGGAATCTGATGCCCTCTTCTGGAGTGTCTGAAGACAGCTACAGTGTACTTACATATAATAAATAAATAAATGTTAAAAAAAAAAAAACTAATAAAAAATTGAAAAAAAAAAACCCAGGTAGGTTTAGAATCCTTTGTCTCTATCATTTGATTAAGACACTTGTCTCTGTTATCAATTCCAATTATCATAAAGGGTCTCGGTGGTGATACAACATATCTCATTAGACTTATTTGTTATCAATCAAAATATTTCCCTCTCCCATCAATCAAAATATTCCACTCTCCCATCTACTTATTTATTTTAGGATTGGTTAATACCATTATTCCCATCACAAATGGGAATCTTTCAAATATTTTAATCTATACTCTCAACTATATTTTTGGTTCATCTTTTATTTCATCATAGTCAGCTGGGTACAGAAAAAGTTTTGTGGCAGACCCATCTCTGCTCACTAAAAGCTTTGGTAAAGGAATTCAATCCAAAATAGATTTTGTGTTGCAATTTTATAACCAATAGTATCCATATCCAAATTAAGAACTTGGCAGTTCAGTTGTTTTGCAGAAAAGGGTGAGGTAGAGATGGGTAGAGATACAGAAATGAACTCGGAGCAAAAGGAAGGAGAAATCATGAACAGGATGTATTATGTGAGAAAAATATATTTCAATAAATGGAAAAGAAATAAAATACTATGCAAATAATGGACATTCCACAAACCATCAGTGTCCTTTAAGCCAACAGCTTTCAATCTTAGTACCAAGTAACAAGTCTCTTAGGACTTTGGTCTAGCTCAATGATTAATATTGATTGTAAATTTAGAATCACTACAAAAAGCAACCTTTGTGTATGTCTGCAAGGGATGTTTATAGATTGTGGTTTATTTGTGTGGGAAGACCCATCCTAAATGTGTTTGGCTCCATTGTACAAATAGAGAATGTGATGTTTTGTATATGGATAGCCTAAGGACTGGCGCTATTTGGAGGTGTGGCCTTGTTAGACTAGGTGTGTTACTGTGGGCATCTTAGCTCCCTGGAAGCTAGTTTCTCTTTTGCCTTCAGAACAAGATATAGAATTCTCAGCATTTTCTTCACCATGCCTGCCTGGATGCTGCCATGCTACTGCCTTGGTGATAATTGACTGAATCTCTGAACCTGTAAGGCAGCCCAAGTTAAATGTTGTCCTTCTAAGTGTTGCCTTGACATGGTGTCTGTTCAAAGCAGTAAAACCCTAAGACAGAAGTTTGTACCAAGGACTGGGGTCCTGGTATAATAGATCTGACCATGCTTCTGTTTGGAAGAATGTGGACTTTGAGACCTTGGATTTGGAAAATCCAAATCCAAATGGACAAAGCCTGAAAAATAGCATGTGAAATCTCTGCAAAAAAAAAAAAAAAAAATGCTGAGACCCATTAAAATCTCCTGCAAAAAAAAAAAAAAAAATGCTCTAGGCACAGGCTCAAGGGCAGTAAAGCTTGCAATGTCATTATCGTCACTTCTACTGTCCTACTCTAACACTCCTTTTTCAGAATATCTAAGACACAGACACAGGCCATGGTATATAAATCTGCATGCAACAGGTACAGCAAATGTCACACTATGTGAATGAGTCAAAAGCTTACATGTGAATTAAAAATGCTATCTTGGAGGGGGAAGGAGGGCTTGATGAAGATGGTAAAATTTCTTCACATGTGGGAAATTTCTAACCCACTATCTTGTGCTAAGTGAGTATTCCAGCCTTTGTCCCTTTTACCTCTACCCACAATCTTTTCGGGAAGATGGTATATTAAATGTTGACTTAGTTTCCCTACTCTCTTGAATTTGTTCATACAGAATGATTATCTTGTTTCTCATAATGAAAACAACAAAGTATGGAGCCCAGACACATAAAAGCCCAAAAGTTTAGAGCTAAGATGTAAGGATGGACCATACAGAGACTAACCCACTGGGGATCCATCCCATAATCAGTCACTAAACTCAGACACTATTGCATAGGACAGCAAGTGTTTACTGAAGGGACCCTGATATAGATGACTCCCACAGAAGTGGATGCTCACAGTCATCCATAAGAGGGAGAACGGGGGCCCACATTGGAGAAGCTAGAGATAGAACACCAGGAGCTGAAGGGGTCTGCAACCCTAGAAGAGGAACAACAATATGAACTAAACAGAACCCCCAGAACTCGTGTTCCTAGCATCATATGTAACAGAAGATGGCCTGGTCAGCCATCATTTGGAGGAGAGGCCCCTTGGTACTGCAATCTTTATATGCCCCAATACAGGGGAACGCCAGGGCCAAGAAGTGGGAGTGGGTGGGCAGGGGAGCAGGGAAGGGGGAGGGGGAAGGGGACTTTTGGAATAGCATTTGAAATGTAAATTAAGAAAATATCTAATAAAAAAATGAGTCACTCTGGAAGAAACATGAAGGCCAGCTGTACCAGTCTATATTGAGCTGAGTCAAAATCCTTTTAAAGTAAAAGAGAAAAACACCATTACTACATGGGTAACAGGCATAAATCAGGATTTCCCCATCAAGGGAAAGGACTTCCCCTTTTTTGCTATCTTAACCTCCTTCATGCTCCTCCTGTTTTCCTTGAATGAGAGTATCATGAGATATACTACACCTGTCATGATAAATGAAACTATCCTATAAATATCTGAAAGTTCAGTTATTGCCTGATTCCTCCTACAGTGTTTAGCCCAGTGCCACCTTCTACATCCTCAGAACTCCTGCCCAAAAGTGAGGCTTGTCAACTTTTTTTTCCTGTTTCTCTTCCCATAGCAATTCTGGAACAACCCTGGAACATATGTACTATATATTTCTGTGTTATGATTTTTATCATTACAAATAACTGCATGCCTATTGTGTAGAAGATACCCAATGAATATGGGTTAATTAAATTAATAAAGAGCATTAAAATGTGGACAAAACTGACACATTTTCAGTTTCAAAGTTAGCACAAAGAGTTGGGAAATGAATAGATATGAACAGAATGTAGGAAGCCCTGTTGTTTCATTGCATGTGGGATTCAGATTATAAGACATGGGCAGGAGAGGAGAGAGACCAATATATTTACCTAATGGTATCCGTGGTGCTATTTGTTGTATTCTGTTCTATATTTTCTTTCTGTGGAATGTGCTTGTCTCCCATTAGTGCTTCATGAATTAACCATAACTGCCACCAATGTAATTAAAATATTGATTGCCAAGAGGAACTGGGGATTCAGCATTAATACATTCAGCAAAAACTTATTGAGCTTTATTATATGCCATAGATATACTTATATAGTGCAAGTAATTATTTTCATGCACTAAGTTATGGGTAGAACTAAATTATGAAATGTAGTTCAAAACTCACCAGATACAGTCTCTTTTATGACTAACACTAATTCTAAGCACTACTGATTTGCCGGGATATTTAGCAAAGACTGAGACCATGTGTTTGTTAGGTCAGCATCTCTTCAATGTTACACCAGAGACCTCTCTTGACTATGGTGCTGGGTTATATTCATTGAACCCATGCAACACTTCTGCTTGTACTGGGGTTATTTTTATAACATGCATACTACTCATATTATTCATACTATTCATCTTTTTTTAATGTAGATGAAGGCTGTAACATCTTAGCATCCAATAGTGCCTGTTAGGAGTTCTATCTTTTCAGGACCATGTCACCATCACAGAAGGAACCCTGAGACTAGAAAAGCTAATTGATTAGAAGAAAAAGCATTACAGAGTGAAGATATAGGATATAAACTCGAAAATGAATTGTATATTCTAAGCTTTTCTTGATGAACTCAGTATTAAACCTGGGAGATGTGGTTTCAGTTTACATTGTAATGAGGGTGACTTGAAAGGAATATTTCAGTTATTTTACTTTCCAGGGTCAAGTTAGAAGACCAGATATGTCTTTCTGTTGATTTATGTGGTGGATAACATTTTTCAATTTGCATGTGGAACCAATTTTGCATGTCTGGGATGAAGACGCATATGTGATCATGGTGGATGATCTCTATGATATATAATTCAATTCATTAGCGAGTATTTTACTGAGTATTTTTATATCTATATTCATAAAGGAAATTAATATGTATTATCTTTTATAGTTAGATCTTTAGGTTTTTTAGGTATCAAAGTAAATATATCCTCATCAAATGAATTGGACAATGTTCATTCTCTTTTTCTTTAGTGGTCTAATTTGAGGTACATTGGCATTAACATTAACATGAAGGTCTTTTAGCATTCTGTGCTAAAATCATCGGACACGGGACCATTTGGGCATTGGGATAGTTGAAAGATTACACTTCTATTTCTCTAAAAATAATAATTAATAAATGGGACCTCATGAAATTGAGAAGCTTCTGAACATAAAAGGACATTATCATTTGAACAAATTTCCATCCAACAGAATGGGAAAATAATTTCACCAACTACAAATATGATTGATGGATAATACTCAAAATATATAAAGAACTCAAAATAACTAACTCAACAATCTGATTACAAGTGTTGTACATATCTCATCAGAGAATTATGAATAGAAGAAACTCAAATGGCTTAGGAACACTTAAGGAAATGATCAATGTCCATAGCCATTAGGAAAATGCAAATCAAAACTATTTTAAGATTTTTATGTTGTATTTGTCAGAATGGATAAATTCAGAAAAACAAGTGACAGCTTTGCTGGCTAGGATATGGAGTAAGAGAATCACTCATCCATTGTTGATGTGAATGGAAACATGTATAACCACTTTGGAAAATCAATGTAGCAGTTCATCATGAAGACGGAAATAAGTCAACCTGAAAATCCAGTGCATTTGTGTCTGTCTGTCTGTCTGTCTGTCTGTCTGTCTGTCTGCCTGTATGCATGTATGGCACCTTATCCTTCCACACAGACACTTGCTCAACCATGTTCATTGCTGTTCTATTGGTAATAGCCAGAAGTTTGAAACAACCTTGATGTTCCTCGACAGACAATGGAAAAGAAAAATTGGTACATGTACAAATTGGATATTATCCAGCCATTACAGAAAAAAGTTAAAATTGTGAAATTTGCAGGGAAATGATGGAACTAAAATAAAATCATCCTGAGTGAGATAATCCAGGCTTTAAAAGGACAGATACGTAGTTTTCATATGTATGTGGATATTAGCTGTTAAATCAGTGATACTCAAGCTACAATCTGTAGAACCACAGAGGTTAGATGTAGAGTAAGGTACTGAGAGACAGGTAAATTTCATTAAGAAAGGAAACTAGAGCAGGCAATCATGAGTGGATGAGGAAACGAGGATGCTCAAGTGGTGATTGAGAGGGAACACGGGAAGAGGCAGCCACAACTAATGGGAATTTTGAAGTGTACATTTACACACTGGAGTATTACTCAGCCTCTAAAGAAAAGAAAAATAGCATCTTGAAATTTTCAGGTAAATCAGAGGGACTATACAAAAATATCATTTCCAGTGGCTTATTTTAGATCCAGGAAGACTGATGTCTAATGGCTTTTATGTGGATATTTGCTGCTAAGTTGCATTATGGCTATCGTGTGAAATATTTTTGAATATATCAATAAAGAACTTTGCTTCTGCCAATGTATTGGCTGAGAATGTTGTCAGGAGGCTTCTGAAGCCTTCAGTAGAGTTTTCGACTTTTGCTCTCGCCCACCTATTTGATGTCCCTAATTGTGTGTTTGAGGAGTCTTGACTTGCGATGTTTTGTTCTGGTACTAAAAAGTCTCTTTAAACTGCAAATGTGTTGAAACCAGGTATTTTATGGAATGTAAATTTGTGTTTCCAAATGAAAATCATCCATAGTTCACACACACACACACACACACACACACACACACACACACACACACACGCCAACAATCTTACAATATATTCCTATTATCAAACAAGTCCTTATTTCCCTTAACTGTGTGTAAACTGTGTGAGTTTTCCTCCACCCCACTGTCTTCACAGCATGAGTTATTTCCACACCTGAGCACATGGTTTATAATACCCACAAAGCCTAGAATTTGAGAACACATAACATAACAGGCCCAGGGATAATCTTTGCAATAACATAATGAGCTTACAGTTTTCTTAAACTTACCTTTCACATGGACTTTTATGTCAGTTTTCAGTATCCTAACTTTCAGTTTTCAGACATCCTAACTCTAGGATCCACAGCAGTAAACATGAACTATAGCTAGAAATTTGCTACCAGTCACAACCTCAGCCATTGTTCTTATTACCTTGGCACTTCTGCTAGGAGATGCAAAATGGTCTCATGAGTCTTCTCCCACTGGAAATATCTAGCAGCAGTGTAGTACACCAGTGTAGTACACTTTATATGCAATATAAAGTCAAACCCAGAAAAACCTTGGGAAATAGCCTAACTAATAGATCAAAAATCTGATGCCTAAATAAGTTATGAAAAATACAATGTGTCATTTGAGCTCAAAGGTACTGAGCCATATTGTTGTGGGTGGTCAGTGAGTGAGAGACTTACATGAAAAAATATGCATATATTTGTATCTACATTTATATTTTTCTATAGAGGTAGATAAATATGGATATAGAGATAGATATGTGTATATGTAAGTTTGTATGTATGTATGTATGTATGTATGTATGTATGCATGCATGCATGTATGTAGAGCCCTTGAATCTATTTATTACTACTCATATGGTTGACCACTTGGGTTACATAATCTATCAGAGGACTGACCCCAAAGAAGTCTAATTATCATTCTACCAGCAGCTAATAATCACCCATAACTCCTCATCCATTGTGGAGAATTTTTCTATCAGCATTGGTATGTCAACTGAGGTTATCACTCTGGTGTTCTTGTTTTGGTAACCATATTGTTGAGATTAAATGGGTACCACTTTCCTACTGTATACAGAAGACAGTATCTTCTATGGCAGATATTTTGGCCCTCTGATTCTGACAATATTTCTGTTCCTTCTTCTGCAGTGCTCTAAGGCTTAGGTATAAGGGTTGTTTGTGTTGTGAATGTATCAATCTGGTTTGGGCATATGACAGTTCGTTGTTTGTTGCATTTGACTGCTTGTAGAACTGTAATTATCTTCATCTGTTGCAAGAAAATAACACTTCTTTGGCGAGGGATAGAAACTACAAGTAATTATGTGTATAAAGGTAAATATTTAGAAGGCAGTTAGAAATTATCCTAGTTTAGAAAAGTGGGTGTACAGGTCTTGAGTGTGTCCTTGCAGGTAGCTCAGCAAAGCTGGAGAGATGGACTCCAAGAGCTCATGCTGGTGGGTTGCAGGGTCTTTCTTGCTGTGTGTGCCGCCATCATCTTTCTGCAGAAGCTCCATTATCTCTGGCATTGTGTGGGCGGGATCTCTGGGGCTCATCAAGTGCAACAGGACTTTCCTTCCATATTTGTCATTAACTATGCTGAGCAAGGAACTGATGATTTCTGATATGATTATCTGCTTCACAAGCTTAGTATCATCAATACAAGTAAACTCTGCCAGTAAGGAAAAAGAAAGAAAGAAAGAAAGAAAGAAAGAAAGAAAGAAAGAAAGAAAGAAAGAAAGAAAGAAAGAAAGAGAGAGAGAGAGAGAGAGAGAGAGAAAAGGAAAGGAAAGGAAAGAAAAGAAAAGAAAAGAAAAGAAAAGAAAAGAAAAGAAAAGAAAAGAAAAGAAAAGAAAAGAAAAGAAAAGTGGATGTAGTAGATTCATTCTCCTCTAGGGTTCACACCCTACCCAGCAATGTGAAGGTGGCCAGTGTTACACTGCTAGGAATAAATGTCACCTAGTATAAGGGTCTTAATTCCAATTAGATAGCTGTTGTTTGTCACCAAGACAGAAGAGCTGCTCTTGTACCACCTCAGTTTTATTATTAACAGCATCGGACTTGTTATTTGTTTTAGTTTTACTCTTTTTAGCATTGGTCTTTTCTCTTACTCTTGTGTGAGCTTATTAAGACAGGATCTGCGATTTTCTCACTGTTTTAACTCCAGTGTACATGTGAGTGGTGTTAACTGCAAATTTCATATGATAATTTAACACTGAAAGCCACCAAACTAGTGAATAGTAACCTTTGAAGTGTTGCTTTCTTTCTTTTTTTTCCACTTGTTTTTTTATTTATTAGATATTTTCTTCATTTACATTTCAAGTGCTATGCCATAAGTTCCCTATAGTCTCCCGCCACTCTGCTCTCTTACCCACCCACTCCCACTTCTTGGCCCTGGCATTCACCTGTACTGGGGCACATAAAGATTGGTAGACCAAGGGACCTTTCTTCCCAATAATGGACAACTAGGCCTTCTTCTAATACATATGTAGCTAGAGACATGAGCTCTGGGGGTTCTGATTAGTTCATATTGTTGTTCCATCTATAGGGTTGCAGACCCCTACAGCTCTTGGGTATTCTCTCTAGTTCCTACATTGGGGACCCTGTGTTCTGCCCTATAGATGACTGTGAGCATCCACTTCTGTATTTGTCAGGGACTGTCAAAGCCTCACAGGAGACAGCTATATCAGGGTCCTTTCAGCAATATCCTGCCTGCATATGCAGTAGTGTCTGCATTTGGTGGCTGATTACATGATGCACCACCCAGGTGGGGCACTCTCTGGATGGTCCATCCTTTCATCTTAGCTCCAAACTTTGTCTCTGCAATGATTTTATTCACTATTCTAGGGAGGAATGAAATATCCACAGGTTGGTCTTTCTTGATTTTCTTGTGTTTTGAAAATTGCATCTTGGGTATTCTAGGTTTCTGGGCTAATATCCAGTGAGTGCATATCAAGTGACCTCTTTGTGATTTGGTTAGCTCACTCAGGATGATATCCTACAGACACATCCATTTGCTCAAGAATTTCATAAATTCATTGTTTTTAATAGCTGAGTAGTACTCCATTGTGTAAATGTACCACATTTTCTGTATCCATTCCTCTGTTGAGGGACATCTGGGTTCTTTCCAGCTTCTGGCTATTATAAATAAGGCTGCTATGAACATAGTGGAGCATGTGTCCTGGTTACCAGTTGGAACATCTTCTGGGAATATGCCCAGGAGAGGTATTGCTGGATCAATTGGTAATACTATGTCCAGTTTTCTGAGGAACCGCCAGACTGATTTCCAGAGTGGTTGTACCAGCTTGCAATCCCACCAGCAATGAAGGAGTGTTCCTCTTTCTCCACATCCTTGCCAGCATCTGCTGTCCCCTGAATTTGTGATCCTAGCCATTCTGGCTGGTGTGAGGTGGAATCTCAGGGTTGTTTTGATTTGCATTTCCTTGA
Source organism: Mus minutoides (assembly GCA_902729485.2). Taxonomy (NCBI): domain Eukaryota; kingdom Metazoa; phylum Chordata; class Mammalia; order Rodentia; family Muridae; genus Mus; species Mus minutoides. Next base: position 78,224 of record LR749567.1, read on the forward strand.
TGATTAAGGATGTTGAACATTTTTTCAAGTGCCTCTCAGCCCTTTGGCATTCTTCAGTTGAGAATTCTCTGTTTATTTATATGACCTTAGACTCTCCATGTTTTATTTTGTAGGGCAAAATATAATATGTATATTTAATAGCTATTTAACACTGTATGAATCAATGAGTGAGCCCCCCCCACCCCGTGTGTGTGTGTGTGTGTGTGTGTGTGTGTGTGTGTGTGTGTGTGTTCCACACTGTCTGCTTATACTTAGGAGCTTGAGGCTGTCTCTGTGGATATGGGGCTGTGATACAAATATACATTGTCGCTTACGTGATTTCTCAAGGCTATATTAAGCACCTGTGTGTGTTACTGCAGACACAGCTCTGTCAGTGTTGGATGCAAGCTCTAGAAGCACTGGCATGCAAAAGTGGCACTGGCTATATGTTCACAGGATGTTGGGGCTTCTGACAGTGATAGAATCAGAATGGACATGAAGTAAAAACTGGACTGGCAGTAAAAGGGAGAAACCACCCCAGAAGCATGATTGAAATACTCATATTAACTCATTGAAAGCATCTCACCTAAATGCAGTTTCTTTTCTACCACTAAGATGGGAGTGTTACGTAGGACACTGGAGTTGGGGCTTTCAGAGTGCCATCTGTATTCACTCTACTGTTGGCAAGATATGGGGTATCAGAGTAGAGGCATGCCTGGGAATTTTTTCTCAGCCATTCATGAAACCAAGCCAGTTTGCAGAAAATAAATTCTCCAAATTAAATTACTGAAATTCACGTTGCTACTTGTTAACTCTGCCAGCCCCCATCTTACTGATTAACACTTTGCTAAAATGAGTGACTTAACAAATTTTTGCAATTTGGTAATTCTAATTTTAACAAAGAAACAGAGTGATCTAAGTGCTTAAATAAGAACAACACAAGAGTTCAATAGAATATCAGATTTACATTGCTACTAATAATTATTCTGTTTTATAAGCATTGCATTTTAATGTATAACAACAACAATTGTAACTCTGTATTTACTCTCTGAACACACCAATTTCGGGTTTTGTAAGGAAAAATTTCGGGTCATGTAAAGTGTCCATGCATATGAAATATTTTCAAATTGGGGCAATTAACCAAACTGAACAAAATTTATGGTTCTGCAATCAAAGACAGCACGAGAGTTTGTTTGGCAACTGTGGGTGGTGATTCTAGCTCATCTGTTATTTAGTTTTTGTTTTTTTTTATTTTTTTTATTTTTTATTTTTTTTGCTATGGATTATTTCATAAAATAGTTTCTCTGGTCACACTGCTCAGTTGATTTCTATTCACAGAGTGAACTATAGTTATCTCTTTTTATTAAATGAGGTCTCGTTTTATTAAATGCTTTGAACCTCTGCTATTGAGTCTTTCTTTTAATAGTCAACAACTTGATGTATTGCAATGTTTGTGATTCGAAAGCAACTTTCAACATTTCACAGCAAGTGCAATTCTTTCAGCTACTCTAATTCACATCTAGAAGCTCTCGAATGTTAATTTTTGTACATTGCAAATTTAATTTTGTCAACTAAGATATGCTATTTAGGAAAATTAGCTGTAATTTTAAGCTAGATTTATAAATATGATTACAAGAAAATATGGGTATGCCTATGCTAGATGAGTACATATGTTTTTATCCACACACCTATTCTGTGCCAATCTCAATCACTCTAACAAACAAATCATGTTTTAGCATTTTAAAGAATAAGTATATTTGGAAAACTTCAAAAATTTAATAATTTACTACATAGCATGACATATGCAGACAGGAGATGTGTTTCAGCATTTAAGAACATGTTTCTCTTACAGAGCCCCCAGTTCAGTTTCCAAAAGCCTGTGGTGGCTTAGCTAGTCATTGAGACCAAGCAGACTAAAGGAGACACAACATAGGAAGAAAACTTATCTGAGGAAAATGAAGAAGACAGTCAACTAGCATAAAATACCAGAAAAGAAAGTATGAGGATTCTTTAAGCCACTAATGCATGATTTCAGCAGGGATTTTGAGTTTTCTCTAGCACATATTTCCTCTGCGAAATTCTGCCTTCTAAGAGGCCAAAGCAAAGGGACTGGCAAATAATGGATTAGAATACCCAAAGCTCTTACTTAAAAGAAACCACTTCTATTTTGAAGAGTCTCAAGTATTTTGTAAAAAGGATATAAAAATGACCAACACACATCTTCAGATAAAGCTCAAGAAGCTGACTGACCATCAAACATATCATAAATTAATAATAATCAATGAGAGATGCTATTGAAACACTGAGTTAAAAACCAAGCTGTTTCCAGTTACTGGATAATCTAAATATTTTATAACACTTTCCCAGTAACTCTTGCACAGCAAGGGATGAAGACGATACTGAGAATACAGAGAAGCTAAAAAGTTTTCTCTAAGATGGATAAGAAGCATGTACACATTATTTAAATCTGAGAAAAGATCATTTTAATCCAGATCATAGGAGAAATGAATCCTCCCAACTCCTTTTCAACATCATTTTTATTGGAAAATTAATAAGCTATATTATATGGCAATTCCAATATTTCATAATATTTAGCATCTTTTTGTTGCATATATTAACATATGTTTGAAAATAAAATAACTACATTTTCACACTGTCTTTCCACCCAAATACTTACACATATTCATAGGCAAAATAGTATATATTCTAATTAAAAAAATAAACTTCCTAATAGAATCAGACAATTTTTAATTTATTGCTTTGTAGATCGGTATGGGTTTATATTCATAGTCTTTTCTTCACAGTTGCTGAATGACGTTCAATGCCTGTGAGATCAATTATATGGACATATAAATTAACTTCATCCTGTGTGAGAGAAATCAAAGAACAAAGTAAACACATTCCCAGGGGTGCACAGCAGCAGGCTATTTCTTATCAAGTTCTTTCAAAAAATACGGCAGGCCTGTGTACCAACCTGAATATATATCTTCTTCTAAAAACATTGATAGAACCATAGTTTTTGAGGGAGTTTACCTCCCTCCCTAACCTAGGCTAACATGATTCTATAATGTGTGAATTTTTATTAGCTCGATATCATTTTCATGGCTACAAGATGCTAACATCATCTTCATGTAAAAATGACTAGAAATTGCATAATGTTGAGACCTTTTCCCTATAATACAGTACAGTCTTTTTCAAATGATAATGCCCACTGTAGCCAAGATAGAAGGAAAGGATAGAGATTCATGTACGATATATGATATATCAAGAAACTTAAAATACCTTTACACATATAACCCTAAATATTCTACTACTAATTTTTACTTAGGAAACAACCTTCACTTACAGTATCTGATTTCTTTCATCTAATAATTTGTAATGGAAAATTATTAAAAAGTCACATTACATTGTGAGAACAAATTGTTGGTAATGTCCCAAATAACATAGAAAGAAAAAAAGTAATTGTTTTGTAATCTATAAAGAAAACATTCTGAAGGTGTTTTTAAACTGTTGGTCCAGATTGCAACTGCTGGTCCACCTACCGGATTGCCCTTTTCCTCAACTTCTTTCAGCCTTCCCTAATTCAACAACAGGGATCAGCTGCTTCTGTCCATTTCTTGGGTGCAAATATCTGAATCTGATTCTTTCAGCTGCTTATTGGGTCTTCTTGGAGGGCAGTCATGATAGGTCCCTTTTTGTGAGCACTCCATAGCCTCAGTAGAAATATCCGGCCTTGGGACTTCCACTTGAGCTGGATCCCACTTTGGGCCTGTCACTGGACCTGCTTTTCCTTAGGCTCCTCTCCATTTCCATCTCTGTAATTCCAACTCCAAATTCCACAGTTCTGCTGGTCTTGCCTTTCTTGCTTATTTTCAGCAACACATGGTTACAGAAATTACTTTTGTTTTTATTTCTTATGCTCTTCTCTTCACTAAGATGATATTTTTAAGTTGAACACAGTTATAAGTTGTGGAAATATAGAAAAAGAACACAACTGTCAACATTTTCTCTTCATATACCAAAAGAGCAGTTTGTTTATTATGTTTCCTTGTTACATAAGCACAGGTGACAGCTCATCCTTACCAATTAGTTGGAGAAGCTGATCTCTGTATATAGATTGTTTAAAAAAATAAATAAATACAATTAGAGTTCCTGTGCTGAGAAACTGAAAGCAGATCTATGGTGGGTTGTTGTATGATAGTCATGACTCATTATAGGAGATAGAAATCTACAAATACTTTCAGAGCAAACTCAGTAGAAAAGTAATCTAGAGAATGCTGTGTAGGTTGATGACAGAAAGTGCAGGAACTCATGTGTCATTGTTTTCTGCAAATAAACTCAGGCCATATTATGTCACAAGCACAATCTGATGGCCTTATTTTAGAAAAGTTGTGGTCCTAAGGACTTGGGATTCTCCGAAGAGAAATTTATAGCACACATTTGCCATGTCAACAATTGGAATAGTTACAGCATGAAATAAAAGCTGTTAAGAAAACAGAGTTAGGAAATAGAAATCAATGATGCTGTTATGGAGAGTATTACATAAAACCTTTTTAGTGTCTCACATGATTGGCATGTAGTAATTGTCTCTCTGCATCTTCTAATTCTTTCCACTCACCCTCTCGCTCATCTACATATACAAGCTCCTCTATATTCCTCAGACACCTCAGAATCTTCTCCATCACAGATTCACACTGACTGCCCATTTCTTGGGATTTCTCTGCCCACAGCTGAGACCATCATTTCCTTCATTTCTTTACATATGTGAACTCCTTAATTAGCTGTAGTGTGACAATATTCAATCTTGATGACACACTCCTTTTATTTTGGTCTACTTTTTCTTTTATTTTCATATTAACTTCTAAAATCTTGATTAATTAACTAATGTAATTATTGTGTTTATTTTTTTTCTGGCTTCAATCTTTGTTATAATGTATGGTAGATAAACCTAAATCTTTGTCTAGTTAATTCTTTTGGAAAGTACATTGCACTGTCTCTGGTCCATTGAAAGCTCATCAATGGGAGAGAAAACAGTAATGTATCAATTGTACAAATAAGTCAGAAAAGAACATAAACAGTTGCATCAAAAAATTCAATTAGCGATTTAATTTTTTTTTTGTATAGGATAACATGAAACTTGGTTGGATAAAAAGTACAAAACACAGAACGCAATTAAAGATGCTGGAATTAAAAAAACAATGTGATGTTAGCAAGTAGGTATGGATATGGAATAATAGAAGAAAAAAAAGTCCACTGCTATATTCCTAACCATGTTGTGCTTTTGGGATTTGGATAGCAAACACTGTAAATGTCTGTTGACATTCATATTAAGAAGAAAATACAAGGATGGAATGCCTGGATGAGGTATGTCACTACAGCAAAAGGAATTGAAATTATTATGGTACAACTAGGCATCTCATTTTTCAAATACAGGCTTTCACTGACCACATCACTAAGTGTCTTCAAGGTGACTAATAAAACTCTGAGGAGGATCTTGCAAAAAATGTTTATAGTCAACAATTTTGAGGAATGAGCTCATGTGCTGACATCATCCTGGTTATAATTCATTCTTTATTACATGTAACATTGAAAGTCTTGCATTTTACATACTATTGATCTGGATGTAAAAAATAATAAACTTCACATAGATATTGCATTATCAGGTATCCTGTATGCTTTAGGAACGTAGGTGCACAGAATATTATGTCAATAATCAATCAAACACAGAAGGAATCTTTCTGAGAGCACAAAGTGCAATTGTGCTCTGAATTTGAAGGGCATTTAAGATTAAAATACCATCTTAAATGGAAATATTAAAAACTTTATGTAGAAAAAAGAACATTTAAAATAAATTAAGGAGTGGGATAGCATGGCACATTGTCAGAACAAGAATTTAATCACAATGCAGGAAAAATAAAAGGTTATGAGTTAAAACGTGTCTTCCCCCAAAGCATATGTTTGTATACTAACATAATTGTATAAGAATCAGACCATATTTGGAAATAGAACCTCTCGTGACAATTCACTCATAAGTCTGTAATCTGGAACCTCCCTAGTCCATTGGGATTGCTGTGCGTCTTCAAGGGGAAATAATTACACTCAGACTTCTACACAGAAAAACACCATGAGAAAATTAAGAAAAAAATTCCATAAAATTAGGAACAGCAGTAATTACAAGTAAACAACTGGGAGAGAGTCATAAAATAATTTCTTTTCTATTGTCTTCAACATGGGGAAGACACACACATTGGCACACACCTTTAATCCCAGCACTCGGGAGGCAGAAGCAGGCAGATTTCTGAGTTCGAGGCCAGGCTGGTCTACAAAGTGAGTTCCAGGACAGCCAGGGCTATACAGAGAAACCCTGTCTCGAAAAAACCAAAAAACAAACAAACAAACAAACAAACAAACAAAACCATACATTTCTGTTTAGTCATCTGGTCAGCTACATTTCCTTAAATCAGCCTTACTAAACCACACAGAAGACAAGGTTGAAAAGTTACAAAATAACACATGGAAACTGTAGAGGGGGATAAATGATCATCAGGCTTGTAAAAGAATAATCAAAGACTAGACTTGACAGTTTGTAAGTAGTTCCTAAAATGGAAAGAGAGAAAAGTTTGCATGCTACCAAAAAAAAAAAAAAAAAAAAAAAAAAAAAAAAAAAAAAAAAAAAAAAAAAAAAAAAAAAAAAAAAAAAAATCCACTGGCAAATTTGAAGATTTTTACCAGACAGATAGCTGAAACATTAGAGAATTAAAATAAAACTGTATGTTAATTTTTGTTTTGCTCTCTTTTATTTCATTAATTTCTACTCTGATATTTTATTATTTCTTACTGTCTACTGAATTTAGGTTTGGATTTTTCCTGTTTTTCCCCTAACTCTTCAGTTTTGTCATAAATTATTTATTTATACTCTTTCTGAATTTTAAATATAAGTATTTCAAGTTATAAATTTTACTCTTAAGACTGCTCTCAACATATCTCAGAGCTTTTACTGTTCTATGTTTTCATTTCATAGAACCCCAGAATTTGTTTGGTTTATTTCTTGAGTTTTTCTCTGGTCCACTCATCATTCAGGAATGTATTGTTAAATCTCAATGAGTTGCATTGATTACACTTCTTTTGTTGATGATTTTAACCTTAATTGCATTATAGTCAGAAAAAACATGTGGAATTATTTTAATTTTTTCCTCATTAGTGGAGATTTGTTTGTGCCCTAGTGTGTGGTCTATTTCAGAGAAACTTCTATGGGTTCCAGAGTAGAATATATATTATTTGGTATTTGGATGTAGTATTCTGTAGATATCTGTTATAAGTTATCTCTAGATATGTGTTAGATCCATTTGATGTAGAACTCTGTTTAATTCTTATGTTTCACATTTTATTTTTGTCCTAATGACCTGTTTATAGGAGAAAGCGGGGTTAATCTGTATCACTAAGTCCAATAGTATGTTCATAATGAAATGATGAGCCAGAGATTGATGCTTCCATGATTATCTTTATGATGTTTTCTTGGTTAATTGTTGTACTTGGTCCACAGAGTGTCTTATATCACTTTTGATTAATTTTAGCTTGATGTCCATCTTGTGGTATGTTAAGAAGATGACACCTGCTTGTTCTCTAGTCATATCATCGTAGGTTACTTTGTTACATCCTTTCATTGTGAAGTGGCACCTGCCCTTTAAATTAAGATGAGTGCAATTATATAAGCAAGAGCCAATGTGGAGAAAGGAAAAGAGGGTAAAGGTGAAGATTATAGGTAAAGTGTTTAGTGAGCAAAACCCACAAATCTTATACATTGACAGAGTTGGCAAATAAAAGATTGGTATATTTTTTTTCTTCCAAAAATGGAATCAGAAATCACCAGGTTTATAAACAATATCTATGATCATCTAAGATGGGAAGAGAAATAATCTTTCATCAGATTGTATATTAGTGTACAAATAATGTGTTTACAAATTTTCTTGAAAGTATTTATGAGTTGGATCTAGATAAAAAAATATGAGAGTATTAAAATTTCACAGATTATAACCTTTGACAGTAAGAAGCATGATAGAAAGATGCATTCAAGCTTGGGAGAATAATGAAGTGGTTTCGGGGAGAATCATGGCCCAGTTGTTCTAAGATTCTCACAGCAGTTCATTTAAGCACCTTACATTAGTTTAGTCATGACATGATGCACTTCAAATAGCCCAAAGGAAGCAATAATGACTCTAGTTAAATAAGAAGCTTTTTGAATTGAAAACACCAAAGCAAATTGAAAATGGTTCACAATGACCTAGCCATGATCTAAGTGGTAAGTTTTATTCATATTCCCAAAAGGTGTTTACACTGTTTATAAATACAAAGTTGCTAAGAAAAAAAAAAAAAAAAGAGCTTCGATGTTCTTATCTAATGTTAAGAATTGACTTCCATTTTTGTAAATTTTATGGAAATATATAAAAACAGAATGGGTGTTCAAATTTTCTTAAATTGTGCAAAGTAAAAATGTAAAATGAGAGGAATCAACATCATCATTTACTGCTGTAATGTGATATTTGTAACAAGAAAGTTATGCCCTGAAATGCCACCAGAAAGAAAACATTAGCATATTTCCTGCAGACAATAAATAAAGCCAGTGAATTTTGTCTGGTGCTTATGCTTAGAAATATTGATTCATCATTCCAGTCAGGGATATAGAACTATAATTGCAGTGCAAAGAAACTTATCATTCTAAAACAAAAGATAACTAGTATATGCGGCAAGGAAAGAGGATGAAGGATGAATCGTAGAAAATAAATTGACAGTTTAAATCATAAAATCTTTACTAAAAACGCAAGATTCACCTACTGTGTCAGTGTGGTTTTGAAGGGTTTTATATTATTGTTTTCACCCAGGAATTGTGAGTTAGAATGTAGCTACTATTGTTGTAAGTTTACAAAGCAGCATATAAAAGAATAATAATAATTAAAACCCTTGGTATACAAATGTGATGATTGATTGCAAGCTTTAAGTCTTAACATATCTCCATGCCTCTACCTTCTGTTGACATGCTCTTAGTACCCATGGAGCTCGATTCTTATAAAGTATTTAGCCAGGGGATTCTTAGCATATTTGACAGAAGCAGTAGTTTGGGAAATTAGTTTAAGATCAATATTTAAATATTTATACGTTGATACCTCTGTGAAAACATGTACAAACTAGTCTACAAAGAGATAGATGAGAAGGGCTGGTGAGAAGATTTGGTGAGTGAATTGATTGCCGTATAAGGCTAAAGTCTAGAGTTCAAATACCTACATCCCATGAAATGCCATTGTCTCCAGAGAATCATTTGCAGATATTCTCCTCCTGACTTCTTGCTCACTCCTTCCTTTGTCTCGGTCCCCAACTCCAACAGGCCTTCCGTGGGGACTTACTGGTCAGTTCTGCCAAAGAACTAAGTAGGCCAGGAAGGCAGGCAGGTGAGCTTCAGGTCTTTACTCCCCCTCATTTTCTCCAAATTCCCACTCAAGTTTTATTCACAGCTCCATAGCATATTATCTGCTATGGTCCTAACTCCCCCACTCCCAGAAGACTAAGCAGATTCAGGTGGAATACTCTGGTTCTATCCCTCCTATGGACCACTTTCACAATCCCTTTCTAGTGAACGTCTATTTCATACTATCAGCTCTCAATGTCTAGAAACATATTGTACTCAGGAAACCCTGTAGCTACACTGAGAATGATTCCAGAAACATTTACTACCAGAAAACACCAGAGAGGGAAAAGAACAAAATATCCATGAAGAAAGATAAGAGCATATATTTGCACTGAGAATTACAAGCGCCCCAAACCCAGATGTCTAGACATCAGTGTCAAATCATAACCAATAACAGCCAGAACAAATGTGTCTCCACTAGATACAAGTAATCCTACTAAAGTAGGCCTGGAGAACAAAGTGGCTGATGCACACAAGTACCTTAAAATAACCTCTATGAATATGTTGGAGGTACTTAAAGAGAAAGTGATTAAATCCCTTAAAGAAATATAGGAAAATCTAAACAGTGGAGGAAAATAAAACAGTTCAGGACCAGAAAGTGGAAAGAGAATCAGTGAAAGACACCCAAGTTATCAGAAACCTGGAAATTAACAAAAAAATATATTAGGAACCCAAACAGAAAGTTTGGAGGCAAGCCTGCTCAACAGAATATAATAGAAAAAATCTTGTTTTATACTTGTGAATAAATGTCCAAAATAAATCTGTCAAAATGGGTAATTACACCTGGATGATGAGCAAAATATTTTGCATAGTAAGCATACAGTCTGAGTCCAATGTTCACACTCCTAAAAAAATCACAATGTGAATTATAGGTCCTGTACTGCATGAAGTCACTATGAAAAGCAGATGTACCTTTCCGATACACGTGCAGTACTCTTAACACTTGTGAATAATAAGTAGTCTTACACTGTGCCATGGAGAAACATCCCTTCAATGAGTCTTTACCCTTGATTTAAAGCAGGACAGTTAACAATAATAAAGCACCTCAAATTTGCCAAGCATAAAATAGCATTTTAAAACACTATTTGAATTCTGTAAAGCTACCAATACTCTCATAGTTTCACAAAATGCACACAATGTATTTTTTAAGCTGTGTGCCTTTGTACTGTAGTTTTTATTTGCATGCATTAAACACTGATATTCCTAGTCCCTCTAACAGAAGACTTAGTAAGTTATTGATTGCATATAATGTAACCAATTATTCCTTCTAGGTCTTTTTGTTTCTTTCTGATGTATAGTCATATTTAATCAATATTTTCCATCCTCTATCTCATTCTCTTGCCCTTCATGAGTTTCTGTATTAGGGATTACTAGTGATTAATGATACCCCATGATTTTGGATATAGTTCTTGAAGTGAGTTGTAGGTCAGACTAATACATCCAACTCCCAGATTATAGGTATGTGGTTTGTCCTCCCTACAATTACTTTCTCTATCTGCCAAATAAATTTTCTTGCATAAAGAAGACTATGGAATAACAAGATAAAATCAGTTTTGTTCTGAAATCATGATAAATTGACAGAAAAGATACTTAAAGAAAATGTATTAAAAGAGATTTACAACCTGCAAAAATAAGAAAGTACAAAATGAGTGATAAACATATGCTTGTTTAAGACAATGAGAAACTATTAGGTGTTTGTTAGAAAAAAATCAGAAACAAACTATATTTATCTTTTGTTTCACCTTAAAGTTATGTGTGATGAGTCTCCTGTCCTGTATTGTGCATAATGTGCTAGAGACTTAGGGATGCGAAGAGGCTGAGCCCTGTCATCGAGATGCTCACAGGACAGTGGTATATCTGGTATACCTATGGATTCTGATGAGGAAGGAGATGTCTCAGAAAAAGTGATGCTTAATCAGAATGTGAAGTCTAGGCAAACACATTCCAAAGTAAAACTAGAGAATGATATTTAAAACCCAGCAAACAGCACATGGGTCAATGAGCATTCCATTTGTGGGAATTCAAGGTCTTCCTTTCTTTAGGACCTCACCTCTATGTCCCTGCTGTCATTCTTTATTCTGAATTTCCTATGTACAATGTAAAGCAGGTGCCATGAGGGTGTCTTTGTAAGAGAAAGTGAAGATCTAGAAGCTAAGCTACTGATGAAAGTGCAATTCACGTTAGAGAGTTGCAGGCATTCACAGAACAATCTCTGAGATTGGTTTTCTTCAGGTCCTTTCTAATTGTGTTTTTTAAGAAATTAAAAAAAAAAAACCAAAAATGTATAGCTCCTTCTCTCTAACTCTTCCATAATTATAATTTCTCCAAGAGAGGGGAACATCTAACTCGATGGAGGAAATCTTGTGTATTGAGTGATTTCTTGCCAAGAGCATAGACCCGCAGAGAATATGACTGCATTTCCCAGAATTCCTCATCCTCTTTGCATCCTTGTATGTTCTAGGTAAGTTCACTAACAGTGACATGTACGCTGGTGTTTGCTCACTGCAGCCCCATCTCTTTGATTTTCTTTCTAAGTGTTGCTATCCTGAAAATCAACATTGTATGCGATGACATACGGTATAAACTTGTCTTGTATCTATTATTAAATTCTGCTTTGACCTAGTTTTCAGCCTGTACTTGGTGCTGACTAGTTCATATTTTTAACACTCAAATACATCTGCACCCTACTACTTTTTGCTTTGAATTTCTACCCACATGAGCTAATATGCACTTGCTCTAAATACTAAGAGACCAGGTTCTAGACAAGAAAAGATGCTTCCTCTGTTCAGTAACCTTGCTTTACTCAAATTAACCATTCTTAGGGATTCTATATGCCTTAGGATTTCATTGCTCAGAATGGACAACATGACCAAGCCAACTCTTTTAAAGGAAAACATTTAATTGAGGCAATTTTATTGTTTAAGAAGTTCAGTTCATTATCATCATGACAAGGAACATCGAAGTATACAGGCAGATATGGTGCTGGAGGACTTGTTAGTTCTACATATTGATCTCCAAGCAGCAGGAGGGGACTGTCTTCTTCTGAAGGTAGCAGCTGGGCAGTGGTGGTGCACACCTTTAATCCCAGCACTTGAGAGGCAAAGGCAGGCAGGTTTCTGAGTTCAAGGACAGCCTGGGCTTTAGAGTGATTTTCAGGACAGCCATGGCTACACAGAGAAACCCTGTCTCAAAAAAAAAAAAAAAAAAAAAAAAAAAAGGTTGTGTGTGTGTGGGGGGGGGGGCTTTCTTCTTCTAAAGGTAGCTAGGAGAGCCTCTGATTCTACAGTGGGCAGAGCTTGAGCATAGGAGACCTCAAAGCACTTCCCCCATGAAGTCTATACCTAATCCAATAAGGCCACATCTTCTAAAAAGGCTACTCCTATGGCCAAGCACTGAAACACATGACTGTTTGCAGGAGGCACTATTCAAATAACCACACAATGCAAACTCCCCAGTCACAGGGGAAATATAATCCTGTCTTCCTGCAATTAGCTGTTAACTTGTCCTCAAAACCATCCCTCTACATTCCTGTGCTTGGAATCCATCTGATATGTAGAAATATGTGAGAGGGAGGGAGGGGACTGTGAGGGGGAAAGGAAATGGGACAGACAGGAGGGGGAGAGGGGAACAGGATCTGGTATTGTGTGGGGGAAAAACACTGAATCCCCAAGGGCCAGCAGAAAGAATAGAAACAGGCAACCTCAGGAAGTAGGAGGTTGGGGGGACCCTCCAGAATGTGCCAGAGACCTAGGACATGAGAGGCTTTTAGGACTCAAAGCGAGGGACCCTAGACAATATGTCCTACAGTGGGAGAGGGAACTTTTAGAGCCCACCTCCAGCAGAAAAACAGGACAACAAGTGGGGGATGGGGTTGTCATCCCACAGTCAAAACTCTGACCCATAATTGTTCCTGTCTGAAAGAACTGTAAGGATAGAAATGGAGAGAAGCTTGAGGAAAGAGGGTCCAGTGACAGGTCCAAAGTGGGATCCAGCTCAAAGGGAGGTACCAAGGCCTGAGGTCCCTATTACTAAGGCTATGGAGTGCTCACCAAAAGGGTTCTATCATGACTGCCCGGAGAAGGACGCAACAAGCATCTGAAAGAGTCAGATGCGGATATTGGCACCCAACCAAGGGACAGAATCTGATGACCCCTGTGGTTGAATTAGGGAAAAGTAGGAAGAAGTTGAGGAGGAGGGTGACCCTGTAGGAAGACTCCCATTTTCAATTAACCTGGACCCCCAAGATCTCTCAGATACTGGAACACCCACCAGACAGCATACACCAGCTGATATGAGGCCCCCAACACATATACAGCAGAGAACTTCCAGGTCTGGATTCAGTCAAAGGAGATACATCTAACCTTCAAGAGACTGGAGGCCCCAGTTGAGTTTAGAGGTCTGGTGAGGTGGGTGTGAGGACATCCTCATGGAGATAGGCTGACAGGGAGGGGATGTGGGATATGGAACAGTTGGAGGGTGGACCAGGAGAGGAATAAAACCTGGAGTGTAAAAAAATAAATAAATAAATAAATAAATAAACAAATAAATAATAATAAAGAAAGAAATACATGTCACAAAAAATCAGACTTTATTTCATCAAAGTGACATTGTGTCATATCATTCAGTTCAGAAAAATATAAAAAAATAAAAAGAGGTTGAGCTTTAGAGAACATATTATAAGGTAACACTAAGGAAGTATGGTTATCTTATAATCATGATTAATGTTCCAACTCTTCTTTTACAAAAACTGTTTATAGTGGCTGGAGTGAGGACTCAGTGGTAAGAGCACCAGTAGCTCTTCTAAAAGATCTCAATTCAACCATATGCACCCATATATTAGGTAACAACCTTCTGTGATTCCAGTTCGAAGGGATTAGAAGCAGTCACTTTATTCAAGTTGTTCACAGACATGCATACAGGCAAAATGTCACTACACAAAAAATAAAACAAAACAAACAAACAAACAAAAAACAAACTAAAAATAACAATGAACATTTGCTTGGCTGATGATAATCTCAATATTAGCAGAGAGCACCATGTACACAAAGTTTATGACCCTAACCTTGCATTTGAATGGTATTATGCACAAGCATAACTATTTGGAAAAGAAATACAAAGGAATGAAAGTCACTATAGGACATGATAGTTCATATGAATAGATACAAGGTCATTAGATATATTTTGTCTCTCAGTTGGTTGGCCTTTTGCTTAACTAATGCAAGAGGCTTTCTGTGAGAGAAAGCTTCTGATTCATTAGGAAAATAGGTGGTTAAATAGTTATATAGAAGCCCACTATCAAGAGAACACAGAAAATTAAGTAAAAACCAATGAATATATGCTGATCGGCATAATAATGTATATGTATCTCTTCCTGGATACTCTCAGAAAATTTTAGAAATTTGTCTGTAGGGCTTGGGAAACACTGAAGGTATTTTATGACATTGTAGTGAGACTCAAATAGTCACTGATTTAAAAATGTCTCACAAGAGAGTATAAATATCTAGATGAAATGAAAGACAAACTAATTGAATTTTATAATTATTCCATGGCCCAGAGACTGAAGAACTGTCTAAGAAGGAAGAGGGTTGGCTAAAGTGATAGATCATTAGCAAATGTTCCAGAGAAGAACAAAATTAATTACTAAATTAGTTAGCATTTAATCTTTAGTTAAATTTTAAATGGCTTTAGTTCCCACAAGGAAAGAAGGAAGGAAGGAAGGAAGGAAGGAAGGAAGGAAGGAAGGAAGGAAGGAAGGAAGGAAGGAAGGAAGGAAGGAAAAGACAACAAGAAAAGGAACCAGGAAATACTAATGATAAATATCAGCTACAAAACTGAAGTATTTTGGAGAGTTCAGGGGACTTCTTGTCCTAGAAGCTAAATCTTTACAACTATATCTATAGAATCTTTAGTATGGACCAAACTGAAAAAAGGAAGTCTAGGAAAAGTCTTTGATTCTAAGTCATTATTTGTTATTGCTTAAATTAAGACCATTTTTATATTTATAATCTATCTGAAATTTACAAGGATTCTATAAACTATTTTCTTTCCCTGTGTCCCAGAAGAAATTCACTGGTAGGATTTGAGTGTCTTTACCAAGCTTGTACTTCAAGATCTGTTCAGGAGATAGCTTCAGAACTATATTATGAATATCCAATGCCTGTTCTGGGCTACCAAAGTACTCCTGAGAAGATGCAAGTATGACACTAAGACTCTGTTCAAAGAACATTACAGGAAAACCAGGAAACTACAAAACATTTACTCCACACAAATTTGTATTTCTATACCAACTTTGCTTCGGAATTCTGAGTGAACCAGTGATATTTGTTGTCTACCCTCTTTAATATTTTCAAATTTTCTGCCTGCCAGTGTCTATGATAAAACGACAGCAAAGTAAAGAAATTGCTGCCCTCACTTTAGACCAGAATATTCAATTTGATCCCAGTGGCTGAAGTAATGCAAAGGATAACACAGTACTCTGATATCCAGAGATCAATATGAGACATATAGTTTGTTTTCTACTGCTGTGACTAATACTGACCAATAGGCAACTTATGGTGGATAGGATTAATTTTATCCTATAATTAATATATAATAAATTAATTTTATAGACCAATTATAGTCCTTCATGGAGAAAAGTGTAGGCAGGAACAAAAAGCAGGAACCTGGAAGTAGGAGCTGAAGCATAGGCTAGGGAGGAGTACAGGTTACTGGTTTGTAATTCATGGCTTACTCAGCATCTTACCTTATACAACACAGGACCACCTGTCCAAGGTTGGTACCAACACAGTGAGCTGGGATCTCCTATGCATGCTTAGATTTTTTTTTTCAATCTCATTTTAATAAGGGTTCTCAAACGCTTTGACCCCACTTCCAGCTTACTGTCCAAAGGTAGAAGAAAAAAGATGGTAAATAGGACAAAGGAATGTGGACCTGTTTAGAAGTAGTTTTTTGGGAGTGATTCCAATATCCATTTGTCAGGATGCTGGCAGTCCAGCTCAGTAATGTCAAGACACCAAACAGGAGTCAGCAGCAATAGCAAGCTCCAACCAGAACAGCCAACCCTGTGCTGAATGAGCACAAGTAATCAGGAGTGAACAGAACTAGCTAGGTGGCCAAGAGAAGTTCATTGCCATACCTCACTCAACAAAGTAAAGACATGAGATCAAAGAAGTGTTGTAAGGTTAGCTTCACTGCTCTTGAGTCCTGCTTGTGTTCGTACTCTCTCTAAAACATCACATGTCCTCCCATGGGTCTTGATTCAGCAAAACATCACATGAGTCTGCATCACAGGACACAAGCAGAAACTTCTACTTCACACCCACATGAACTATAAATAATTAAATAAATAACCACATACCTCAAAAACACGCCTATACGCCAATCATATGGAGACATTCTTTCAGTTGAGACAGATGATACTTTCCTGATGACATTACCTTATGTCACATTCACATAAGACCAAGTAGCACACATGATTTCTATACAAATGTACATTTTTTTCATACAGGATTTATCTGTCCTAAGGTCCATGGGTAATATGTGGACACAAATTTCCCAAGATATTGACAAATACAGTCCATCCCAAAAGCACATGTATCTTTGTGTGTGTAATCATAAGAAATATTTTCAGAAGTTTTAAACATTCTTCATAAAATATATTTTGATGTTTCTCACTTCTTCCAACCTCTTCCAGTATCCATCAAATTTCATTATCTATCTATCTATCTATCTATCTATCTATCTATCTATCTATCTATCAAAAACACAAACAAGCAAACAAATAAAATTAAACAAAACCAAAGCTACAGCTCCCCTGCAACCTACAACAGCAATCTGTTTGTGAGGCACGTGGGTGCAATAGTGGTACAAATGTTATTGGAGTAAATTTATTAGATAAAAGGCCTATTCTGTGAGATGAAATCAATGTGAAATGTGGATAAATTAGCTAAGATAGTTTGCAAGCCTAAGTGAAAATTCACTGCTGATATCATGCAAAAGGATTATATCAATAAAAGTGGTTCATAATGACATTACTACACCCATGGGTTTTGCTCCTTTGATTTTTTTTTCTTAATAAGTGGCTTGTAAACAGGTGGCATCTTCCTAGTATGGGCAAAGTGTTAGAGTATTCAAAATAAAGGTTTTGCAATTTGTAATTATTTTTTCCCAATTTCAAAAGTCAATTTGATGCCCACCCCTCTTGTATCTTTCACAATGCTGTGCTTGAATATTAGGTGTCCTGTAGAATGTTGGCAGCTAGTCCACTTGTTTCAAATCCATCAGGGTAGAAGGAAATGTGCTGTACATGGGGAAGGAAAGCAGAGATAAAAATTAGGAACTGAAAGTTAGTGATTTAGAAATCAAACAAATTTAGACTCCACAGCATTTAAATTAAATTATATTTGTAATGTCAATTTCTCATGACTGTAAGAAGCAATTTAATTGCTTTATTTAAGCATTTTGAGTGGAAGTAGGAGTGATATTAATGAATTAAATATGAACTCTTGCTTCAAATGAATTCATTCTTCAAAATGATACTTAGTGGTTTTAATAAAGTACTACATTATAATGACTGAAATGAGTCTGAGGTAGGCTGTAATGGGCTCCTAAGCTAATAGCATAAGTCTATAAATGACGTATAAATGGTGATGAGAGCCTCCAGAAAATTCATCTACATAATGATAGCACCAAATGATATCTAAGGAACATCAATTTAATGTTTTCTTCTCAGAATCTTCCTACTTATTATCCACAAACAACATATCTATATAATTCTTGCTAAGTGGAACCATTATTTAATTATATGTTCCAGAACAAGGATACCAAATAAACTCTGTAATTATTTCAATTGTTTTTTTATACTTTCATATAATTCTCAAAGTGCTATATATGAAAGCAGCTATTGGTGTTTTATTTTAGTGATATGCTGATGCCTTAATCACACAGCACAAGACTATAGTAAGAATAATGGCACAGTGGTTTGAGAATCAATATGAACAGTAAGGAAAGGATTAGCAGAAGTCAATATATATTCTTAGAAAGCAAAACAGTTGTTAGAGGGTTAGCTATGGCTGATTCAAATATAGATGATCTGAGTAATTGCTATGGGCAGCATTATTTAAGCAAAGCATTGGATCATAGAAACACACATATACATTCTCAGTATAATGGAGGATGGTGTGATGCCCATTTTTATTAGAAACACATCTCTGTCCACATACATCAGATAATATGGGCAACACAAATATATTTGATGACTTTTTTTTTAAAGGAGAATACATAAAAGAATGAGGAGAGAAGGAAGGTGAGTAGTGACCAACTTAGTAGAGTGAACATGACCAAAATACATTGCATGAAATTACCAAAGAGCTAAATAAAACTGGAACCACATCGTTGATATATATTTTAATTAGCTGGGGTATAGAAAATTTTTCTCATACTGCATACATGAAACAAAATGTATCCATTCTGATACATCTCAAAAATACTCCACTTTCATTTCTTAGTAAATGACTGGGAGATCAGAGCAAGGTCTACATATGCTATGTCTAGCATATTGGCATACATCCTTTCTATTGCGCTAATAACATTTTCTCAAATAATTTAGATCTGATGCTAGTTTTTTGAAAAATAAAACCACACAACTTTGTTTTTCTCAACAGATATAGTTA
>LR749567.1:102333-201087 GCA_902729485.2 Mus minutoides
TGCTTTAAAAAATAAAGTTTCTCAATAAAGGTAAGAGAAAGTTGCTACCAAATAAAAAGTGGACTTTATTTTTAACCACAGGTTTTGTGGATAGTGACTGGCATCTTGCTTGGGTTCCCATGTCCGTGGCACTGAGCAGAGGTTTGCATTAGATACAGGCCTTGATAATACATAAAACTATGAATTATCGGTTCTTCTATACATTTTTCAAATTTTTATTTTTCAAAACTACACATTAGTCTCAATAAAAGCAAAACACAATAAAAATTACAAAAACATGTATGCATTTTCATAATAGTCCAAAACTGAGTCCTATATGTAACATATAACTTTAAAGGTTCAAAAACTCCTTTTCTGTTGTGGGCATGAAAGAATATTATTCTCCTGAATAAAACTTTCATGCTAATAGACTATTAAAAATGTTTACCTATGTTTTCTATAATACGTTCCAGATTTCTAGGTACTTTGTAAAAACAAGTACTCTAAATAGTATTAAACAAACATTATCTCTATCATCCATAAAGTTCAGAATAATTGGATACTTCACAATATGTTGACATTAATGATAATTTGAGTATGTGTATTGTTATCTTTGAGAAATACCAGATTCACTCTTTCAAACAGCTCATATATTAGACAGATAATAGCTGTTACTATAAGATAATGGGAAGTCTGTCTACTATTTCTATGCTTTGTTAAAACTTTGGCGAGCCTATGTCCTCCAGAACTTGTGATGTGGCTGCCCGGAACCACCTTCGGGAACACTGATCCCTTTTCTTACTCAAGAGCATAGATGAAATTTAGGATGGGGAAGCTTTCATTAAAATTTCATATTACTGCTCTCTAGCTCATGGAACTTGCATAATACCTTCTTACCAATGAATTATGCATGTCAGTTTCTATACTCACTCTATTTTATGCTTAGTTTTGAAGCATATTTATAGCTGTTTTCCCATAAGCTCATTATTCTGTAAATACATTAAGAGATGTGCACACTGTCTCTGATTAAAAATAACAAAACTATCTTATAGACGTTCAATTTTGTATGCATTAATATGTAACCAAATTCACCAACTACAACTCTCCATCAAAAAGTAAAGATATTAAGAGACACAAGATAGGCTGATGAGGCAGGAATGGGTGGGCAGGTAGTGGATCACTCCCATAGAGCCAGGGGGAAGAAGGAGGGGATAGGGGGCTTGTGGAGGGGAAACTGGGAAAGAGGGATAACATCTGAAATGTAAATAAATAAAATAACCAATAAAAAGAGACACAAGATGAAGATCAATTGAAATATCCAGTCCTTTGATATTGATATAGTAAATTAAACCTTAAGCATGAAGATTTGTGAAAGCAAAGTATTTCAAGTAATGTGACATGTTGACTTTTTATGTATAATTAAGTCAAGATATCCCATATGCAACCTTAAAAATGATCAATTTTATTTGCCCCAAATACTTCTGTAAAATAAAAATGTACATTAGAAGTGTTGAAAATATTTAATGAAAAGAAAACAACTTTAATCCTCAGAGCCTGACTGAAAATTTTCCAAATAAAAATTTACTTGTGACAAAGTTCTCTTTATGCTTATCTATATTCTTAACTCCCTAATCTTTTTAAATGTTTAGTTGGGAAGACCAAACCTACACTGTGTTCAGTTACATGATGGAAAGACTCACAAACTCAGCACGAGATTCTCTATAGGAAGGGATAAATGGGAAAGCCTCTGGCGAAGACTGAACGTGAGGAATTAATGTTCAGTTGAAAACAGTTCCAAGCTTTCTTAGTGCATTCACACCCAGGATCTTCTTCGTGTCTCCAGCATCAAGCTGTGAGGATGTACAAGCAATGTTGTCTGCAGAGAAGCTCATCTGAGACCTAATGTCCAACATTTAAGCTTGTCCACTTAAACCTTTAAATTTATCCCTGCACCTTCTATGTAAGATGTACTAAAACTCCGGTTTCAGACAGAAAGCTAACAACCAGTCCCAAACACCTTTTACAGGTAAGGCAGAGTGCGACACCATTGCCACTTCTGAAGATCATTGGGAACCCCCTTTAAGCCCAAGTTTCCAGAAGCAAGCCAAATTCCAACCTTCTAGGCAGATTGGCTTGGGTTACTCTCATTAGCTCTGCCACATGCCAATCATTTTCATCTAAATGACATAAACTGTATTCAAACATTATGTCGGGAAGTACTTCAGAGCAGCTCAGCTTTGTACGGAATTTCCGCTAGAGGAGTCTCAATGAATGTAATCAATCTTAGATCGTAGATGTGAAATGCATTAAACAGCTAAAAATTGATGAGATTTTTCTAACAAAGGAGCTTTATATATAGTTCATTCCAGCATTAGTATTTTGAGACAGGCTCCCATATAGCCAATGGTGCCTTTAAATGTGCAAAACCTCCAAGAATGATCTTACACTCAAAATCCACCTTCCTCCAGCTTCCAAGTGCAGTCTCACTGATTTTTAGTGCTAGGATATATAGCATCCAGCTTGCAAAATACTCTTTTATGTACTCCCTACTACCTCAAATACCCATCAGTGTTTGTTCTCATTGCATTTACTACTTTCCTGTTGATCAATCTTTCAAGTTCAGGCATAGGCAAGTGTAAAGTATTGTGCAAGGGAGAGGCAAGCTTCACTAAGAAAGAAAATTCTCAAAGCTGCAATGTAATCTACTATTCTGAAGTCTTATATTTTTTATAGTGGTTCCACTTGTCATCTATTAATCAGTCCTCAAATTCTTGAAAAAGTAAGTTGAAATTCTGCCTCTATTTTCACATTAAACATTTATATCAGCACTGGCCCTTTAACCACCATCTTCCTCTCAGAATTTGAGTATAGACAAGAGGCAAGTGAGGCTGTTTTGCTCTCAGTCTGTGTTTTATTTACTTGTGCCAAATTTAAACTCAGAGCAATGTTTTTCGGCAAAGAATGAAGTCTAATTTTCCAGGAGGCTTAGATACTCTCACTGGAATTCTATAGTTTCTTGGTAACCTCCTTCTCAGATTATCTGTAAGATCTCTTCCATTGCATTATGCCAACTGAAACAGGGGAATTATGAATTCTCCAAACCACACAGTTTCCTTTGTCTTTATAAGTGTCTCAAATCCTAGAAAGACACAGATGTACAGAAGTGTTTATAAAGCTGGACCAGTGAAAGCAACTCAATTTCACAATCTCTAACTTTCATTTTCTCTGGAGATATGTACACTAGAATTTAGGGCAATGGGAATATGTTCTACGATGTTGGAAATCCAACAGTTCTTTTCCAGTATTGTGATTACACTGGTAATGAAGCCAAAGTTGTGAGTGACATTGCCCACAATGATAATCAGTGTAGAGTTTACATCCAATTGTACAATAGCAATAGAACGTTTAATCTCTCTTAAAAGTGCATAAGTTATAGGCAACTTTTTCTGATGAGTAGAGACTCTAATAAATGTGTGCTTGCCATACCCTCTGATTGAAGAATGTCTCAGGAGATAATTCATTCGACCTGTAGTGTTCACAGTCAGTGACACTACCAATGCCATGTTTTGATCTTGTCTAGTTGCCACATTTTTCTCTGTTGCTTGTCCTGTTTACCATATATTCCACAATAAACTATAATAAGATCCCTTGGGATTGTAACAGTATCTTTGATGCCCTTCGTATGATTTTTAGACTACCCTGAAGTCTATATGCTTTTGATGGGAAAGACAGGGGGAGAGAAATGATAACAGTCACTGCCCATAATCTGTCAACATCATTGCATTGAACTTCTTAGTCAAGGAGAACTTCATCCACTCAGGAAAGTTTTATTTATTTTTTTTGAAATTTTCATATATGCATGCAATGTTTTTAATCAAATCACACCTTTTACCTCCTGCCAACTCCCATCAGGACCTGTCATTCCATCTTTTTCTCAATTTTATATCATCTTTTATCATCGTGATCTCATCAATCATCATCAGTTGCTGCAACATCAATCTTATCATTGTCACCAATCCATCTCAGCATCTTCATCATCCTCACCACTGCCACCATCATCATCATCATCATCATCATCAGTAATGCTCCCTGTATTCAGTAAGTGCTGATCATGTTAAAAGTGGGTATAGGAATTCCCAGAAGCACATGAACAACTTACAAGTAGCCACATAATCAAGAAAAAGTGACTTTCCTTCCTTCTTCAGCCATGAATTGGTTTTCATTCCTCTAC
Organism: Mus minutoides; assembly: GCA_902729485.2. NCBI lineage: Eukaryota > Metazoa > Chordata > Mammalia > Rodentia > Muridae > Mus > Mus minutoides. The sequence goes on from LR749567.1 coordinate 106,544, forward strand.
TTGATAAGGTGGGTCTTTGGTAGCCCTTCATTTATCCACACTGGGATTTTGACTGGCTTGATCCTGTGCATGTATTGTATAAGCAAAGACAGCTTTGTGAGTTGATGTGTATAACAGCCATGCCATGTCAAGAAGAGAGCATCTCGTCTCTCTGCTCCCCACCCCCAGCTCTTAGCATTTCTTAACACTTAACGCCCTTTAAACCAATGATTATTTCTAGAACATGAATACTGACGTTGGGCTAACATAAGGCCATTTAGGTGCTATTGCCCCAGAACGTACCACTCCTAATGCTCACTTTACTTTCACCAATCTAAAACTTATTTCTTGTTTATTTGTTTCTTGGCTTACGGTGTTTCGTGTGCTGGATTTTCTATCTAAAGTCTCTACATACAGTCTGCTGATATTTTAAATGTATTTCATCATGGTCTTCCCTAGAAAACTGGCTTTCATATCATTGTCTAAACATACCCATCATGTTTCTACTATATAGCATAACAGTGTATATGTCTTCCACTTTAGGATCTATAAACAATGGTTAATCTCCACTCTACTCCAAACCTTAAGTTCTTTAAGAACAGAGAAATCAATTAACTGGAATCTTCCCCCAGCACCTATGTGGAACATAAAACAGACCCCTAATGTCTGTTTACTCAAGTTGTAACGGACATTTCAAGACATTCAGAGAGATATTTATCCACTTGAAACTATCAGCAACACATTTACATACCAGGCACGTTGGTGACTGGCTTGACTTTGAATACCAATGGAAATCTGAAAAGATAAGGAAATACTAAAATGAGGCTTTACCTTTTCTAAAATGTAATCTTTTAGCATGTCTAAATCTGACTGCATTTTCAAAAGGATAATTCTGTAGCTTCCATAAATCTCAATGGGAAACTTCTAAAAGTATGAAAAGTGTTCAAAATAGATATCTTTTCATATTAAAATTTAGACTATGATTATTTTTTTCTATTTGGCAGCATTTTGAATTTTTAAAATTTTCCAACTATGTTTGGTTTAATAAATGACAATATTTTATTGCTGTCATTATTATAATTTTAATTATTTGACATTGACTAAAGACAAACTTTTGGGTGTCTATTTCAGATCTCTCTACCTTTGACAAATAATTACTATAATCTGGGTTAAGTTGAATAGGCTTGATTATGAATGGTTTTCAATTCTGTCTTCTACAATAACTTTTGAATACTCTACAAGATATGATTGCTTAATTCTAATATTAAATATCTTATTTATCATACCACTTTATGTATTTTCTATAAAATCATATTATGACAAGGTTCGTGCTGTGCCTTTTTAGCATATATATATATAATATATATATATATATATATATATATATATATAAAATATGTATGTGTGTGTTCAGATATATTTAGTTTTCTTTTGAACAAATAAATCTATAAAAAGCAACTGAGATTGTGATTAATGATGTTATAGAATATGTATAGTAAAATAATTAATAGTGTATTTTTCTACTTGTGCATACTGAATATTACATGGACTGATCAATTTCCAAAACTTGAATATCTTAAGTTTTCAAGTATTATTTTAGTATAAAATAAATATGCATACTTAAATTCATTTAGTCCTGACCATTATATTTTGGAAATTTGATTCTATATTTGGTATTCTCACATATCCATCTATGTGAGTTGTTGTCAACTGATAAATTACCTAAGCATATCTATTTTCTACAAATTTAGTTATTTGTTAGGGTCAGGAGAAGTGAGCTTTTCTAAGGAGAGGCAGCAACCACTCTGTACTGCGGGCCAGGCTCAGGGACCATACACTATAGCAGATATAATCCTCACACAGCTGGCTAGCTTTGTTGCAAACTGTAGCCATGCCTTTGTGGCTCCTCTTGTCTACTAACATCTTCATATCCTGTGGGTCTTCTGACAGAACCAAAGAAGAGGGAAATACATGAGACTCAGGAAATAAAGGAAATCTCAGAAGTCCCCAGAGTATTGAAGTTAAAAGACTCTCCTCAATATCATAGAAGCAGTAAGAAAAATCTTGGGACAGACTTTCTGACCCTTTGAGCTGCCTGCAAGTCCTTCAGGGAACTCCTAAGGACAGAGATTTTGGACTTTCTTGGTGATACAATTTTGCGTCATCTGTGCTCCTTCAAGAATCCTCTCATAAGAATGTAAGAAATATTGATAATGCCATTGACTCTCAGAGTTTTACTTTGGTGTGTTCATTTCTTTAGGATTTCAGTGTTGCATTTTTTTGGGATAAATAGATATTTATTCATGGATTCCCAGGAAAAGATATACAATATATTTGTAATAAGTCTGATTCTCCCCACATAGATCATAATAGATCCAGTGCTTTCAATAAACTTATTCTACTCTAATACAGATGGATTTAAGGTTTCTACATGGTCTACATAGTACACAACGATGTTATTAATGTGATATGATTAGAATAATATTAGGATTCTCTAAGGTGATATCATTTAGTGTGTTGGAGCTGAGAATTTTCTGTATTTAATATGAGTGGTAAAGTCAGACACAATGTATTACATGTTTATTTATAGACATTATTTTTATTATGACTAAAATATTTTGGAAAAAAAGTAGACTAAATTTAAATTATAGCTACAAATTTCCTCAAATAGGGTTATAGATGATGTGGGTTACACTGTCAGTTGTCATTTATTTTACCTGCTTATTATAGCTGTGAAAATTGTATTGTTGTTTACTGAAGGCAAGATATGCATTGTGCTTAAGAACATCCAGGATATTCAGTGATAGATAATACAGAGAGAGAGAGCCATCAAACAATCCCCAGCCAGGTGCAGTGGCCCATGTCTATAATACCAAGCTTTTCAGGTTCTGGCTGAATTGTGAGTTCAGTTTGAGGACAGCTTGAGCTATACTGTAATACTGCCATAAACTAACAAGAGAAATAAAAACAAAATAAAACAAAACTATCTTTGAATTGTTATAAGAAGTTGGAAACTTTTCTGTAAAAAAATTTTTGAAACAAAAATACAAACTCAAGTTGTTTCTTTATTCTAACTTACTCCACTAAAATAAAACATAAATAACATGTATATACATGTGTGAGAGAGAAAGAAAACAAGAAAGCAAGACAAATAGAGACAGAAAGGCAAAGACAGAGACACAAAGACAACCAGAAAGAGATAGCGAAGTGTGAGGGAAGAGAGTGTTGTCATATTTCCACTGAGTTGATTTCATTAAATGGGAATGGAAAAACCTAAGTAGAAAACTACATACAAATTCCAACTTCATTTTTTTAATTATTACTTTTCAAATGATATATAATTAACAAATATAAATATGTAAAGAACCCTTGAATTACTAAAATCACAGGGAGTGGGAGTCAAAAGCCTTCCTAGGGTAATTAGCATGAGATTTGAATTCTGAGAAGTCAATGGGAGTCTTCAAAACAATAAGGAGGAAAGTTATAAACAGGAACTACATGATGCTTAGTAATGAATAAAGAGGTAAAGTATATCGCATTTCAAGATGACTGTATAAGAATTGTTAGAGGTCTAGCTGCATAGATTTTGGGTGGATGACTTACTAATGCCCTTACAGGGCATATAAAGAATGGAAGATTTGATCATATATGCCGTGCAGTACAAATAAATGTTGTTTTTATTTAATATTTACTATGGCATCCATGTTTTTAAGTGACCATAGAGCATATGCAGGGGACAATTTAGTTCACAGAAAGGACAAGAGCAAGATGAATAATGAGTCAATATGAATGCCATTGCATTCCACAGGCTAGCAACACCCACATTCCCTGTATCTACCTGCAGCAGCATCTGGAAGTTTCTGGTAAAGGAAAGGTAATAGCACCCAACAATTTCTTAATGTATATACAGACTACCAAAGATCTGTGAGTGCAAATATCACTTTGAAATTTAGTAAGCAGGAGCCAAGACTCGGCATGTTGATTCAACCTCAAGGCTGCTTGCCATTTGGAGGAGAAGGGCAAGACTCTGAGGGCCCAAGATAGACAGCAGGTAAGCACACAAACAAGAAACGAGAAATATTTAAAGTAGGAAAGTAGGTTTGTCAGGAAATGGAGATACAACTGAGTGTTTCAGCAGTCTATACAGGAAGTCCTTTATAACTAACATCCACTAATATATTGACTGTCAATATTTCTACTCAACATTTGATTTAGAAGAGAGTAGTAGATGGATTTAAATGTGTTGACAGAGATTTTAATCTATTGGCAAAAGTATAAGTTTTTAATCTGAAAGTCTTCATAGCTTAGAAATTTGGAAAGGAAGAATAAATAAGTAGTTTCCATATTTTCACACTCTAGAAGAGTCAATAGTAATCTTAGCATATTTTAGTCACTTTCTGCTATATATTGTAGTGTCCTACACACTACAAGAAAGATTTACATTTGAATTGGGTGGTTAATAAAATATTGCTTAGACTTAGGAGGCTGAAAGAATGAAGCACATGTTTATCCTCTATTACATCAGACCAATATCAAAATATATTTGTTTTGTTCTTCTCGAATGTCTCCTTTTCCCCAAAGAACTCTGTTTTTCTGCTATATAGTCATATAAATGATGTGGTACTTCAGATGTGTGTCTAGAACCATTCAGAAAAGATGAATCATATATTGTCCTCACTGGACTTCTGCAGAAAGCACAGAGTAGCTGCTTCCAAGATCCCAGGATTACTGCTGCTATGCCAGTGGACAGACATTCAAGCACAGTCTTGGGATATTTCTGAAAGATGTATTGTAGATTTGAATGAAGCTTGATGAAGAACTGAATTTTGAATTGTAATGTTGTAAAATGAACAAAAGACCCACTGAAAGTTATATGCTTGCTTTGTCCGTTTTTGTGTCTTAGGAAGTAAACCACTTTTCCTGCTGAAAAGAATATTTTTCCCTTTTGTGTGAGGGAACTGAATGAAAGGGCAGTATTCATGTCCTTATGTAGGAGAACTTAAACAGCACTTATTTCACACCCTGCTATGATTCAATTTCTAAATACACACCAATGAAAATGTTAAGTCAATAGTGAAAGGCTCCATATTGTTCTATCTTGCTCAGCCATGGCTTTGGCCAATGTGGTGGTTTGAATGAGAATGACCCCTATAGACTCATATGTTTGAAGGCTTAACCATCAGGGAGTGGCAATATTTGAGAGTGTTTTGAGTGTGTGTTTTTGTTAGACTAGTTATGGCCTTGTTATCAGAAATGCATCACTAGTAATGCCAGCTTCAGTCTCTCTCTCTCTCTCTCTCTCTCTCTCCCTCTCTCTCTCTCTCTCTCACACACACACACACACATACACACACACACACACACACACACACACAGACACCACACTTAGAAAAGAAAATAAACCAAACAACAAATATGAATTAAAAAATATGTCCCCTCAAAACTCCGGTATCTATGCAGAAGAGGAGGCAGAGAGATTGTTAAAATATGGTGGATGATTCCAATGGAACCTTGTCTTTCAGAGGTCACAGGACTGCTGCACCTATGAACTCACAGGAACTGTGGAGGCATGTGCAAGACCTGCACAGGTAAAAGCCAGAAAAAAATATCAGCCCTACAAAAGGGAAGTGGTGTTAAAGTCTCACCTCTACCAGCATGCTATTTGGAACTGATTGCTTCCAAAAAGAAAGTCTGTTTTCTCCAATGGAACGCCTATAGATTTAATAAGTTCATATATAATTTATTCAATTGTGGTTTCTCCATCATCTTACCGTGCAACATCTTTCATACTTGTTTTTTTGTGATACATATATTCTATGATTATTTCTTTATATTTTAATGCACTTTTCCTTGGTTTACTCCCACAAAGAACTTCGTTTTCATAAGGATAAGAAATGTTGCAGGACATGGTGGCGCACGCCTTTAATCCCAGCACTTGGGAGGCAGAGGCAGGCAGATCTCTGAATTCAAGGCCAGCCTAGTCTACAGAGTGAGTTCAAGGAAAGCCAAGGCTACACAGAGAAAACTTGTCTCAAAAAAAAACCAAAAAAAGTTATTATTTTTCTATAGACATATTTTCCAGGATGCTGTTTGATGTATTACATATTTTGGAATATATGGTGAATTATTAAGCTTAAATTTTAATAAAATAAAATTAATGATGTGTGTATTTTGCTGTTATGTGGTTATATAAATGTGAATGAGTAATTTAATTATCTTGGTTAAATTTTTAACAGACTGCTGTTCAGTCTTCAGATAAAACCTTTATCTACCTTCTTCCCATGGTATATTTCATCCTTTGCTTATTGCATTGCGTGTATCTTTTTGTAGGAGGTACAAAGTTTATTATTATGGTTACTGACATGTAAAATTCATTATTACTCAGTCATTGTTTCCATAAACTTTGGGACTACAAGATTTTTTAAAAGCAGAAAATGTCCCTCTTATATCTAATAAAAATATTCCATGGCTTTGGGAGCATCTCTAGGACATGCTAATGACCTGAGAAAGGAGAGAATCCTAGGAATCTATATGGATGACCTTAGGTGAGACCACTAGGGGTGGGAATGTGGAACCTGATGAGGCCACTTCCTGTAGCCAGGAATGACTCCAAGTGGGGGATAAAGAAAGTAACCCATCTTCAAAATTTTTGCTCCCAAATTTGTCCTGCCTATAGGAAATTCAGGATTAAAGTTGGATGAGAGATTGAAGGAATGGCCAACAAATAATGGATTCAACTTGAGACCCATCCCATAGGCAAGCACCAATCCATCCCTAACATTATTAATGATTCTCTGTTATGTGTGCAGACAGGAGCCTAGTAGAATTATCGTAAGAGAGGCACCATCCAGAAGCTGACTGAAACAGATTCAGAGACCCAAAGACATTGGATGGATTTCAGGGACTTTTATAAAAGAGCAGGAGGAAGGATTGAGGGCCCCAAAGGGGAAAGAACTCCACAGGAAAACCAGCAGAGTTAACTAACCTGAACCCATCGAGCTCTCAGAGACTGAGCCACCAACAAAAGAGCATACACAAGCTGGAACGAGGCCTCTCGCACATAGGTAGCAGCTATGCAATTCAGTCTTCATGTGGGTCCTGAACACCTGGAGCAGGGACTGTCCCTAAAGCTGTTGCTTGTCTGTGGAATCTATTCTCCTAACTTGGACGCCTTGTTTGGCCTTAGTGGGAGAGGACTCGCCTAATTCTGCAGAGATTTGATGTGCCAGGGTGGGGTGATACTTGGGCAGTACTCCACCCTCTGAGAGAAGAAGGGGAAGTGGGGTACAGGGAGGAACTATGTGACGGGGGTTGGAAGGGGGCAGTGATCAGGATGTAAAATGAATGAATAAATGAATGAATGGGAAAAAGAATTTTACAAAGCATATTTTTCCCTCTAACATCTCATGAAAAAATGTTTTTCAATGTTCATTAAATGGAATAAAGAAGCACCTAGATTATAATTTTTTCCAGAGGCAATATGAAGCTTTCATAAAATAGCTTTTCTAATTATTTCATTTTCTTCCATTCCCTTTCCTTCCTTCAACTGCCCAATTTTTCACCCCCACTCATGGCTTTCTTCTCCCCAATTGTAATACACACACACACACACACACACACACACACACACACACACACAAATTACACGAGTATACCCCACAAAATTGTATATATAGATGGATAAATAGGTTGGTAGAGAGATAGGAATATAGATGTAGAGCTAGATTTATATATAGATACAACCTACCAAGTCCACTAAACATGTGTATATGATTTTAGGGTTAAGCACTTGCTATTAGATAATAGATTGTGGGCTGCTCCTCCATAGTAGATAACTAAGTCTTCCACTCTCGACATCCCTTAGTATCCTGTAGTTCTTTCTCTAGGGATAGGGTCTTATGAGTTTCCAACCTTCCATGTTAATGGTACCAAGGTCTTTTTTGGGGTATAATTGAGGTATCATGAGTGAGGCCTCCATAATTTCTAAGAGTTACAATCTCACAAGCAGATCTCCTGATCATCTGGCTCTTACAGTCTTTTACCCTATCTTCTGTGATGCTCTTGGAACCTAAGGTGTAAGCATTGTCTTAGAGATGTAGCTATCGTGCCCAGGTACCTCATGATCAGATTTTCTCTATATTTTGAGCAATTACTGTTTTTGTGTAATGGTTCTTGTCTATTGAAAAGGAAAGCTTCATTACTGAGAATTCAGATCTGCAGTACTCTGTGTGTATAAGGATCGGTTATTTCAAATGTAGAAAGGAATTATGCCACTTTATTAAAATTTCATAAATAGACTCTCCTCTAAGATGTTTGACCTCACTAGTATTTGGGTAGATTTCTACAACCAGGCATTATTTCCCTCCTGATAGTACAATTATACAGCTATTGATGTCCAGCACAATATGAGCTGCCATCATTTTTCTTTTAGGGATTTTTTAGTACAAAATTAAACATAAGCCATGGGAAAAGATATCTTTCATTTGATTCAGTTCATAAGAGGAAAATAATATTTTTCAAAACTCCCTAAGTTGAGGGTGTGGGGATGTACAGATGCTATTTAAACAGATTGAAAAAGTCCCCTCTGCAAAGACTATTTCAACTACTATAAATTTATATGTGCAATTGCCTTGTTGTGTCCAAAAAATACTGTTTTGTGTGTGTCTGTTTGTGGATAACCAGAATTTATGGCTTTTATAGTCTTTCTGCTCTCTCTTCAACTATGGTCTCAGAGTCTTAAGGAAAGGGCATATGATGTAGATGTCCCATTTAGGGGACATCTAATTTATCTGTGGCATATGTTTTATGTCTTGAAAGGTAATAACTCTTCATGTTATTTACCATAATACAGAAAGAAGCCTCTCCGAGGAGAGTAGATTGATACTCTACTCTATGGATAGTCATTAGGAGGCAATTTAATACTATGTCCACTTAGCAAAGTAATAATAGTAGTTATAGCAGTAGGTTCTCTCTCAGAGGCTATGGCCTGACTCTACACAACTTATTGCTGTAAATAATAACATATAGTATGGATTTCAACCATTGCTGATGATGTAATATACTTGAGTCATACGACATGGGAAAATCAGGATGGTTTGGTCCTGCCCTAGGAGTTTCATGTTGAGGAGGTAGATTCTGTGCTGGGAGATGCCATGCATACTGCCAGAGAAGTAAAAGAATTATCTGTCTTATGTAGCTGTGAACCCTCCATGCAGTAACAATAACTGCCATGCCAAGATGTGTCTACTGTTGCAATAGTGCCACAACTGTCATGGGCGAAACAACAACAAAAAATGTCCTGACTGGATACACTGCTACTTCAGAAGTGTGTGTGTGTGTGTGTGTGTGTGTGTGTGTGTGCGTGTGTGATGTATCTAAGTATGTCATTATATGATTATATGATGCCTATCTTTGCCCTTTGCCTAGTTTTTTTTTTTTTTTTTTAATTACTTCAGAAAACCTTGCATTTATTATCATGTAACCTGTTTTGGCTACACTTTTAAAACGTTTTTGTAGTTTGGGTAGGCTCTATAAAACTGGAACTGCTCTTTCTTAGCTCCTAAAATCTCTCCTTTAATCATACTGTCTTCCAAAATAAATAATCCTATGAGAAGAATTATAAAAGACAGGAGAGGCTGTGTTCTATTTGGGAGGTGTCCTATGTCTCTACTTTTCACCTAAGCACAAATAAAGCTCTTAATATATTTAAGAAGGTTCGAAAGATGCTGCAATTTAAGTGTTTGCATTTTAAATAAGAACTGAATTCAGATTATGCCCCCTGCTCTCTCTCTCTCTCTCTCTCTCTCTCTCTCTCTCCAAAACCTCTGAGAGTGAAGGTATGTGTTTGTAAACCTAGCAATTGGCAGTTAGAGACAGGCACAACTCAGGATTTACTTGCCAACCAAAGAAGCTATTCAGCAACTTCCAGACCAGGGAGAGATTATTTCTTAAAATATAGAGTAAACATATCTTAACTGATGCTAAGGTTGTACACATGTACATATGTTCATTTTGTGCAAAAGTCCCCCAGAATCTCATATATATTAACAATTTGAATATTTGGTCATAGAGAGATAGCTCAGGTTTAAGAGCATGCATTGCTCTTTCAGAGATCTGGATTTCAACACACATTTCTGCCTTCTAATAATTCACAAACACCACCTTCAGTGCAATCTAGTGCCTCTGATGGCCTTGGACAGTTGCACACACATGTGCATACCCACATGAATAAGCATACATATTCAAACACAATATTAAAATTAAATATTTTAAAAGGAATTGTAATGATTAAGTTTATTCTCTCTGTTCTCATTATTTGCCTATTATTCATTGTCTGATCATTTTGTCAAAGACATATCCAGATTTTAATATATATTATGTTCATATTTACTTACATGTATATATGTGTGTGTGTCTATGTGGGTGTGTTAACATGAATGAATATGACCACAAGGTCAGAAGATTGTTTCATCTATCCTTCAGCTGCAGATTTTGAGTTGTCTGATATGGATGCTGTGAAGTGAATTCAGGTCATCTGTAAAGAGCATTACTGGTTCTTAACTTCTGAGCCATCTCTCCTGTCCCAACCACCGTAAAATTTATATATGTTGAATCTATAACACAATTCAAAATTTATACTCTTTAGGATGGTTGGTACCAAAAAATTAGAAGAAAGAAAGCCAATCACATATGAGAGTTCATAACCAGCTGAGTGGAAAGCTTTCAAAAGTGTGCAATTCAGAGTTGAGTACATAAATCTGGAACATTGTACACTGTAGAGACAATCACAAGGTAATAAAACAAAACAAGCAGCATCAAAATGCATATATCACATTTGCACTTTTGAGGCATTAGATTTTCCAGTATTACTTTAATATCAAAAAGGCATTCATTCCCAATTCATCCCTTTGTAAGAACAATTGTCAGGCTCATACTTTTAAAAACTTGCTGTGATGCACAGGGAATTGAATGATTAATGCTGAATCAATACCACTACCAAAGAGTCTACCTGATTTATCTTGCAGTCAACATGGGAAAATCATTTTGATGTTATGACTCAGCATTTGTCAGGATATAAAGCTCTCACAAAACAATTTTAAGGCTGGGCTATACTTGCTGACTTTGCAAAAGCAGCTTAAGGAGAAAATGTGGGTTTGAGTTTTCTAAAGCACGTGTCTCAAGGGTACCAGACCATTCTCTCCCTTCCCCCATTTTCCTTCTTTCTATCTCTCCTTTTATTTTACCATTTTTAAAAAACACAGTGTGTGCAATCAACAATAAATTAGAAAATAGTTCATGTCCCCCAAAACTTCGTGTGTCAGGGTAAGTAATTCTCTTACTCCCAAACTTCTTAGGAGGGATTTCTGTTACATAGTGAAGCTAGGAGCAGACAGCAACCATTTACAGCTCTCAACTACACTGCAAGTCATGTATCCTTGGAGGCTTCTATCCTTATAACCAAGGCATTTAGTGAAGAATATTTCTCAGATTATTTAGATAATTATAGTACAAAGTAAAATATATTGACTGAAATTGTTACCTTATTGTTATGAAAAACTACATACATTCTATGAAAATTTTCAAAGGTTGGACCTATAGAATTTGTCCCTATATCAATAAAGATACTATATTTATTGATGTATTTTTCTACTTTAACCCCATAGACAATCATTTCACTGTAACCTCTGCATAGACAGTCTTTCTTAATATTTTTTTCACATTCATTGACATTTATTTATATTTTGATTATTTATTTAACTTATTATTCTTCACATCCCAATTGCTGTTCTCCACATAACCCTCCACAAGTCCCTCCCTCATTCCCCTCTCACTTTCTCCTCTGAGAAGTTAGGGAATTCCCTAGTCATTCCTCTAAACTGGTGCAGCAAGTCTCTGCAAAGTTAGGCACAACCTCTCCCACTGAAACCAGACAAATCAATTCTATTGGGTAACTAATTCTACAGACAGGCATTATCTTTAGGGACAACCCCTGCTCCAGTTGTTGGGGAACCCACATGGAGACTGAGCCGCACATCTGCTACATGTGTGCTAGGGTCTCGATCCAGCCCCTTTATGCTCTTTGGTTGGTAGTTCAGTCTCTGACAGTCCCTGAGTGTCCAGGTTAGTCTATTCTATTGGTCTTCCTTTAAAGCTTCTATCACTTTTAGGCCCTTCAACCCTTCCCCTTTTCTTCAATAAGAGTCCATGTGATCCATCCAAAGTCTGTCTGTGGGTCTGTGCATCAGTTTTAATAATCTGCTGGATAAGCCTCTCAGAGAACAGTTATACTAGACTCCTCCCTAGAAGCATAACTGAGTATCATTTAGAGTGTCATGGATTGGTGCTTGCCCATGGGATACATCTGAGCCTTTGTTCTAGTTTTTTCCTTCTATTTCTTGTAGACAGGACACATTTTAGGTCTAAATTTTTGTGAGTGGGTTGCTGTCATTATCCCTCTGCTGGGAGTCCTACCTGGCGACAGAAGGTGACCTCTACAGGTTGCTTAGGTTCAAAATCCCTATTGCTAGTATAGTGCAGGTATCTATGCTAAGATCACCTGCATTGAATCCAGGGATGCTCCCCCATCCCAAGTCTCTTGCTTTCTAATTTCCCTCTCTCTTCTCCCTTCCTATTTTTTTTAAATATTTATTTATTTACACCCCAAATGCTGCTCCCCCTCTTGGTCCCTCTGTTCACAGAGCTCCTACTCGCATACCCCCATCCTCCTCTCCTCTGAGATGGTGGGTCACACCACCCCCATCAGATCTAGGCTGGTTCTCCTAGAGTTCTTCCAAATAGAGACAGTGTTATCAGAGTAGATGACCGCACCATGTTCATTATTAGTGAGTATTTTCCAGTCAGAGGTCAGTGATATTGGAGATCCTGGCCCTACGTGGGCTGAAGTTAATATGTATGTCTTTGATGAATTATTTAACGAAACAAGTGTTAAAATAAAAAGTAAATGAAAAACTTTCAAAGCAAGGATGCTCAGGGACAGGGAGTTAATGGTAAAAAATGTATTTAGCATGGACAAGGCACTGAGTTTGTCTTGGACACAAAACACCCACACCCATACAGAGACACACCCACAAACTTACTAGGCAAAAGAAGTATTTGGAATATAAGTAGCAAAAATTTACAACTGTACCATGTGTTTATTTTAAACTGTATATTATTACCAAATTTGAAGTAAATAAGATGATTAAGAAGCTAAAATGTTATAGAAAATTAGTGTGACTTTATTGTTGAAGAAAGGAAATGTTTTGAAAACTAATGTGGTGCAGTTTGAGTGTGTAGTGTTTGTATAATCTACAGTCGTGAATGGCATGTAATGATGCATGCTTACAGTACCAGCACTCAAGAAGCAGGGAGCAGGTGATCTTAGTATAGAGGACTAAGATGAGTTACATAGTGAGCTCTGGTGGAGCCTGAACTACCCAGACAACTTTGTCTTAAAACCAAGCCAGACCTAACCTAACCGTAGTACATAAGGCCAGACCAGACCAGACACAAACAGAACAGAATTACAGCTACTACAATAAGCAGTAATGAACACTTGGCACTGTCTCATTTACCCATCAAGAGAAAACAGGAGCCCTATAGTCTCCATAGAAAGTATCTGCACAGGGTCACCCTCCTTATAATATGTATTATTTCTTTTTATATTCTGGGGATTAAAGTCAGTGCCTTACACATGCTTAACAAGAGTTTCATCATAAAGCAAATTCCTTTCCGAATCTAATTTAGATTTTATACTACAAGTGCTCCATATTTAGGTAAATTAAATGAAAGAACACTTACAGCTGGGTTACAGTCAGGGTATTCAATACAGCAACATATGCAGATATGTCTTTAGGTGTGATGTTGGCTATTCTATTCATACTTAGGTAACTATGTCTCATGGTATTTCCAGAACAACAAAATTACCTACCAAGGCATCTCCCAGAGGGTGGCCATATGGTCAAGCAATGTGTGACTATGTAAAAGATGTGAAGAGTTCATAAATATTCTGTGATAACATCATTTGAACAGTTCTGAGATTCTATCTTAACTTCCACCAATTACTGTGACTTGTCTAAGGTCTTAGATTGAAACCCATCATCAAAGGATTCATTGGAACTTCACTGATTAAAAGAAGATTGAAATAAGAATAAAATAATCCACATCAACAACCCTCAGTTACTTATAATTTGTTTTCTCTGTTAAATGGTACAAGGGGAGTGATTTTCAAAATCAGTTAAACTGTACATTTCAAAACTGCATAGAAAGCTTATTTACTCCCCCAAACGATTCTTGTGAGAGAAGGTAAATGCAGCAACGTGTAAGACTCGAAAACCCATGAAAATTTTATGTAAAACTGCAATAGTAGTGCCTGGGTTTTATCATTTAATTACTACTGATATGGTCTCTGTTTAACCAACATTTTATAATGGTTTTTATAACAGCTTGATTCCAAACTTCAAAGACAATTATGAATAAGCTGATGAGGATACCTATTTTAATTGAAATGTTTACAAATGCAATCAGTTAGAAGGACATTTTAAAGACATACCTTTAAATACATTTTAATAACTTTTACAAGGCATGCTTTCGCTGTATTAGTTTTTATTTATTGTTCTATTAGTATTTGAAACCTGGGTGTCAAAATAGTGCCTTTCACACATGCATGGCCATCTCAGTGCTACAGAATCTCACCTCCAGCTCAGAGCACATCACATCATGTTCAGACTGCCATTGTTTCTTTTACTGGTCTCTGACGCTGCATCCATATTTATGATTTTGCCAATATTGAGTTCTTGTCAATCAGTGTCAGCACTCATTGAAACATAATCTCTGTACTACTATTTTACCTATGGTAATTGCAGGTATTTTTCCTTTTGAGGTTTATCGTTTGTTCTCTCTCTCTCTCTCTCTCTCTCTCTCTCTCTCTCTCCCTCTCTCTCTCTCTCTCTTTCTGTGTGTGTGTGTGTGTGTGTGTTTGTGTGTGTGCATATGCACTGTGTGTCTATGTGTGTGGTTTTTCAGTTTTTGTTTGTTTGTTTGTTTGTTTGTTTGTTTTACAATGGAGTCTTATTATGCAGTGCAGGTTGTCTTAGAAACCTTGATTATTCTGCCATTCGATTTATCCCAAGATATTTTTCTTTTAGATTATTGTGAATAGAGCTGTTTCTTAGTCGTGTTCATGTTGGCCATTGTTAGCTATAAGAAGATATAGAGATAGTTGGCTCAGAGTGTAGCTCTGGTAAGTTGACAGCTCTCCATCAAAAGACAACTCATTGAATTGATATTTGGGCAAGAAAAAAAAAAAAAAACCTTATACTTCAGGATTAAATAAGGACAAAAGATGGGTGTGTAGGGAAGAAAGAGCTTTATTTGAAAAAAGTTGGGTGTATTAATATGTGAACAAAATACATAGTGTACAACTCAAAATGAACTAAAACTAAAAATCAAATAAAATAGAGAACAGAAAAGAAGTGGTTTTAAAATTTTGTCAGAATTTAAATATCATATTATACCAATATAATATTAAATATCTAATATTTTGTGTTGGAGTGAGTTCTTTTAATAACATAGAGAAGAAAATTGAATCTGTTATTATAAAGAGAATAAAAGCAAAACTATATCATAGAAAACAATGAAATTTCAACTTAGCAATTTGATATATATATGTAAAAATGCTTTAAATGAAAAAAAAAAAAGAAAAACTTTTAGCTATACATTATATTAAATTAAATTTTTACTTTCATTCTTTTAATTCCATATGAATGCCATAGTCAAAATTCTGGAATTTCGATTTTGTTTGTTTATTTTTTTTTTTTTCTCATTAAAACTAGATCCTAGCCAGGCGTGGTAGCACACGCCTTTAATCCCAGCACTTGGGAGGCAGAGGCAGGCAGATTTCTGAGTTCGAGGCTAGAAATGGTCTACAAAGTTAGTTCCAGGACAGCCAGGGCTATACAGAGAAACCCTGTCTCGAAAAACCAAAATAAATAAATAAATAAATAAATAAATAAATAAAACTAGATCCTTTTCTCATATAATATATCCTGATTACATTTCCCCCTTCCTCTACTCTGCCTAGTTCCTCCTCACCTCTTGCTCTGTGGATGCACTCTTTATATGGTATGCATAAGGAAAGCCCAAGCATAAAATAAATATGATAAAACAAAAGAAATCACATCCATGCTGGACCAGGTAACCCAACAAAAGGAATAGATCCCAAAGAGCAGGCTCAAAAATCAGAAGACCTCCCCCTCATACACTCAGGTGTCCTGTAAAAATAACACATATTTTTGAAATTAATAATACTTGTGAGTGGACTTGGAGCAGGCCTTGAATACTTGAATATTATTCTCAATACTTGATGCTTCAGTCTCCTTGAGTTCATAGAAGGCATGCTCAGTTGAATCATAGAACCTTGTTCTTCGGGTGTTCCTTCTGGCTTTTACACTCTTTCCATTTCTTCTTCCACTGCTAGCCTGATTTCTGAGGTGAGACATTCTATAAAGCCATTCCAATTAGAGCTGTGTGTTCCAAGGGCTATATCTCTCTCTCTGCATCATTCCTGGCTTTAGGTCTCTGCATTTGTTACTGTCTGTTGCAGGAGAAAACTACTGCGATGATGACTGAAAAAGACACCAATCTATGACTATGATAGCATATCCTTAGGACTCACATTATTTCTTTGTTTTATCATGGGTCTTGGTCACCCAAGCAGCATCAAGTATGAGTTCCATTTAATGAACTTGACCTTAAGTGTACTCACACATGGGTTGGCTATTCCCATAAGTCCTGTGCCACCATTGTCCTAATGTATATTGCAAGCAGAACAAATTTTAGGTCAAAATTTTGTGGCTGGGTTGCTATTTATATTTCTCTTTTGGTTGCCTGCAGAGTACATTCACATACCAAAGATGCTAGAACATAGAACTGAAGGCTCCATTTAGGCACCAGCTCAACTTCTCCATTGTCAGTGTGTTGTGTGTATGTTGCCTTTAGCAATGAGGCCTGGCTTTCATGTTGTGAAGAGCAATTCACAGTCTTGACAACAGATTTTGTTGTTTGGGAATTTCCATGCAACACCCTTGACCAACAATTTAATTGAGTACAACCTAGTCATGGTACTGGAAGCCCGTTTTGGTGCTCAGATATGGGCCAGTTGGGATTCAGTCTCTCTCATTTTTAGGAAACATAATTAAGATCCTCTTCATACATTTTAGGATGTTCCACTGCATTATGTTTCCATACTGCCCCTCAAATACCCTTTAATTTCCATTTATCTCACCATGCATTCTCTCATTCAACCCATTTTCTCTTCCAGTCTCCACCTCATCCTCTTGTTTCTTTCCCCCAGCTGACTCTCAGTCCAGGTCATGCATTTTTTTTTTTTCTATTTCCCCATCCCAGGGTGGGAGCCAAGAATCACTCTAGTTTCATTCTCTTTTCCTAGCCTCCCTGGGTCTATAGATTGTATGTTGGTTATTTATTTAACATCAAATATCTGCATGTAAGTGCACATTACCATTTTTACCTTTCTAGGTCTATGTTACGTCACTCAGGATGATTTTTTTTCTATTTCCATCTATTTTCCAGCAAATTCCATTATAGCAATTTTTATTGACAGCTGAATAATATCCCATCAGCTGGAATATCAATTATGATTAAGAAGAGTAATCATGAAATTTATGTTCTCATATATAGGAATCAAAGTTAGTTTGTTTCTGCTCTATAATGCAGTTTCTAAGTCATATATCCAATAGTGGTGTTCTCCTGGGTTGAAAAAAATGAAGTTATTGGAGAAACTTATTTTGTACCTCTATAATATATAGAAAATGATCAAATGGTCCTCTGGGCATATCTTGGGGTTATTTTCTTCTGTGCTGCAGTAGCTGCAGCCCTGGGGTTGGTAGTCTTGGGCTGTATAAGAAAGTTTAATTAAACAAGCTTGAGCCAGAAAGTCAGCTCACAAACAATATTCTTCCCTAGTCTCTGCTTCTAGGCTTTCCCTTTTGTTCTCTTCTGAACTTCCCTCATGCTACATCCACTCCAGTAGTGATAGGCGAGACGGGCCCCAAAAGCCTGAACGCTGTCCCAAGGCAAAAAGTTCATGGAAATTTAGTCTACTGGAAATTTGGCATTCCCATAGCGAGAATGCCCCAGATTTGTCCCTGCAATAATGTGGAGGGTCTTGCATGCTTTCTTACCATATCTTACTGGATAAGAGTTAGAAATCTCGGGGCATGCTACTCCCATATGTAGGAATTTACCATTTTCTAGGAAAAAGGAATGTTTTGTCTTGAACCAGAGTAGATACTTAGAATGTTAGATAGCTGAGATACACCCCTACACAGGAATTTACAATGGCCTAGGGGGAAGGTGGACTATAAAATAGACTAGAATAGGAACTATAGCAAGGGCATAAAGCCCTTGCTCCTGACTTCTAAGATTAACCTGACCTTAGGTGGGGCTGTTTTGATCCCAGTTGTTAACATTGAATTTTATCCCAGTTGGTTCCTGCCAGCACTTTGTAGGCATTCCTCTGTTTTGTGTAAAAGTCACTTATAAGACAACAAACCACCCAAATGTAGCAGAGGATGGTCTTGTTGGACATCAGTGGGAGGAGAGGCCCTTGGTCCTGAGAAGGCTCAATGCCCCAGTGTAGGGGAATCCCAAGACAGGGAAGCAGGAGTGAGTGGTTTGTTGAACGGGGTAGTGGGGATTTTCAGAAGGGAAAGCAGGAAAGTGGGTAATATTTGAAATGTAAATAAAGAAAATATCTAATTTTTTAAAAAGTAAAAAAAGAGAGAGAGAAAATAAAACATAATGTCTGTGATAAAAGGATGAGTGATTTGGATGGATAAGGCTAGTGTTTCGATGAGTGGACAAAATAAATACACACTTTGCCTAGGGAAAAAAAAAATGGTTTGGTTTTGAAAATCAAATATTTTACCACTAGGTTCAGGTGTCCACCATACTTATCTATGCAAAATTTGTGTGAATTACAGAATCTATTTGAGACTCAGATTTCTTGTTGCTAAACATATTGTTTCACAAATAGGATATTATTAAGACCCAACTTCTGCATACTAATATCTTGATCATGTTCCGGCATGACATAAATGATTAATAGCAGATTTTCCTTTCTCTGGGATCTTCTAAATATCTCTTTCCACTGTTAGACACATCTAGTGATTCAAGAGTCTGTAAAGTTATTCTATAAACAAAGCAGGAAAGGGAAAGATACGGACCAAGGAGAAAGAAGAGCACAATCATTCAGTGTTATCCTACTGGAATTATATTTTAATTAGATACAATTTCACTATCTCTGATATATGTGATGTTTCCTTTGATTTCAATTTTGTTGAGAAGGCAATGTTTAAGGCAACAACAATAAAAGCATTCTACACAAAGTTGCTCTTATTTTCAAGAAACTAGGGATCAGTTGAACTAGGGATCACTTATTTTAAACTCACTTCTCATTTGAGGATGGAAAATGAAATTTGATATGTCAGAATTTACACATGGAGTGTTTACACATGAAGTCTTCCATGCATTGTGATAGAGCTTAGTCTTTCAATTATGTTTGTAGTCATCTTCTGGTAATGTTTTCTGTCTGTGTAAATGTGTATGGGTATATTCAGCAATATATTTCTTATTGAAAATTTAGATAAAGTATCAATTCAAAATAACCCCTTCCTGATAGCACCACATATGTTCTTCAGTCTAATCTAACATGTATTTAAACAATCACATCCACAGAGTTTCCAATTTTTGCTTGTTGCAATAGAATGTGAATTTACTTTAATGCTAAAATATTAAGAGTGAAACAGTAGGGATTTAAAGATTAGATACCCTGAGCTATAAAGCCCTTATTATCCAAAATCTATGTCCATTTAGCATGATAAACATTTTAGGGTCAAACTAACAGAGGAAATTCTACTTGTGGAAATTATACTTAAACCTAGCACTGCATAGAGTCTTGTTATAATTTCAGTAAAAAATCAGTTAAGAAGCTTAGAAAGTGGATTCAGTAATGTAGCAGGAATGTTTGTGTCCCTGTCTAAGCCTTTAACATAGATTTTCAGAGCCCAGTAACAAAGGGAAACCTGCTGAGATACAGCGATGTTTTTATTGACACAGTGAACTATCCAGCATCCACAATGTTCTGGCCCAGAATAGAATCCTTACTGATATTTATAGAGCCCTGTTTCTTGTCATTCAAGTGGCATATAGCATTCTGTCTTGTTGAATAAGAATTGAGAAAATTTCTCTCTAAAGAGGCTTAAAATTATGAAAGTGATTTTCTTCTTTGTAAATGTTGCTTAATTCCCAATGAGGCCTTACCTTAGTTTGTTTTTGTTACGGTGATAATACAACTCAATAAAAAAGCAACTTAGGGAGGAAAAGATTTCCTTTACTTATAGTAATTAGTTGATACTGGATATGTTGTCTCATTTTTTAAAAAAAAAATTGGCACTTGCGACATATCGTAATTAGGTTTATTCAAGAATAAAATGTCACTGTGATGATTTCAATAAATGTTACTTGCACAAATATTTTAAATAACTATCAAACATAAATTACAAAATATGTCATCCCCTAACTTTCTACCTTCTTGTACCTTATAATAACCTGGACAGATTTTTGTTTTGTTTTTGTCAATTAATTATTGATGAAAATATGCTAACTAATTGTTGTTCAAATGCTTCAATATTGCTTGTAAGTTGAAGGTTTAAAAAATCAGTCAGCTTGCTTCATTGAAAAAGGTAGCCCTCTTGCCTCTCTCTCTTGCCTCTCTCCCTATTTCCTTTCCCCCTCTCTACTGGCTAGTTTTTGTGTCAACTTGATACAGCTGGGTTATCACAGAGACAGGAGCTTCAGTTGGGGAAGTGCTTCCATGAGATCCAGCTGTGGGGTATTTTCTCAATTAGTGACCAAGAGGGAAAGACCCCTGTGGGTGGGATCATCTCTGGGCTGGAAGTCTTGGGTTCTATAAGACAGCAGGCTGAGCAAGCCAGGGGAAGCAAGCCAGTTAAGAACATCCCTCCATGGCTATTACATCAGCTCCTGCTTCCTGACCTGCTTGAGTTCCAGTCCTGACTTCCTTGGTGATAAACAGCTGTATGGAAGTGTAAGCCAAATAAACCCTTTCCTCCCCAACTTGCTTCTTGGTCATGATGTATGTGCAGCAATAGAAACCCTAACTAAGACACCCTCTTTCCACATCCTCATAGCTGGCCTCTACTCCTCTACTCTCTCACTCTCTCTGCCCTTCTCTGTCTCTACTACCCTCTTTTTCTTTTTTTTTNTGGCATTCCCCTGTTCGGGGGCATATAGAGTCTGTATGACCAAAGGGCCTCTCCTCCCAATGATGGCCAACTAGGCCATCTTCTTCCATATATGCAGCTAGAGACATGAGCGCAGGGGGAACTAGTTAGTTCATGTTATTCTTCCACCTAGAGGGTTGAAGACCCCTTCCGCTCCTTGGGTACTTTCTCTAGCTCCTACTTCTACTACCCTCTTAACTCACCTGCCCATGTCCTGAATAAAATCTATTCTATACTTAAAAAAAAAAAAAAAAAAAGTAGAGGAGGAACTGCAAACATACCTTTCCCAGGGTTTACTTTGGAAGGACAGGCACTTATGTTTGGTTCTCCTGGAATCCATGCAGAAACCAATGAGAGGCATGGTGGCTTACACATATAATGCTGACAAAATATCAGGATGGACTGTGGGACCTGCTAGGCAAAGTCTCACCAAACTGGTGATCTCTAACTAGTAAGAGACCCTGTCTCAATATAAAAAAGAATGACACCTCTGGGGAATGACACCAAGAATGACACTAGGTTGTTATCTTGCCTACACAACACACGTACACACACACACACACACACACACACACACACTTATGCATGATGTGCTTATACAGCTCAAAACACACATATGCATGCACAAATATATACAAAGCCAAATGTAAAGACATAAAAGAATAGAAGAAAATAATTAAACACTCTACCACCACCCAAAAAAACTTTGTTGTGTCAACTGAATCATTTTTTTATTGCACATATTTAAAAGCATGCTAAATGAAAATATTTCTAGTTTCAAGAAAATTTATTTTCTGTCTTTTAGTTTTCATAACCACCATTTTAATGATTATACTATATAAAATTGAATGATTTTTCTCTGCTCTATGACTGGGTGTTCAAGTTTATTTTTGACCAATATATTGTGTTCTGATATATGTTTGTTTTGTTTTTTACTTACAATCAAGATGTCATGAAAATAGACCAGCAGATGACATAAAACCATGATCATGAACACATTAAAAATATAACTTTGGAATAATGTAGGAGATTAAAACACACACACACACACACACACACACACACACCCACACACACATGTACACATACAAAACCACCCTCCATGATGTTTAATTGTTGCATGAACTCTCTATGTAGAAACCAAATTAATAAAGGATGTTAAGATAAAAAAATAAAGTTATAATTAATGTGTGAGGATCTTCACAACAGTTGGAAATGGAAAGAAATGAACAAGCTATCTATCTATCTATCTATCTATCTATATATATATATATATATGTATACATATACATATATATACACACACATACACACACGCATATATCTAGATATAGATATAGATATATATAGATATATGCGTGTGTTTGTTTGTATATAGGTATATATGCATACACACATAAAAAGCAATAAAGTTATGGAATTTTAAACAAATTTCTATATGGACTATAAAAGTAAAATCTAAAGAAACTGCAGCTAAATATATAGGAAAGTCTGGAGAGATGGATTAGTATTAAGAGGAATTGTTGCTTTTCCAGAAAACCAAGATTTGATACCCAACATTCTCATGGTGATTAAAAATTATTTGTAACTTAGGTTCCAGTGAAGCCAGTGTCCTCTTCTGATGTGCTTAGGTGTTAGGCACACACACACATACACACACACACACACACACACACACACACATACACACACACACACACACACACACACACACACACACACACACACATATATGTAATATAATAGAAGCAGTTGTGGAGAAATTATCATCTGTGAGAACAATTTCCATGCAACATGTGCAGGGTTTAATTTCTCAGTACCATATAAACATGGTCTTGAATGACTACAGTTAATTAACATTTTTGGGGTGAAGAATAGAAATGGACTAATTAGTAGAGTTTTCTGTTCGGCTAGAACATTCTAAAAAGGTGAACTTCAGATTCAATGAGATATTTTGTTTATAGGCAATACAACAGAAACCAACAGAGGAAGACACACAATGTCTTCTTCTGCTGTCTCTGATCCAAGCATACCTCTTATAATGAGAGTAGGAACACACTGAACCATAAAGACACAAAACAATACAATGAAATTTATTGATGCAGTTTAGTTTAGCCTCAATAACTACTCTCTGGTGATCAAGATTATTTTCTATGCTTGATACACATATGACATCCTCCCAAAAGAACATTCTCAGTTGGCTACATGCTAAGAAAACCCAGACAGGTAGCTCATCATGGAATTTCACCTCCCTACATAATTTCAGCTTGAAATAATTAAAATGTTTATATATATATAATATATAATTTAAGATAAATTCTTCAATATCTAAATTTTGCAAGATCAGAGAAATGTAAGGAAGCCTACATGTACACCAGATTTAACAATATAAGACTCGTGTATCAATGGGTAATTCTTCACATCTGTATAATTCTTTCTATCAAGTATTTCTGATCATGCAGAAGTATAGTCTAAGAGTGAATCAAAGCCACTGGAAGCTATGTGTTTGAGGTACCTGCCAATCTCTTGAATGCTAACTCATCTTTTCTTGAATTGATAATTGATTAGCTTATCACTAGAATTTGCATTTTGAAATCATGGTTTTGAAATGGTATTTTTTGCCTGTTAAACAATGAATTTTGAGAGAGAGAGAGATAGAGAGAGAGAAACAGTCCTCTGTTTATGGAGTTCAGTAATTAGGCATTCACAACAACAATGTGCTTTGAATTCTGCTACTATCTTAAAATATAAAATTTCCAGTGAGAGTTACTGTGTTTCTATTTCTGTATAATAATGTGAAAGGTGTATATTTTAATTAATTCTTAAGAGCAATACTTTTTCTGCTTTATGAAGTTCAATTGCTTCTTTCAGGATAAAAAATGTTTCTCAGATAACTTTGTAATTTTTCTAGAATTTTTGCTTCTAATGTTCCTAGGTTGTATTAAAAGTCAGCATGAATTTCTTCCTTTTGTCAAATCCCAGTTGTCATCAAAGTTTCCACTTATTTATATGAGTTTTTCAGTTAAAGTTGAAAGAAATCAGACTTTGTATGTAAATATAAGTGTTTATACAATATGATATTGATATAGCATGAAATATATAATCACGAGTTAATTACTAATTCACACTTCTAACATCCTGCTAATCTTTTTTATGTCCCATTATAATTTGTTTCTCCTGTTCCTGGTTTTATTCATCATTGTTTTCAAAAAATTATTTTTCTATTTTATGTGGATATAGACAACTAGCTCGTTATTCTTTCCTGACCATAGTAAAAAATATACAGTCATTTTTTGTATCATTTCTCCAAGATAAATATTATTCCTTATTATTGTGTGTCTGTGGTGTGTTTTTGCATATGGGTGCATCCTAACAAACACAAGTGGTAGACAGGAAATGGTACAGTTGGATCTCTCATCCCACCTTTAGGTGGATTCAAGGATTGAATGGTAGTAGATTTAACTACTGAGTAGCTCTTTAGCCTCTTTACCACTCATTTTTATCAAATATAATTATTTTGAAAACTATCCATGTTGAGTCATGTGTTAAAAGTTCATTATTTCTTTACTACTCAGTATTAGTGAATGGTATAGATATACAAAAGTTGTTAAAACACCATGCTAAGATAAACACTGGGTTATATATAATTTAATGTATTACAAATAAATCTGGCATAAATATACTATTGCACATATTTTTTTCTGAGGAATGCACACTTAAGTTGAAAGCCTCAATCATATAAAATGTATATATTTAACTGTTAGGAAATTGCCAATTTGTTTCCCAAGGTGGTTCTAGCCTTGAACATTACCACCACACACAAGGTAATCACAGAAACTCCTAAGAACCCATAAAAGTCAATGACTGAAACAAAGGTAGAAGATCTCATAACTTAAAAGGACTTTCTAGGAGTCACTCTCTTCTTTAGCTGAGGTTTTGACATAAAGCCTATATGTATCTCGAAGAGTAAGTTAGAGCACATGTGTGTCACAAAATCCTTTCTAGCATGGAAATATATAATCACGAGTTAATTACTAATTCACACTTCTAACATCCTGCAAATCTTTTTTATGTCCCATTATAATTTGTTTCTCCTGTTCCTGGTTTTATTCATCATTGTCTTCAAAAATTATTTTTCTATTTTATGTGGATATAGACAACTAGCTCATTATTCTTTCCTGACCATAGTAAAAAATATACAGTCATTTTTTGTATCATTTCTTTTGACTCTTATTTCTCAAGAATTACAACCTAACCTCAACATCCTATGATTGTAACAAAAGCAAAGAAGGGCCACTGTAAAGAAGATATCATAGTAAGAGAAACACGTTTATAAGCACATCTTAAAATATAACAGCTGTTAGAAAACCAGCTTAGAAATGGAACACTCATTTGCCTAGGAATTTCATATATTTATTGTTTTTAATAGCTGAGTAGTACTCCATTGTGTAAATATACCAAATTTTTTGCATCCATTCCTCTGTTGAAGGACATCTGGGTTCTTTCCAGTTTCTGGCTATTATGAATAAGGCTGCTATAAACATAGTGGAACATGTGTCCTTGTTAGAAGATGGAATATCTTCTGGATATATGCCCAGTAGAGGTATTGCAGGATCTTCTGGTAGTAATATGTCCAATTTTCTGAGGAACCGCCAGACTGATTTCCAGAGTGTTTGAACCAGCTTGCATTCCCACCAACAATGGAGGAGTGTTCCCCTTTCTCCACATCCACACCAGCAACTGTTGTCACCTGAATTTTTGATCTTAGCCATTCTTACTGGTGTGAGGTGGAATCTCAGGGTTGTTTTGATCTGCATTTCCCTGATGATTAAGGATGTTGAGCATTTTTTCAAGTGCTTCTCAGCCATTCGGNTCCCTCAGGAAGCTGACCTCAGCCCTCAGCAGATGATCTTAGGCTTCCAGTTATCTAGAATGCTGGAAAATAATTTCTACTCTTTAAACTCTAGTCTTTATTAAGTATCGGTACAAAATGGACTATGATCTTCTTCAGTCATGAATTATCCTTGAGTTTGTTCTACAATACAAAGTGAAGTGCAGAGAATAAGCTGATCGAGGTGGCATAGCTAATTAAGAACAAATAATAAATTGCAAATGCCATGGAGTCTAGGCCCATAATCCATGCTATTAATTACTAATTCTGTGCAGATATACCTAGTCTGCAGATATACTCTCATAATTCCTCAAAATCCTAATAAATTTAATCATAACATTTTACAAACTAAAGTAGGTTTGTTAATTCATACCTATGTTCACTATCCAGAAATAATGATCTAGATCTGCATGTATTTACATTGAAAGGCCTAAGCCATTATGTAAAATATGATAGGACAAAAATATTGTGTGTAACATGATGATTTTTATGTAACCTCTAATGTATTCTGTATTCATGCACACATGCAAAAATGACTCCCTACAAACATCATGAGAAAGCAATAGCTAGTAATATACTCACAGTAATTTTAAGGTAAAAAGGAGATCTGAAATAGGAAAAAAAACAAAAGTGGTGGGGGGTAGGGGTTAGGGAGTATCTGTGAGTCTGTTTGTGTGTGTGTGTGTGTGTGTGTGTGTGTGTGTGTGTGTGTGTGTCTGTGTGTGTCTGTGTGTGTCTGTGTGTCTGTGTGTGTCTGTGTGTCTGTGTGTCTGTGTGTATGTGTGTTAAGCCGTGCATGAACGTGAGTGTGCCTGTTCATATACCCATCCATTCACATAGGAAACTACAACAGTAAAAAAAAAAAAAAAAAAAAAAAAAAAAAAAAAAAAAAAAAAAAAAAAAAAAAAAAAAAAAAAAAAAAAAAGAAATTGGACACTCTACGTGAGAAAACTCATTAAGAAAGGATAATACTGTGGTGAGGAGATCATCTCTTAAGAGCATTTGTTGCTCTTGCAGAGGACCATGAGTCAGTTCTAAACACCCACATACAGAAGCTTTGCAACTTTATGAGGTCCCATTTGTCAATTCTTGATCTTAGAGCACAAGCCATTGCTGTTCTATTCAGGAATTTTTCCCCAGTGCCCATATCTTTGAGGCTTTTCCCCACTTTCTCCTCTATAAGTTTCAGTGTCTCTGGTTTTATGTGGAGATCCTTAAACCACTTAGACTTGTCCTTAGTACAAGGAGATAAGAATGGATCAATTCCCAGTCTTCTACAAGATAGCTGCCAGTTGTGCCAGCACCATTTGTTGAAAAGGCTGTCTTTTTTCCACTGGATAGTTTTAGCTCCCTTGTCAAAGATCAGGTGACCATAGGTGTGTGGATTCATTTCTGGGTCTTTGATCCTATTCCATTGATCTACTTGTCTGTTGCTGTACCAGTACCATGCAGTTTTTATCACAATTCCTCTATAATACAGCTTGAGGTCAGCCATGGTGATTCCACCAGAGGTTCTTTTATTGTTGAGAAGAGTTTTCACTAGTCTAGGTTTTTTGTTATTCCAGATGAACTTGCTAATTGTCTTTTCTAGATCCTTGAAGAATTGAGTTGGAATTTTGATGGGGATTGCATTGAATTTGTAGATAGCTTTTGGCACGATAGCCATTTTTACTATATTGATTCTGCCAATCCATGAGCATGGGAGATTCTTCCATCTTCTGAGATCTTCCTCAATTTCTTTCTTCATAGACTACCCAAAATACAATTTACTAAACACATGAAACTCAAGAAGAATGAAGTTCAAAATGTGGTCTCTTTGCCCCTTCCTAGAATTAAGAACAAAGCACACATTGAAGGAGTTACAGAGATCATGTGTGAAGCTGAATCAAAAGGATGGACCAACCAGTGACTGCGGCTCCCAGGGATCCTTTCCATAATCAGCCACCAAAAATAAACACTATTGCATATGCCAGCAAGATAATGCTGAAAGGGCCCTGATATAGCAGTCTCATGGGAGGCTATACCAGTGCCTGGCAAATAAGGAAGTGGATGCTCACAGTCAGCTATTAGTTGGAACACAGGACTCCCAAGGAAGGAGCTAGAGAAAGTACCCAAGGAGCTGAAGGGGTTTTCAACCCTATAGGTGGAAGAATAACATGAACTAACTAGTTCCCCCTGTGCTCATGTCTCTAGCTGCATATATGGAAGAAGTTGTCCTAGTTGGCCATCATTGGGAAGAGAGGCCCCTTGGTCATGCAGACTTTATAGGCCCCAGTACAGGGGAACCCCAGGGCCATTATGCGGGAGGGAGTGGGTAGGGGAGCAGGGCGGGGATGGGGGAGGGTATGGGGAAATTTCTGGATAACACTTGAAATGTAAATGAATAAAATATCTAATAAAGAGAAAAAATCTAAAAAAAATAAAAAATAAAAACAAACAAACAAAAACAAAACAAAACAAAAAACAAAACACCCACATAGTGACTTACAGCCATCTAGAACTCCAGTTTCAGGGTATTTAAGGCCCTGTATTAGTTAGTGTGTTAGGGTTTCTATTGCTGTGAAGAGATGCCATGACCATGGCAAGTCTTATAAAGGAATGCATTTAATTGGGGCTGGTTTATAGTTTCAGAAATTTAGTTCATTATCATCATGGCATAGTGGCACATAGACAGATGTGGTGCCAGAGAAGAAGCTGAGAGTTGTACATCAAGATAAGCAAGCAGGAGGAATACAGTGCTACACTGGCCCTGGAATGAGCATCTGAGACCCCAAAACTTGACCTAGTGACACACCTCCTTCAGGAAAGCAACACCTATACTACCAAGGCCACATATCCTATTAGTACCAGTCCCTATGAGCTTATGGAAGCCATTTTCTTTCAAACCACTACTTGCCCTCTTCTGAAATCCTCGGACACTCTTCACATGGTTCATATATATACAAGTAGATTAAAAACTCTTATACACACAAAGTAAAATAAATAAATACATCTTAAACAGTGCTAAGATAGTAGCTTTTAATTCCTAATTTGGCATCTTTATCTTTTCATATCATTTTTTTCATATCATGGCTTTAAAATGTTCAAAATGTCCATTTGCTAATTCTACCTTAGATTAAGACTTACTGTGCTTTGACTAGAATAAAGTTTCATAATTGTTTGTACAATTTGGCTACGTTGTTCTTTTTGTTTTGTTAAAAAGTCTTATATATATCCCAGGGTTGCCAAACATTCATGATATAGCCCAGAATGGCCTCAAACTCACAAAAATTAAGCAGTTTAACTATCACACCATCCCATGCTGGGAGTTAGAGTTATGCTCCATCATGCCCAGCCTATAGAAATGTAGATCACATCTATCTTTAGGATTGTCAAGCCTGATCAGGATTTCTCAGTTTCCCTCTTGGTTTGTTTGTTTGTTTGTTGTTGTTGTTGTTATTGTTGTTGTTGTTATCTTCATTGTTGTTATGTTGCATTTTATATCATTCTCTAATATTTTATTATAATTATTTGCTTTTATATTTCTGTCTAAGCTATGTTTTCTGAATTCTTGATCATTTTCATCAGGCCTTTAAACTCTATCCATTGAAGTGATACTTTCTTTCATGTATCTACTGTAACTGTCATAAATGTAGCTGTAGCTCAGTCTTACAAAAAATCTGACACCACTGTTTATCAAATGGTGGTAGTGTATTTCTCTTCATGTTATAGTATGTAGCAAGAGAAGTCCAGAGGTTGAAAGACCAACTTGAAGGAACATTTTTAATTAGGAAGTGACAGGTAGGCACCTGGAATATGGAACATGGACCAACAGCTTTGTGTTTTAAATTCGAGGTATAATTGTGCTGTGGTATTGAATGGTAAATATGAGTATTTGTGCCTACAAGGTATACTGCATAACATTACACATTATACATTGAGTAAATGTATATTAAGGATTCTATGTAAACTCCAATGATCTTTCTTTCATATTTGGGGTAGGGGGGTTAAGATGGATTAGTACATAGCACCAAAGTGAGAAATAAAACAAACAAAAATCAAACAAACAAACAAATAAACAAAAAACAAGGCTGAAGAACCAAAATAGCTGTTAGTTGCATTTATTAAAATGAAGATGCATTATATTCTGTTCACACAAGTTTTTATCTACCAAAAGTTTGTTTTTTCAATAACAACGTTCCTTTGAAATTTCAAGAATATGTATATTAAAAATTATGTATGTGGTTTTACTACATCTTAGCTTACATATCAAATTTATCCCATATTTTTAATTAAAATAGTTTAAAGCTTTCAGAATATTATAAAATTGTATTCTAAGAATGTATTTAAAATTCCAACATAATGTCCTACAGATTTATGCCATCCTTTGAAATAAAAGATGGAGGCAAGTTTGAATTTTGAGATTTTTTTTATCATTGTTTCATCTTACTAAAAGACAGGCAATAGATCTACTTATGCTAAGAGTACTGTAATTAGAGTTTTTAAATTCACTTTTGTAATGAATAAGCATACTTTATACTTGAAACTATTAATGCATAGAAAACTATTTATAATATTGTTCGCTTATTATTCAGGTAAGGTTTTCACTTTCTTATTAGCAAACTAATTTATCTTACTATATTTCAATTTTTCTTTAACATACAAAGCAATTAGCAAAAATAAAAGTTAAGAGTTAGAGAAAATGTCTCATAGGCAAGGTTCTCAAAAAACACACAAAATAAAATATAAATTCTCTTATATTTAAAATTCATGATTCCTGAAATTTACTACTTAGAAGTTATTGGGAGCACACTAACTTTACCTGGTTGAAAAGAAAATATATGGTCACTCCTGATAACTACTGGTAAGAATGTGGAGATTCACTATGGTTAAGAATAGGGTATTTATAACCCCTCAACAGTTTGCAGACCATAATGAATGATCAATAGCATGATAAATGCTTTATTAATGTGGTAAAGAAAGCATTGTAAAGATGAAATCAAGTTATATACACACTTAATCTTTTGAGAAAATTTAAAATTTGTGTGGGGCCCAATCCCAACAGGCCAGCTGTCCCAATAAATAGATCCTGAAAACCATATTTTTATGTAGATGATTGTTTCAGTAAAACAGATATGGTGTTGTGTTTCGAGGTGAAGTTAGTTTTGAGAGCTTCTAATAAGTGTGTGGAGAATGCCAACAGAAAGCTAAGCAAAAATAAATGCTGAGTTGCTTTAGAGCTTAAGCAAAATCACCATCATAAATGTGTAATGAATGTAATCATAGAGAGTATGAAGCTTTATCCAATAGCACATGCCAGCCTGGTGGGTTAGAGGAGATGTTTCAATGGGTCAATGTTAGTAGCAGGGAAGGGCAATGAGTAATTGGAAATCGTCACAAAGATCCTCTGAGATTAATCATGAGATTGGGCCCAGTTGACCTGGGACAGGAATAAAGCCAGAAAGGCTATCTTTTAATAAACTAAGAAGAGTTCCAGTGATTGGAGGTTAGAGAGGAGGGTAACACAAGGTCTGGCAGTATGGAGTTTTAAAGAATAGGATTCTGACTGAATGTGTGGTAACATCTAAATTTTGGAATATGATTCACTAAAATATATTCAACTTCATGTGTGCACAAGAAGAAGAAATGTGACCCATGCCCTTTCTAACAATTGGATTTGTGAATCAAGCTAAAAAGGTAGATCTGGAGAATATAACATGAATTATTTATTTTCATAGTCACTAGAACTTGAAGCTGATGAACTTTGGATCAACACATCAAGTAGAATTAATAGTATCTTTACAATTCAGTAAAGCTAGTTCAAACTTTATAAAAAATAATCACAAGTGAAAATTTATTTTTAATGACAATTTTGAGCTGATTCATGACCAGTTGTTACAATTACATTTATCTTGGCCTAAGTCTATACAGAGACATTAAGCAGCACAGTCATTTAAGTACAGCCATGTGTTTCAAAATAGAAAGACTCTGAATACAAGTCTTAATTTGTCTTGAATTTTACTGGGAAATATTTTAAATAGCCTGAATTTTAACTAAAGGGAATAAGAAAATTAATGTGCACCAACAACATCTACCATTAAGATAACTGAATTAAAGCTAATGATGGCAAAGCCAAAAACAAATAAACTAAGCCAGAAACACATAAACAAAGGCATTTCTGGAGTCATAAGTTAAAAATTAAGTAAGGTAATAAAAAGAAATTGGTTGCATAAAAGTAAAAAAGGAAACTTTAAAATTTTTTCTATTGGGGCCTCATCCTAGACAAAGAACAATGAGGGCAGGGAAGGCTGAGAGCAAGAGAAATGCTCTCCCCAGGGAAGAACCCTGATGAGTTCTTCATTAGCAAATGGTCAGTGCATGCCTGAAATTTGCACATGCAAGTAACATTGTAAGGACTCAAATGTTGTATTCATATATTTTGGAAAACAATATAAACATATAATCATATATACACATATATACACATATATGCATATATACATATAGACATATATACACATATAGACATATACACACATATAGACATATATACATATGTACATATAAATACATGTACAGACTGATGTACATATATATGTACACACACATACATATACACACACACATATATATGTATATGTATGTATATGTGTATATGTATGTGTATATGTATATGTCTGTGTATATGTATATGATTGATAAAATCCCCATCCCCTTTGCTTTCCTACAATTTCCTCTTGTGTACTCCAGTGGATAGTACTAAGTATCAGTTCTATCTTATGAGGCAACCTTTGAATCACACTCTCATTGATCGATTCCCATATTATTGGGTCATTAATGCATCCATGAGAATATTTTACAAGCCTGTTGCTATTGTATTCCAGAGAGTTAATTGGTAGATATAATTGTTGGATGTTTTTCTTCCCTATTAGCATAAATAGAAACTTAGAACTTTATGAAAGCTAAGTAGGAATAAAGACTCCATTTTGGTAACAGCTTATTTTTTTCCACGACTTATGACTCAGATATATAGTATCCTCAGCAATGGGGTCTTACAACAGTGGCAATACCCTCTAAGGTTTGAGTGATGAGTTAATGGAACCTTACTGACAACTAGATGATAGGTAACCTGCACTTGGTACTTAGCTTTTGTTGTTGTTGTTGTTGAAGTTTTGACTTTTCCTTCTTTTTTTAATTAGATATTTTCTTTATTTACATTTTATTTTTTATTTTTTTATTTACATTTTAAATGGTATCCACTTTCCAGATTTCTCCTCCATAGCCCCCCTGTCCCATTCCCCTTCTTCTGCTCACAAACCCACCCACTCCAGCTTTCCTGTCCTGGCTCCTGGCATTCCCCTATACTGGGGGCAATGAGCTTTCACAGGACCAAGTGGTTCTCTTCCCATTAATGTCCAACAAGGCCATCCTCTGCTACATATATGGCTGAGTCCCCAATGGAGGAGTTAGAGAAAGGACCCAAGGAGCTGAAGAGGTTTGTAGCCCCATAGGACTAACAACAATATGAACCAACCAGTACACCCCAGAGCTCCCAGGGACTAAACCACCAGCCAAAGAGTACACATGGAGCTACTTAGCTTTTGGTTTGGCAGCCTATCATGTCTGGGAAAGGCATTCCTCTAATTATAGCATATACTGGCAGTGCCCATCCATCATCTGCATTGAACAGCATATGAAGTGCTTCACTGATGGGACTTTACTGTGGCAAGTCTTGTGGAAAACCCTTCCCACTTAGAAAGGACCTGTGATGAATTTTGATGGCCTCTCTGCTTATTACCTAGATCGTGTGTGCTATGAGCTCTCCTTGCTTTTGCTATGATCTTTATAGTTATAGCAGTATTTAGATTCACTTTGTCTGTCATGGGCAAGGCCAGGATTATGCAGGCTGAAAGCCCTATGATGATGATTCTGTTTTGTTTTTGTTTTGTTTTTCCAGAACTTTTGAGGGTAAAACCCTATCCTCCTCTCCTCTCCTCTCCTCTCCTCTCCTCTCCTCTCCTCTCCTCTCCTCTCCTCTCCTCTCTCTGCCTCTATCAATCCTTCAGATGTGCCTATTAATCCTGGGTATTTTGGGACATGTAATCATGTCCCTAGAGAAACAGCTACAGTCACACTGAGTAAGTTTGTGGTCGTTGTGGAGAGCAGTGAGGACTGCTTGCATAACTATTCTGAGGTAGCTGTGTCTAATCAGCAGAGACTTAAAAATTGGGGAAGGTGTGTTTTATCCGTAGATACTTAAAAAAGGTTTTTGGAAAGGTGGTATCAGAAATTAATAGGTGCATATCAGAAAAGATTGCTTGGTACAATGAGCTGGCTCTGCAATTAAAAAATATTATGACAGAATATTATGCTACCTGATAAATAAATAGACATACTCAGTAATGGTTATTATGTCTCTTACCTTGCACAACTGCATTTCTTACCAACTGGGTATGGGCTCATGTCCACAGGACATGCCTGGGTGGATATTTAGAATTATTGGGAGCATTTACAATGATTTAGCTTTTATAATGATGATGCTATGATTTCTTTAAATAAAATAACCAATGATGTCTTTGCTCAGGCGAGCAGGCTATGACTCTATAAATAAAGACAACCTGAGCTATTCTCAGTCATGTGCTTGGAACTTAACAGGTAGTCATTGTCTCATCTTGTCTAACACCACGCCTCTGTCTTCAGTTTCCAGTACCACACAAGCACTGGTCATCTGTAGTATATGCCCTTTGTAAGCCACTTTTGTCAATATCTAATTTAGAAGGCTTCTGCATTAGTAGATTTATATAGGACAGTTTCAAAGGATACTTTGTGTTAGTTAGACCTCTTCATAATCTCTTCTAAACCCGATTCCATTTAACCACTCCTGTTCAATTATTCAATCTTCTCTCCATAATGTTCTCCTTCCTCTGAACCCAGCCCTCTATCCTGTATTCTATGAGTACTCTAATTAAATACATACGTCGATAAAAATTCAAAGGCATCTCCATGTGAGAGAGAGCATGCACTGTTGCCTTTCTTGGTCTCAGTCACTTCACTCAGGATAGTTATTCCAAGCTCCATCCATTGACCTGGGTTTTACACAATATAATAATTATTTAAATATGTGTTATCATTGCTGTCTATAATTTTCTCTGCTTTCCTGATTTTATATTTGTGGAGTACTTTTTATTTGTAAATATTATAATAATATAAGCCTTATAAATGAGTTGTTTTCCTTTCTTTGCTATTTTCTTATTAAAATCAACTTCTTTCCTAGTTGTTGCTACTTAGGGTCATATGATGCTTCAGGTTTTAAACATTAGCCTACTGTTCACACAATACAATTTTAATTGCAATTGTATAAAATTTATTTGAACTTGCAATTTTTGTCCATTCTAGACTTTATATTTAAAAAATCATGAAAAAAATACGAATTTTTGAAAAAGCCAAAGTTGTATAATATACACTTAAACTATTCACAAACTCACAGTTTGATATCTTTGGTCATTTTGGAGCTAAGTGTGGAACCGAGGGCCTCTCACATTCAAGATAAGTGCTGTACTAAAGAGCTATAACTCCAGCCCAAAGCTGTATAAAGTCCTACAGAGTTGATATTTTGCCACAAGGATAACAGCTTCATTAGACATCCTGAGGCTAAATATGATCTTTAGTGGAATATCTTCTGTTTTCAGATTCCAGATTAATTTGCAAATCATGCTCACTGACAAGATTACAATTTATCATAAAGTGTTTACCTACTGAAGCCCATTAATCTCTTCTTAAGCTATGATGTTGCAATTTTAATTGTGTTAGAGACTAAATAATTGATGTTGCTAAACTTTAGATGAGAAGATGTTATTTATTCTAGCCTTATAACTTAAACAGGATTGGATGTTTATCTGTTACAATATATGTTATTGAGTTTAAGACATTTGTTACAATCTAAACATTGTTACAGGTAAAAGAATTTAAATTAGGATAACAAATTTCTACAGCAAGGAACAGAAAGTTATGATGAAAGAAAGAGCAATAGGATAAAGTTATGTTTGGGGGAAGAATCATTTCTGGTATTATATTTAAATTAGTAGAGTTACAACTCTATTAAGAATTATGCATGAGAGCAGGACGTGGTGGCACAGGCCTTTAATCCCAACACTTGGGAGGCAAAGGCAGGCAGATTTCTGAGTTCAAGGCCAGCCTGCTCTACAAAGTGAGTTCCAGGATAGCCAGGGCTATAAAGAGAAACCCTGTCTTGAACAAACAAACAAACAAACAAACAAACAAACAAACGAAACAAAACCAAACCAAACAAAACACACACACAAAAAAGAATTGTGCATGAATGTTTTTTCCAAGTAAAAGAAGAGTATTGTGTTATAGAATATATCAATTATAAAGAATGTCTGTTTTTAACAAATTCCATGCAAAAATCCCATGGAAGGTTTAGCTGTGTTTCCCTTCTTCAAAAATAAATGGCAGATTTCAATACTACAGCCATCAATAAAAATTGTTTTTTAGATAATCAGTCCCTATGATTTTGCTATCTATTAGATTTGATAACTTAGAAGGCCACTTTAGGTAATGTAGGAAGCAGTTCAAGAAGATTGTATAATGTTCCAAACTGAGTGAAGAACCAATAGATGTAAGATACAACTCTCAAGATCACTGACTACGTTTGTGTTTGCCTGTTAAATTTGGTGGCTAAGTTGTTCTTTTAGAAAAAAATATGTTAATGATATAATAGCATCACCAGTTGCTGTGATAAAATACTAATCAAAATCAAGTTGGGTAAAAAGTTGTTGGCTTTCTGATTTCAGTTCATTATCATCCTTGTCAAGGGAAGCCAGACCAGATACTCATAACTGAAACCTAGAGAAAATAACTTGAGTGGGGTTATGAAAAATTGCTGGCTTCATTCCTAACTCACACTCAGCTAGCTACCTTTCATATACAGGTAGGTCCATTAGCCTAAGATTGGTGGCACCCCACAGTGGGCTAGATCCTTTCACACAAATGCCTAAGGAAATGCCCACAGACAAATCTGATAGCAGCCATTTCTTTTTGAGTCTCTCTTTTCCCATGTGTGCCATGTTGCCAACTAAAGCTAACTGTGAAAATTACTTAATGAGTATGTTATATTGTACATTTAAAATCTGTAAAGATACAAAAATGGAAAATAATGTATCTGCCCTTCCCTTTGGGTACTCAGATTATTTTCACAATAGCATATGAGAAAGAAAAGTTTTGATTTGCGGGCACTGATGTTTCCCAAAATGAAAATTTGGGGATTTCCACACTGAGTTATAATATACTGATACGATGCAATCAGCTGCTGTACATCTGTCCTAAAATGCAACTGTCCCCATCCCCACATCTACATGCATGCTGTTATGAAATGAATGTTACTTCTAAGATCACTCCTATTTTCTCAGCTGTAAACATGAGAAAATGAAACCTGTCACTCTAATCTTTGATTGAAACTGAAATAAACAGAACAATAGGAAAATATAAGTATTACCTATGCACTGTATGGGTAAGAGGGATGAGGAGTTCAAAACTGAACATAATTTGGTCATTTTGCTCAAGGCATTTAGAAACCTGGTGCTCAGGAAAATCTACTATGCTAAAATCTATGGGGTCAAAATATAAAAGTTATGAAACAAAAGGGCAATTGTTATCAGATTTCTGATTTGAAGAGAAAACTTACTTTAATATAATATTTAGAGGGGTGTTTTATTAATCATGAGCTGAGCATTACAGTTATTTATATATGTACTGATTGGAAGAAAGCTACCAAGAATAACAGTGAGAGAAAGACATGGCAATGAAGCCTTGTGCCACATAACTAAGGAAATGCTTTTCAGAGTTGACCATCAATGAGTGTTCTTGCAAAATGGATATGATGATCATAACAAGATATTATGTCACAGAGAAACTTATAGGTAGTTCCTTTTGAATATTACTATTGATTCTGTCTTATATACATCCATACACCCCTGCCAGGAGCTTAGGCCTAGGCTGAATCCTCTCTGTAGCAGCTAGGGTGAAGACCATTGGCAGGGGCACAAGCCTTAGTCTTGAGAGAGAGAATAGTGGTGCTTTCTAATATAACGTATATCTATCTTGACTTTATGTTACTCTGAGAACAGAAGCTGCAGGTCTCTGGACCTATAGACATTTGTTGTTAACAGCAGTGAGATTAGGGAAAGGATTTATTGCTAGGGCTCTCTTTTCTAGCCAGGTAGCCAGAAATATCTCTGGCTAGGCCTGATAATTCTTTGTGAACCCAAGGGGAAGGAAAGAAAAAGAATCAAAATGCTTTACACAGGCAAAATATCAGAGACACATGCACATTCATATGCCCACACTCTGGCCAAGCCTGACCATCTGTCTCAATTAACTCTACTAGTATTCATGCATGCTTACATACATGCATGTTCCTACACATGTACATACAGACAAACAGACATTTGGATAGATGCATGGAAAGATGCCTGCCTGTCTCTTTGTCTGTCTGTATATATATATATATATATATATATATATATATATATATATATATATATATATATATATATATATATATACATGCATGGAAGGAAGGATGGATGGATGGATGGATGGATGGATGGATGGATGGATGGATGGATGGGGTAGAGCTCTGCAAGCCAAACTATCCAACCAACAAATTTATTTCTTTTCATACACACACACACACACACACACACACACACACACACACACACACATATATATATATATATATATATATATATATATATATATATATATATATAGAGAGAGAGAGAGAGAGAGAGAGAGAGATTTTTAGAAAATTACTTCAGAGATAAAATGTTACATAAAATGGAAGAGTGGAAGTTATAGAGTTGTGTTGATTTTAAATTCAACATAGTGTTTCATTCTAACATGCTCATTGTAAGTTCAAAGCAACAGTTTTTACATAGCCTTGCCTTATTATAATGTATCCCTGTGGCTATAACCATGGACCTAAGTGTTTTTCCTTGAACAAAAATTTTTCCCAAGCCTATTTCTCTTTTTAGTGTAATTATGAAAGCTGATTGTATTTCCCATTATGCAGCCTATACTTAGTATTATGAGGAGTGGGCACATGCTATTCTTTTTTTTTTCATTTTTATTGATTGTTTTATTTATTTACATTTCAAATGTTACCCCCTCCCCATTTCCCCCTCTACAAGCCCCCTATCCCTTTCTCCCTCCCCTGCTTCTATTATGGTGCTCCCTCACTAACCTACCTACTCCTGCCTCAGCAGCCTAGCATTCCCTTTCCTGGGTTATCAACCCTACACAGGACCAAGGGACTTACCTCCCAGTGATGGCTGATAAGGCATTCCTCTGCTACATATCCAGCTGCAGCCATGGGTACCCCCTGTGTAACCTTTGGTTGGTGGTAGTCCTTGGTAGCTCTCTGGGATCTGGTTGGTTGATATTGTTCTTACTATGAGGTTGCAAGCCCTTTCAGCTCCTACAGTCCTTGTCCTAATGTTCTAGTCTTGATTCTAACTTTATTACATCTTTCTAGCAAAACAGCTAAGACCGTCTCTTAAAAGTTTTTTCCAATAAGTATTTAAATTAAATCAGAAATCCTATAGAATCATTACTCATCTAAACATTATTAATTCATGAAAGTTCATTGTTATGTTGATTTTCCAGAAGTCTGATTAGTTGGGTGGGTTAATCCTCAGGGAGTAATATATTAATTTAATAATGACAGGGAGGGCATATCGGCTGCAAGAAATAACTCTGAGATGAGGTCTCTTTGGGCTTTAACATTGAGCTCAACCACCACAGACCATGCGAAAACTAGTGGGCTACTGCCAGGAAGGTCACCTGCTAACCTTAGCCTATCCTAAATGTCTCCTGACACACACCCCTACACACATATATGCATGTGTATGTATGGAGGTAGATGTGAATGTGTGCACGTATATGTATATGTGTATAAGCCTTAGATGTGTATATGTATATGTATGTGTATATATGTATATGTATATATGCATGTGTGTAAAATGTATATGTATATATTTGTCTCTTTATGTCTCTATGTATACATGTGCATACTTGTATATGTTTGAAAATTTTACATTTTGTCTCTGTGTTTTAGCACTTAACTTTCTGTACCACAGAGTAACTTGAATTTATCTCTTAATCTCTTTGGCATTCATCTATCTAATAAATATGCAAATAGAATGACATATTTGCAGCAAAATATTTCACACATATATTTAGATATACATAATTATAGGCAATGGATATATATGGAGGACTGATCATATGACAGGGAATGCATTTGAAATGCATTCACCATATTAACCTTTAAAATAATAGAACATCAATAGCAGCAAAAAAAGAAAGAAAGAAAGAAAGAAAGAAAGAAAGAAAGAAAGAAAGAAAGCAGCATCATACTTCAAATACACTAATGAGTATGATAAATGACCATACGAACAAGAAACATAAAATTTACCTAGCCTTACCACACAAAGGAAATCCCTTGGAAGATACAGAATTAGTCATTGTCATGTAGATTTATTACTTAAACCATTTATAGTAGCATAATTCAAGTGATTTTGTTCAATGTATTCTTGTAGGTATTTTCTGTGTTCTTTATACAAAATACTGTTCAGGGCCATGTAGAGAATACAACCAATGCTTGGCTCAGTTGTCTGAAGAAGTTGTGTGTTTACTTGATACACTTCACACAATTGTCATAACAGAGAAGGGGGAGAATATTTAGACACACACAATAGAAAATTTATCGTGAATTCTATGTGTTTTGTTATTTACAATTTTCATAAACTTCTTCTTTAGCTATTTCATGAATGTCTATGTTGCATTCTGCGTGTTCTCACCTCCTACACACATATGCTTCTTTTATTCCTCTCCCATCCCTGACAATCCATGCTCCAGGTTCTCAAAAATTCATGCTCACCTCCATGTCTTCATTTTTGTTTGATGATATGATGAACTGAACTAGGCTCATGTGTGTGGTGACAGGTTTATGCTCATTGAATCTTCTCAGGTTCATCTGGGAGGAAACAATGGTAGACAATGAATTCCTCTCCTGCAGAACCTACCATTACCCAATAATTCTACCTGAAGAAGACTGGTACTGTAATCCTCTGCCTAAATCCTGATTACATAATGGTACAGCCAGTCTTGTGCAAGCCCCTTAGAAGGTTCCTCAGATGATGGGGGAACAGTGTTTCAATACTTGTATCAAGCTAAAAGTGTCACCGTGAACATACCTTATTTCTGAAACTGAACTGACTTATGGCTAGTTAGTATTCAGATGGATGTTCTTCATGGTTTTTATCCAGGAAGTCTGTATGAAGAAGGGATCATACTGGAAGGATACATCAAATATTACTGAGCTAAATGAGATATTGTGAAGTATATCTACAGTTGTCAGATAAGAATAATTTAGAAAATAAAATTAGACTAATAAATTAGTTATTGCAGAAAGGTGATAAATATGTCTGTGATTGTAAATTAGGATTATTGGGAAGAATATTTCATGTCTGCTAAATCTGTAACAATTGAGTGAGCAGTCAGAATCTAAGAGAAAGATATTTTTGCTTTTGGATACCAATGCACATGCATATAACCTAACTGTATTAGAGAGTGGTGATATTCCTGGAGTCATGCATGCTGGGAAGAAAAAAAAAAAGAGGTGTGAAAGCATTTCAGAAATTATTTGATGAGACAAAAAGAAAGATGATGAGACACTACACTGAGGGAAAAATGGCTTTGTGAAAGAAAAAGATATGATAGCTAATCGAGGTTGGTGGTAGAGGTAATGTTTTAAATGATAGAGCTCTTTAATTTAGAGAATGACTAAAAGGCTCGCAGTCATGTTATTTAGAAGAGATGAGACAAGGAGAACATGTCACAAGTCTACTGAAAGAAGTTCGGTGCTCTCCATAGTAGCCAAGAAGACATTTATTTTCTTTTTTAAATATAATTTTTATTTCTCTATTTTTGATATTATACTATAACTAAATCACTCCCCCATACCTTTTTTCCCTCTAGTTCTCCCATTTACCCCTGTTTGTTCCCTTTCAAGTTCATAGTCCCTCTAACTTCATTAAGTTTTGTTATACATACATGTATATGTATAGACATATATTTCTAAATATAATCTGCTCAGTCTGGAAAATATTGCTTGTATTTATGCTTTCAGGACTGATCATTAAATAGACATATACCTATGAAATGTACACATATATATTTATACATATAAACTTGAGAAAAATGGATTCAAATAATGGAAAATTTTGTCTTAGCACATA
Source organism: Mus minutoides (assembly GCA_902729485.2). Classification (NCBI taxonomy): domain Eukaryota; kingdom Metazoa; phylum Chordata; class Mammalia; order Rodentia; family Muridae; genus Mus; species Mus minutoides. Next base: position 149,044 of record LR749567.1, read on the forward strand.
TTTATTGTAAAAACAAATATATGCACATTCCAAAAAGTGGATAACCAAAATATTGGCTTATTTATTTTGCAAGTATTAACATGATTATATTCAAATTTCCTAATATTTTTAGGAATCAGACATGCCACAAAAATAGTGTGCTGTGTTCATCTGTTAAATATTAAATTATGAACTGAAGAGTTGAGTGCATTGCTTAGTCAACATCAGAGATGTTTCTTTCTGTAACAGATGGAAAAAAATACAAAAAATATAGTCAACACTATGAAGAGAGTAAGAGATTTTACACACTCATTACTTTGTTGTTGTTGTTGTTGTTGTTGTTGATGTTGTTTTTGATTTTGAGAGAGGTCTTCTGCAAGGCAAAGGACCTAGTCAACAAGACAATTTGTCAACCTACAGATTGGGAAAAAAATTTTCACTAACTCTACATCTGATAGAGGGCTAATATCCAAAATATATAAAGAACTCAAGAAGTTAATTACCAAAAAAACCCGAACAACCCAATCAAAAAATGGGGTATAGAACTAAGCAGAGAATTCACAACTGAGGAATCACAAATGGCTGAAAAGCACCTAAAGAGATGTTCAAAGTCTTTTGTGATCAGAGAAATGCAAATCATAACGACCCTGAGATTCCACCTTACACCAATCAGAATTGCTAAGATCAAATCCTCAGGTGACAACACATGTTGGAAAGAATATGGAGAAAGAGAAACACTCCCCCATTGCTGGTGGGATTGTAAACTGGTACAACCACTCTGGAAATCAATCTGGAGTTTCCTCAGAAAATTGGATATAGATCTACCCGAAGACTCAGCTATACCTCTCTTTAGAACATAATCAAAAGATGCCCCACCATGCCATAGGGGTACTTGTTCCACTATGCTCCTACCGGCCTTATTTTTGATAGCCAGAAGCTGGAAACAACCCAGATGCCCCACAACAGAAGAATGGATACAGAAAATGTGGATCATTTACACAGAGGAATACGACTCAGTTATTAATAACGAGGACATCCTGAGTTTTGCAGGCAAATGGATGGAACTAGAAAATATCATCATGAGTGAGGTAACTCAGTACCAAAAGGATATATATGGTATGTACTCACTAATAAGTGGATATTAGCCACCACCACCACCCCAAAAAAGTACAGAATATACAAGACAAAGTCCACAGAACTCACAAAGGTCAGCATGCTGAGGGTCCAAGTGAGGATATATCAATCCCACTAGAAAGAAAGAAAGCTATCATAAGTGGAAGGGAGGGAGTGGGGAGGAAGCGAGGGAGGGAGGGATCTGGGAGGGAGGGGGAGGGAAGGATGGAGGGAGGGAGGGACCTGGGAGAGAAAGTGGATGGAAGAGGGGGATGACTGGGGGGTTAGGGGAACCTGATCTAGTATTGGGTGAGGGAAAAGGACTGAAGCCCTAAGGGCCAACAGAAAGAATGGAAGCAGGCAACCTTGGGAAATAGGAGATTGGGGGGACTCTCCAAAATGCACCAGAGACCTGGAAGGTGAAAGGCTCTCAGAACTCAATGGGAGGGACTTTAGATGAAATGCCTGACTGTAGGGAGAGGGGACTTATAGAGCCTACCTACAGCGGGAAGACAGGACATCAAGTGAGGGATGGGAATGTCATCCTTCAGTCTCAACTTTGACCCACAATTGTTTCTGTCTGAAAGAATTACAGGGATGGAAATGGAGAGGAGCCTGAGGAAAAGAAGGTCCAGTGACAGGCCCAAAGTGGGATCCAGCCCAAAGTGAGGTTCCAAGGCTGACACTATTACTGAGGTTCACAAAAGGAGCCTATCATGACTGCCCTCTGAAAGATCTAACAAGCAGTTTTTTGTTTGTTTTTAATTGAATCTTTTGTCTCTTCCCCATACCTCCATTTGCTATAGAAATTTGGCTGCCTGTTTTATATTTCCATGGAATTCCTGAGTGTGAATGAAGGGGTCTCTACCTTTATATTCTTTGCTAGCACCTTTTTTGGGGCTCTTTTCATTCTGTTTGTTTCAATTCTCATGTTAGCTTATGTTTGATCTTTATTTTATTTTATTAAAGCCTGTTTGCTTTTGAATGAGAGACAGAAAGAGGGTGGATCCAGATGGAAAGAAATGTGGGGAGGAACTTGGAGAAATAGAGAAATAGAAAACAGTAAATAAAACATATGATAAGAAAAAATATTTTCAAAAGATATTTGCTAAGTGAATTCATGAATAAAATGTTGATATTGAAAACCAGAAAGAAAAAAAAAAAAGAAAAAAAAGAAAACCAGAAAGTCAGCCTGATGACCTTGATAAAATGAGAGTTATACAGGAACCAAGAAAGACTGGGTAGCAGAGTAGTGGTTCAAAATGAGGTAAGAGTGTTAAGCTCTGCTTAGGAATGTGATGAATTAACCAGAGGGCAGGAGAAGATTTTAGGATTTGGAGATGAAACCATTCTCTCCCACATCACACATAATACATTGTAAATAAGGGAGAAAAAATTAGTACCATATAAATGAGAAATATAGATTAGATTCCATTTTATATAAAGTAACTCCCAAAGAGTGCATTGGAGTCTATGTAGGCAAGGTTTGGTGGTTAATTCTATCAGAGATAAGACAATTTAGGATTAAATAGAAGGAAGGGCACTCCCACTTCTTGTTTCTAACACCTGCTTATGTCTGAGCAGAGAAAATAATATTTATTTTGAAATGGAGTAGTGCTAATGATGTGCTAATGGAAGATGCCTAGTATATTTTGTGGGGGTATTGGAATCATAATCATGGTTTCATTGCAAAAAACAAAGTCTCAGAGAATAAGTATAGAACCATTTTTTAGAGAGTGATTCTGTTCCCTGTTAATGTAGGTTTAGGCTCATAGTCATCACCTACTCTGTATTTTCAAAGGAGGACCGTGAAAAACAAAGGGATATAGAAGCCTTAGATTTTATCATTACCTGTTAGCAATTCCTTCCAGATGGAGACATTCCATTTTCATCCTAGAGGGAGGTTCATTAAGAATCTGGAAACAGCCAATCATCTCCTGCCTGGGAGAGCCCTAAACACAGGAGAATCACAAGGCCCCTCCCCAAGGCTACACAGCAAGTGACCAGTTCCTGGAGAAAGGACTCTGATTTGTAGATAGATACAATGAGCTCCAGGGTTCCTGTGTCACCATGAGACTCATGAGTCAGAATGGGGAGGGATTTTAAGTGATACAGCTGTTTTTGACTGGAACACTCTGACATTATAATTTTACGTTTAGATAAAAATGCACTTTGATGATTCTTTCAGTATACTAGGACTGGTGGAAACTTACTTTGTAGAAACACTTATTCTTCGAAAATTCTTTGGTTGCTTTGTTCAAGACATGTTTCGATATTTTTGGAGCAAGCTGTCTATTCCAACAACACTGACTAAATTTTGGAATCAGAGATAAAAAAGCAAAGGGATTGAGGATGTTCCTGACAGGACAGAAGAGGACTGAGAAGGACCCATGGTCTAATCATGCAAGAAGACTAGGTGAGAATAAATAGATGTGTGCATAATTTTTGAATCCTATAAAGAGTTCATGCAGACTGAGAAATGAGAAGATATTTGGATCCTTTTGAGAGAACATCTCTGCTGGAATTAAAAGTCTGAATCTAAGTAACAGTGTTTTGAAGAGAGAATGGTTTATTAAGTTATAAATTGTTGTACGCACTGCATTATTGCCTGTTTCCTGCTCTTCCATTTGTGTTTTTCTTTTGGAAATCTCAAAATGACCTATTTTTATTCACCTTTTCCAAAGATAATTGTCATGGAGCTAAGAGAGAAACAGAGATGATACAGAAAAATCAGAGGTAGGGGGAACAGATTATCCATATCTCATGCCTTATCTAAGGCAAAGATTTCAAATTAAAGCCATGCTAGTGTTCTCGATGACCATATGGAAATGTGTAGGAAAAAGAATGGTTATCTCAGTCTTCTTTGAATCCCTCTAACAGTGGCATTTAATATGCTAGAATAATGTCTGTTTATAGCCTTTTTACTGATTATTTGTTCATGAATGGTGATGAAAGCTGGGAAGGGTAGAAACACTAAAGCAGAAAACAAATGAGAACGGTATTTATCAACAGCAGGAATAATTTTCAAGTTCAGGAAAGCATACAAAATTGTAGAGATGTACAATAGCGAGGTTTGCATGAACTTCCCGCTGTTATCATATAATTAAATGCAAGATGACTAAAAGAGAGAATTCTGAGGTGAACAAGCATATATTCCACTTGGCTGACTTTCCTGCTGAGCTAATGTTTCTCTTGGCTTGAACACAGACCTTCATTCATTTTCATCATAAATCATTTTCCTGGAAGTTACTCTTGCATAAAGGGTGCTTCTCTGAGTCCTGATCAACTCGGACAGCCACAGTCAGTCAGTGGTAAATGAGCTTACCATGAGAAGTTTTATCTCCAGATATTCCCTGTAAGTTTCTCATTGTGTCGGTGAAGGGGTCTTTCTGTGCAGATGCACAGATGTCACCTTGGAATTGAACCTGATTATCTTTGTGGATTTGGTTTGTGCCTTGCGTAGCTATTTTTTTCAGCCTCTCCCTAATTTGGTAGGAAGAGTTCATTAACCTTCAGATTATTACATATGTTTCCACCTCTGTTCTTCCCAAGCAAAGGCTGAAACTAAAGAGATGCCAAAGGATTTCAAGAGAGAGGCAGAAAACACATAATTAGAGATTGAATAGAAATATTTCTTCAGTAAAATATACGATCATTTTATTATAAAAGCATCAATTGCATTAAAATAACTCATAAATTATATTTATATTTTATTTTATATGATTGCATATATTAAATATACAATATATTTATATTTTAAATTTATTTATTCATATATTATATATTTTATATATTTATATATTTAATATAAATGATTATATTTTAATTTATCTATGAATCAATTTTATGAATGATATGAAATAAAAAAATGCTCAAATGAAGTGTATTATTGGAAGCAATTGTTCCTTTCTGTGTAGATAATGATAACATTTAAACTTTCCACACTGGTGTGAATTTGACCACACATTTTAAAAACTGTTTGAGTAGAAAGTCACAAACACTTATTGATAGTGAATCAATAAACTTTGGATTAATTTAATTCAAAGTATGGTAGATATGAGACAAGTCATCCCCAGACCCATCTTACATATGAACAAATTGTGTCTATGTGGAAGGCAGAGAGAGACGATTTTTTTTTCCTGTCACACTGTGGGAGGTGTGTATGCTTTTCTTTCCTTAGTGGTTAAACTAAGATCCAACATGTCTATATTGTTGAGTTCCAGGCTCCATTTTGCAGTGTTAATTGGTTAATTTGCAGATCTATATGATTTTTTTCACCAGATAAGTATCAACTAGTATTTACCAGAGTACCTGGCCTGCCATCAGGGCCCTAGCCTGAGTGTTGCTGGTGCAGAATTCATGAATGAAAACACAAGAGATGTCTTGTGATGATTGGCATAGGCTGATTCTTTTGAAACCAAACATCCTTGCACACATTAATGTGATTGGAGAAGAATCTATTTGGAGACTGAGAATATGCAGAGTCCTTTGGCTTCTGAGGAAACAAATTCATCTAAAATGATGTAATTATGCTTCAATTAAAAATACATTTTATAAATGTATACTATCTTATTATGTATTATTAAACTATATAAATTAGAAAATATATTAATCACTGCTGCCATCATTCTTGGAGGAGTAGATTTAATATGTTAGGATTTGAGTGAATGGGTCATTTCCTAATTCTATGATGTTTTCTACTGGCATGGAACAAATAACAGATCTGATAGGGTGACTTGTAGCTGCCTGTGCAGAAGATTGGCTCTTCTAATTAAATAAACAACTAGCACAAATGAGGTACAAAANTTTTTTTTTTTTTTTTTTTTTTTTAAGGATGGTAGTTATGTTATAAATAATTCTAAGAACATCCATTTATTCCCTGATGCAGAGGTTCTGTGTTTTCATTGAAGAACCAATTGTAAAAGAAATAGTCTTAGTTTTTTTCTCTCTCCATTAACCACTATGTCTCATGCATCTGAAAAAAAAAAAAAAAAAAGAAAAAAGAAAGACACTTATTGTAAGTATTCAAGTAGCTGAGATGGCACTGGATGCCAGAGTAGTATTTCTGGAATGAAAGCAAAATAATGGGAGGGCAAGAAGAAGGGGCAATATAGGAGAGGACAGAGTAGATCCTGATGAAATATGAAATAGTACAACATCCTGTAGGGGTTTGGATTGTGCACTACCCCGCCAGTATGTCCACATGCAAACCCAAGCACTCTGTGGATGTGGCGATATCTAAAAAGGAGAACGTTGCTTATCTTATGAAATCAGGAACAGGTCATACTAGATTAAGGACAACTCATTGAATTGCATCCTTATAAATAAAGGAGGGTTTGGCCACTGACATATGACCACAAGAAAAATGTACACTTTCAGTAGAAATTGTACTGACATTTCTATAAGCTAAAGGTTGCCTAGTATTTTCAGCAATTGTGAAAAGTAAAGTATGTGTTGGGGTATTTTTCCAAGGCCCCTTAGAAGAAGCATAACCCAGGCAACAGCCTGATTTTATATTTCTTTTCCCCAGAACTACATATGAATATAATATTTTGGTATTAAATTTGTATTTGGTTTATGCTACTTCATGACTCTAGAAAACTAATAAAGCCCATTAAGTAAAAGTACTTTTCAGACACCTACAAGATCAAGGGTGATCAGTGGAAGACCTGTAAATCAAGGGTGATCAGTGGAAGAAGAAGTGAAAGAATTGGAGTAATCAGCAGAAGCTTAGAATATCCCTGAGTCTGAGCGGGGCGTGGTGGCACAAAACTTTAATCCCAATACTTGGGAGTCAGAGGCAGGCGGTATTTCTGTGTTTGAGAGTTTGAGATCAGCCTGGTTTACAAAATGAGTTCCAGGACAGCTAGGGAGAAACCCTGTCTCAAAAAAACAAAAGACAAACAAACAAACAAAATATCCTTGAGTCTGAAATGTTTGGTAAAATTAAAATAGTCATTGTTGGTAGCAGGTCAAAGCTTAGAATATGAGACCATTTAACTATTTTGTTTGTTTGATTTGTTTTGTTTCAAGATAGGAATTATCTGTGTAGTCCTGGCTGTTCTGACACCTTCTCTGTATAGCAGTCTGGCCTTCATCTCAGCTGTCCTCTTTCCTTTTCCTTCAGAATGTTGGGATTAAAGGTGTGTGTCAGATCCTAGAGAATTGAGTTCATTGACATTGAAAGCTATTAATGGACAGTTATTGTTAATTGTTGTTTTTTTTCATGTTGTTGTTGGTGGTGGTGGTGGTGGTGGTAGTGGGGTGCGTGTGTGTGTGTGCGTGTGTGTGTGTGTGTGTGTGTGTGTGTGTGTGTGTGTTTTGTTTTTTCCTGGTGAGAAATTACTTATATCTTGTATTTTGGGGCTTGTAGTTACCCTCCTTGTGTGGAGGTTTCCTTATAGTATTCTCTGTGGGGCTGGATAAGTGGAAATATATTGCTTAAATTTGATTTTGTCATGGAATATTCTGTTTTGTGTGATTTAGTTTTACTGGGTATAACTAAACTTGTGCTAACATTTGTGGTCTCTTAGGGTCTACAAGACATTGTCTCAAGCTCTTCTGGTTTTTAGAGTCTGGTAAGAAGTCAGGTGTAATTCTGATAGGTCTGCCTATGGATATTACTTGGCCTTTTTCTCTTGTAACATTTAATATACTTTCTTTGTTCTGTACATTCAACGTTTTGATTATTATGAGGTGGGAGTAATTTCTTTTCTGGTCCAATCTATTTGGTGTTCTATAAGCTTGTACATTTATAAGCATCTCTTTCTTTAAGTTAGGGAAATTTTCTTCTATGATGTTGTTTAAGATATTTTCTTTCTAGGTCTTTGACCTAGAAATCCTCTCTTTCTTCTATTCCTATTATTCTTAGGTTGAGTCTTTTCATAATGTCCCAACTTTGCTGACACCTGAAATAGAGAGACTCTGAGGGGTCTATGAGGATGATTCTAGCTGAGATTCCTAGAAATCTGGGATATGGAGCCTGATAAGGTCACCTCCTGTAGCCAGACAGGATTCTCAGTAGAGGGATAATGTCACCCACCTACCTACAAAATCTTGTCTGTCCTAAAAGAAGTACAAAGACAAAGATGGAGCAGAGACTGAGAGAATAGCCAATCAAAGACTGGTCCAACTTAAGTCCTATCAAATTGGCAAGCACCAATCCCTGATATTATTAATGATACTCTGTTAGGCTTGCATATAGTAGCCTAGCATAAGTTTCCTCAGAAAGGCTCCCCCCAGAAGTTGACTGAAACAAATTCAGAGACACACAAACATTGGACAGACCTCAGGGATTCATATGGAACATTTGGGGAAGGACTGAGAGGCCAAGAAGGGATAAGAACTCTACAGAAAAGCCAACAAAGTCAACTAATCTGGACTTTTAGGGGTTCCCAGAGACTGAACCATCAACTGAAAACCATACATGGGCTTGTCCTAGGTCCCCCACACATATGTAAAAGAATTGCAGCTTGGTCTTCGTGCAGGTCCCCCCAAAACTGGAGTGGGTGCTGACTCTTAATCCATTGCCTAACTGGAGATGCTGTCCCTAGTCCCACAGTAACTTGATGTTCCAGAATGGGTTGGTACCCAACAGTAGCCTCCCCTTCTCAGAACAGAAAGGGAAGGAGAGGGGCCTATGTGAGCGGGGACTGTGAGGAGAAGAAGGGCTGTGATCCAGATGTAAATAAATTAATAGAAGTAAAAAAAAATAATGTGTGTACCACTACAGACATTTCTATTAGTACTGAGTTAAAGTTTGAGGGGTTAGAAGCCCACTTTTGAAGACAAGCAGGTGTATGGGTTACTATTTGTTGCTGTTATAGAACAGCATGTCTAGAAGGATGTGGCTAGATCAGGAAGCTGAGAAGTCACATTCTCCTTTACATTCAGGAAAGGTAGGGGGTAGGAAGGAGAAAGAGAGAAAGACAGTCAGAGATACAGAGGGAATGGGGTAAGGTTATCAAGTCTCAAAACCCTTTCCCAATGTCTTACGTCAGGAGAGGCCCAGCCAACTGAGAATCCAGTGTTCAAATGAGTCTATAGGGTCATTTTTTATTCAAAAGACCACAGTGACCCTTGGCAAAGTGGGCCTGAGACAGTTAATAACAGTGACTGAAGAACACACAGAAGAGCACAAAAGGTCATCTTTTTATGGAATTGATGTACAAATATGTATACTTGGAAGATGAAGGTAGAAAACATCTTCTACCATAATTTTTGGGTCTAGTGAGAATTCTGAGAAAATGAATAATACAGTAGTATAGGAAAGTTTTCACTCAACTATGTGAAAGGATGCATTAGATTTTCTTTCTGCATGTGGATGTCTGTGATTTGTAGCTGTCTTAGGGTCACTTATTGCCCCCAAACGTGTTTTTTGCTAGAATGATTATGTCAATTCTACTACTTCAATGCAATTTAAAATGCTGATTCTAGGGAAAAAATTGTTTTTACAACAAAAGTTTCCAAAACAAGCTAGAATGAAGAAATTTCTCTGCCTTATATTAAAAATACTTAAAGGTATAGAAATAATTTGGGTTCAAAAGCTGAAGTAAACATATATTAAATTTACAATAAATAAATTTCAATTAAACCAGATAGGTAAAGTGCCTTTGAGAAGATTTAAGTCCATGAAAGGCAGTGAAAATATTTTGTAATATGAAGAATATAAGTAAATATTACTAGAAATTTGTTAAAATTGCCTTTTTATGATTAAACTATTTCGAAAAGATGTCAAATCAGGGAGTAGAAAAACTATTACAAGAGTATAAGAATAAATTTGATAGGTCCTTCGAAAGGTGAAAATGGAAAGTGACACCTTAATTAGTATTCCACACATATGATCAATCAAAGTGACTGTCAGATGTAGTAAGCACCCAAGTAGAAAATAAACATGGCAGATACAATGAAAGCAATATATTTCATCAAAAATGCTCCCACAATCTAAAGTTAAAGTGATTGTCACTAAATTTATATCACCATCTGTAGAGGGCCGTGCCCGAGTCGGCTCAGTCGCCATTCTAAGATGGCACCGACATCCTGTCACCACCCCCGTATAGAGTGAGTAAACAAACCGAAAGTGCATGCGCCTGTTGCTTAACTGCCGCCCAGCCCGGGGCTTAATATGAGTGATGACCCAGCAGCCCCGGGCTCTGGGTCTTCCTTTTTCAAGGCTTCAATAAAGAGCATTCTGTAGAAGGACTCTGAATCTGGTGTTTGCATGTGTTCCTGCCGGCGGGAAGGTAGCACGACTCACAACCATCAAACCCATCAAATGCCAAGATTAATAATTTTAAGCTGTATATTGGAGACACACAGCCCTGGAGATCTGCCTGTGGTCAAAACCCATGTGGCACTCACTTTTGTTTTTGAAACAGGATCATGAGTGCATTGAGATAGTCCTTAAAGTGTGGCAAGTGGTTCATTATTCTTTAAACAGTTTTCACTTCATATTTTGAACTCAGTTCATATGATTTATCATGTTAGTAAACTGGTCTATATATGAGTGGTAGTTTTACAAAACATTGGTTGTATTGTGGACATTTAAGATCAAAATAGAGGAGAACTTCCCAAAGTTTCTTTGCCCTTGGTCTCTCTCTCTCTCTCTCTCTCTCTCTCTCTCTCTCTCTCTCTCTGCATGTGTGTGTATGTAAATATAGATATTTGTTATAAAACATTTAACTTTAACAAAATATACCAGAAATTTATACCACCGCTTATTTATATGCAAAGCACATAAAAGATTACTGATATAAGTCATTCAGCTTTTCTATCTTTACTCAAATCATTGCCCTTATTGCCCCAATATCTAGTACACTTCAATGCAATTATCAATATCCACATGAAAAAAAAGTACTGATGCACTGTACTCACGATGTGGGGTTAAGTGGAAATAGCCCTTGGGTCTTAGCTATTACCTTTCAACTGCATTGGGGAAGCTACTCACAATGGATGTCTTAACTCCAATCTATTCATTGTTCAGTTTCTTCTGCTATAAAACACTATAAACAGCATGAGTTACTGTCATTCAGTAAGGCAGAAATGTACTTAAGTATTCTGTCTTTTTTCCTCTCTTTTTTCTATGTGTTGCTTGCTACCTTATTGTACAATTATTACAATTAAATATAGGTATATGGTATATATGTATGAGTATGAATATGCATGTGCATATGTACATATATATGCGTGTGTATATATGTACACACACACACATACACACACACATATATATGTAAAATATTCCCTGAAGGAATAAAGTAAAATCAATTTTAAATGTCTATTATATAACTGTTCTTACATATCTCAAAGGCAAGAAATTACCTATTTTTCCATTTGTGTTAGTATATTTACATGTGTATGTATACATGTTAGTTTTGTGTACATGTATATTAATATATGCTCATGTTTGTACACCATATAATTCTTTGCTGTGCATCTGTATTTATTCTGTCCATACTCTTCTTCTGCTCATAAGCACTGTTCTCCATTATCTTCTGTGTGATACAGCTCCCCATTGAATTGGAATAGTCTAGAGATACTAAAGAAAGTTAGAAGGAATGAGAGGAGCAGTGGATAGCTTATGTCTCTAGTTTTCTTCCTGTTTAATGGCAGACCTCTTCTGTGTTGTGATAATTGTTACTCCCGTAAATCAGCCATTAGAATGTAAGAATTTTGAAGAGACTAATCTTAGGAGTTACAATGCATTTTATTTCATTATATTACCTTATATGAAAAGCCCTTCCATTGGATAGCTCTTACTTTATCCTAATTTGAATATCTCACCTGTTTCCTAGTGGAAATCCTACATGCAATTTCTCATTCACCAAACACATACATGTGCACACACAAGCAAACACGTGCTTACATTCTCAATTGTACTTGTATAGTGAGCTCCATGTTACTTCAAAATTCTTATGAGGTGATATAATTATTTTTCTTTCATTTTGTATTTTGACTATAAGAACTCTCAAATTATAGTCAATGACATTATTCACAGCTTCATCTATAAATTTCCCTAAATTACTGCATTTTTGTAAGTTCCTAACACTAGATCTTATTGTTATATCATACTTGTATTTCTTTTTCATTTAAGAGACATGTGATTGTTTTTGCTCATATGGAGTACATTAATTTTATCTCTGTCATCAAAGTAATTAAGGCTCCCATGATGAAAAGCATTGAACTTATGGTGGGAAGACCATGTGTTTCTTTGGCTATGGAGTAGTAAAGGGCAAACTCAAATCAATGTATCCTCTGGTGGGCATATACTCTGCTATCTCTTGCTATAACCTGACACTGTAGAAAGAGCCAAAGACTCTCTGAGGATCTGATGTGAAATAACACTCATCCACCTCACGATGAGCTCCATTCTTTTCTTTTCTTACAGTCTCTTGTTTATTCTTTTTTATTAGATATTTTCTTTATGTACATTTCAAATGTTATCCTCTTTCCTGCTTTCCCCTCCAAAAATCCCCCATTACATTCCCCCTCCCGCTGCTCGCCAACACAACCACTCCTGCTTACCTGTCCTGGCATTCCCCTACACTGGGACATCAAGTCTTCACAGGACCAAGGAAGGGCCTCTCCTCCCATTGATGTTCAACAAGTCCATCCACTGCTACATATGAAGCTGGAGCCATGGGTCCCTGTGTACTCTTTGGTTGGTGATTTAGTCCTGGGACCTCTGGGGCTACTGGTTGGTTCATATTGTAGTGATTCCTATGGGGCTGCAAACCCCTTCAGCTCCTTAAGTACTTTCTCTAGCTCCTCCACTGGGGACCCTGTGTTCAGTCCAATGGTTGGCTGAGAGCATCCACCTCTGTAGTTGTCAGGAACTGGCAGAGCCTCTCAGGAGACTGCTATATCAGGCTCCTGTCAGCAAGCACTTGTTGGCCTCCACAATAGTGTCTGGGTTTGGTGACTTATATGGGATGTATATCTAGGTGAGGCAGTCTCTGCATGGCCTTTCCTTCAGTCTCTGCTCCACACTTTGTCTCTCTATCTCCTCCCTTGAATATTTTGTTCCCCCTTCTAAGAAGGACTGAAGTATCCACAGTTTGGTCTTCATTCTTGAGCTTCATATGGTCTGTGAAATGTATGTTGGGTATTCTGAGTTTCTGGGCTAATATCCACTTCTCAGTGAGTGCATACTATGTGTGTATTTTTGTGACTGTGTTACCACACTCGGGATGATATTTTCTAGTTCCATGCAGTTGCATAAGAATTTCATGAAGTCATTGTTTTTAATAGCTGATTAGTACTCCATTATGTAAATATACCATATTTCCTGTATCCATTTCTCTGTTGAGGGACATCTGGGTTCTTTCCAGCTTCTGGCTATTATAAATAAGGCTGCTATGAACATAGTAGAGTGTGTATCCTTATTACAGGTTGGATCATAGTCTGGATATATGCCCAGGAGTGGTATAGCTGGGTAATAAGGCTTAAATATCCAACCAAAGTTACAACCACCATCACCCTCACATTGAGATGTGTTGCTTCAGCATGTGAATTTCAAAGAAACATAGTCTATTGCTATAGATAGTTTGAAAACTTTGACACATATATTCACCAATATTTAATTAAACATTTTAACTTCCATTAATTCAAAATGTGAGAAATACTATTGTCATTACAATGTTTGTGTCACTAAACATGGACTGTTAAGCATTAGGTTTTTCTTTACTAAGCAATTTGTATTAATTTTACAAGAATTTTCTTATCCACAGTCTTCACTTGCTGGGTCTTGAGGTTTCTTTCCTTTTCTTTTCTTTTCTTTTCTTTTCTTTTCTTTTCTTTTCTTTTCTTTTCTTTTCTTTTCTTTCCTTTCCTTTCCTTTCCTTTCCTTTCCTTTCCTTTCCTTTCCTTTCCTTTATAGTACAGAATAGATTTTATTCAGGTCATGGGAAGGGAAGTTAAGAGAGTAGTAGAGGCAGAGAAAGGCAGAGAGAAGGAGTCAGTAGAGAAGTAGAGGCTGGGCATGACCATGCAGAGAGAGGGGTAAGAGAATGGGGCAAGAGGCAAGGGAGAGAAGCAGGAGTAAGAGAACAAGAGAGGCAAGAAGTTGAGGTTTATTTTCTAATCAAAGAATAGTATATACAGAGAAAGTAAGTAATCTTAATGAATTCTTGACTTTTATTAAAGTCATATATATTTATGGTGTTATTCCTTTTAAGCTTCTGATCTATGTTTGTAAACTTGACTCAACTGGAGTTCTAGGTCTGATGGCACAATGGTTCTAGCTGCTGATTCAAAAGCCACCTTGTGGCGCACACCTTTAATCCCAGCACTTGGGAGGCAGAGGCAGGCAGATTCCTGAGTTCAAGGCCAGCCTGGTCTACAAAGTGAGTTCCAGGACAGCCAGGGCTATACAAAGAAATCTTGTCTCGAAAAACAATCAAACAAAAACAAAACAAAAAGCCATCTTTATGTTTGATCTCATCTCAATATGCCAGCCAAAGTTGTATATATATATATGAATTCTCTCATCTCATCCTTCAGATAACTGTGCTAAATCTTCTTAAATTATATTTTTATTTTGTTCTTTCTGAACAAATGTTTTATATTGAAAAATAGGTGACCAAGAGAAACACATAGTCTTCAAACCATAAGTTCAATGTTTTCCATGTGGTTGACTAATCTTCCTGAAATGGCAGAGATAAAATTAATACAACTATATATGAGACCATGTCTCTCAAATTGGAAAAAAAGAGGTAAAATTTTGACAATAATAGCTAGTGTATTTTTTATTTCAAAATATAATTTTGAAAATTGTATTCATTTGTATATATGAAGTATTTTCTTCCTGTCATTCTGTTATCTACCGTGATGCTCTCCAAATTCTTTTCTGTGTCTTGGTCTATACTTTAAATCTATATATAGATTATATAGTTTTTATATAATATGTAAAGGGTAGATAGGTGGATATAGATATATCTCTGAGAATTTCATATACTGTATTATAATTATATTCACTGGCAAGTCTCTTATTTCTCTCAGGTCCAATCTCACTTTGCTACCCATGCCAGCTTCATGTCCTCATTATTTTGTTTTACTCTTGATGTAATAAGCTCCAATTTGTGCTGTCTCCTCCTTACTGATTTAGTGCCACACTATGAAGCATGGGTGACCTATCAGAAGCTATGCACTTGAAATAAACTTATTCTCCCTTGGGGGCTCTCAGTTCTTCATAACTCCTTTGTTCAAGGTTGGGGCTTATGGGCCCTTTTTCACTTCTTGCTGAAATATTGGCTGCCTTGATCTTGTACAGGCAACCAAAGTTGCTTGAATTCATGGGTACTGAGGTCCTGTCATATCCAGAGGATGGTTTTATTCAATTTCTTCCCAACCTCTGGCTCTTACAATCTTTCTGTTCCATTTTCTGAGATAACCCTAATCCTTGAGGAAGGTTGTTATAAAGATGTCCCAGGTTAGCTCTGAACTCCATAGTCTCTTGTTCTCTGAACTTTGCCCATTTATTACATTTGATGTTAACTACCATCTACTGCTGAAAAAATTCTCTGCCAAGGCTTAAGAGCTGCCCTGAACCCAGTTCAAGGCTGGTTTACTCTCTACTTTTTGCTTCTGAAGTGAGATGTAACGGTATTAGCTTTCATTGTCTATCCAAGATGTAACCAGTCAGTTTTCGTTTTGTATCTATGCCTTACAAGCACTATGTCACACACACACACTACAAAACACACAATCAAATATCTGAACAGTGAATTCTGTATTCAGATGTACCTGGAGATATATGGAAAATAGAATGGGTTTGTTAGGTTTTAATCATGCTGGGTAATTTTGAGCAGCATGCAGATATTTACATGAGTAAGAGATTGAAGTTCAAGGGCAAATACTATGGCAACAATAAGACTTAAAATCTGATTGAAAAGAAGGAAGAACTAAATTCATAAAACATTGAATATATAAAATGACATTATTGTCAGTCTTACTGGAATATATATATATATATATATATATATATATATATATATATATATATACATATATAATTTTTTGTCTGAGGACTTTTATTGTAGAGCTAATGACAGATTCTATTAGAAGTGATGTACCTTTAATTTCATGTGATAATGATCTGGAAGTTAAGGAAATCTTCCTCATGGGAAAAGAAATAGAGGCCTTAACATCACTGCTATGTCACTCTGTCATTAACAGTGAATGGATTCCACTTAAAGTTCTCAGGAACTTTCACCCGCTGACATACTAATTACCATCACCATCTCTATTGTTTATTAAACAAAACTGAATTCTCAGTATATCACAGAATTAAGAGTATAATGATAAATCAGTATCATGATCTGAATCTAAATTTCATAATGTTCCAAATATATTGTTGTTTTTAAAACCTGCTGTGATAGAGAACAATTATTGTTTTCCTCTCATTTATAGATGGACACTTGATCTAATTACACATAATGAGTGTGTGGCTCATCATTCAGGCTCAACAGCATGAATTGGCTTTTAATGAAAAAAAAAAGAATAAAAACAAGAACATAAAGGCAATTATCTATAGGTTCAGTTGCTCAGTTGTTACAGGAATGTGAAATTTCTAAAAAGGAAAATAAATATTTCAATCCTTGCAATAGTTATGAGTCCACTCTGACAAAAATATTTTGTAAAATCATTGTTGTGTGTAAACCACGTTCTGGACTGCATTGTTATATAAAATATTGACAAAGATATCTTTATCTCCTCCATTAGTGAAAGAAAGATCTCATGCTATCATTGAATTAATCGGGAATCTGCCTTTCTGCAGAGGCAAATCTAAAACTCATTCAAAATGGCCATTCAAAGATTTAGTTGGAAAAAGTATTCCTTGAGGAATGTGATTGATAAGTAATTAATGCAGACGCTGCTGTTTGCTCTCCATTAGGCAAGGGAAAACTATCTTCACAGTTCGTTACAGCCAGAAGCTTGATGCCTGTTGTCTTCATTTTTATTCCATATTGTTTAATCTTTCCTTTGGAAAATTACTTTTTATTTAATGAGATATTTTGTCCAGTCCATTTGTAAATAAAGCAACCATTCTTAAATAATGTAGTTTCCTGTGGCTTCCATTTCACATCTGATTTCATTCTAGGCAGCTCTACCAGTCTGCCTGACTTGATTGTTTTCCCAAACTCTCTTGCAAAGAAAACTGCACACCGTCTGCTATATGGAAAGTATTTTAAATCTTTAATAATTCAGCAATTTTGTGCTAGAACATGTTCCCAAAAATACACTTACTGGAGGCTATTTTTCATTGAGGAAAATAATAAAATAAAATAAAATATGATCAACATTATTGGCTGTATAAGATAGAAGACTGGATGTCTTCAGAGATACTTTGAACTAATTAAAAAGATTGTTTAATATATATCTCAAATTTGTTCCATTTCCATGCATTCAAACCTAAATAATAGTTATATTGTCAAAATAACACCATCAATTTCATTAATGAAACATCATGTATTATAATTGAATTGAAACTGGAGAAATAAAAATTCTCCCTTTCTATACACTCAGTTGTTACATGAATGGGAAATTTCTAAAAATATTATAATTCAACACTTGCAATATTTATAATGCCTCCACTCTGACAAAAATATTAGTGAAGCCAATCTAAAATGCATACAAAATGGTTTTTCTTAGATTTAGCTAGAAAAAGTATTCCTTGCAGGATGTATTTGTTAAGTTACATACTGGAAGGGCTACTTTCATTCCCCATTAAGCCTATGAAAATTAATTTTGTATACTTTATAAACACATTTTCATGAGTACACATACCTGAGGTGTCAAAATGTCCTCACTTTAAAATAAATTTTCTTGAGTCAGTGAAATGAATCATCAGATACTTGCTCTATAGGCCTGCAATACTTAGTTCAGTCTTTGGAAGTAGAGAATCTACTACAGAAGTTGTCCTCCGTACACTGTTTACCTGTCACATGGCTACATGCACACACACACACACACACACACACACACACACAGACAGAGAGAGAGAGAGAGAGAGAGAGAGAGAGAGAGAGAGAGAGGCAATAATTATTATATCACTTTTAAGTTAAAATTACTTAAAATTACTTAAGGTGATACTCATTGCCTTTCTTGGGGGACATGGTTTTTTTTGGATACAGAGAAAGCTGCAAAGAGCAAATTTTCTACAAACAACTTCTCTTTGTGACACTAATGCTCAGCTTTCATTAATAATATCTATTTTACCTTTGTGATGACCCACAGAAATTACCTTCAATTCTGAACTTGAAAGGTTGGCATATCTCTCAGTCATTGCTTTTGAGGCAGCAATAATCAATACCTCAAACCTACTGGAATGATCATTTACACTGATAATGATGCTTGAAGGAGGAATGTTTGAAAATGTCATGCATGCATTTGGTTATATGATAGAGGAAAGTCATTAAGCAATAAAAGTAGGAAAGACAGAATGTTCTACATAAAATAAATGTTAAGTCCTCTCTTCATTGTAGGATCCTTTTTTTTTTTCTTTTGCTTGAAGTTGTCACCTCCTTAAATGATTGGAAGCCTTGCCTTGCCTTGGAATGATTCTCTACAGCCAAGCAGAATGCCAGAAGCTGTTTTCTACTGATTTGTACAATTTTTCTCTAACTGCTAGGTACCGTTTCGTTCCCTAGGGCTGCTATAACAAACTACCACAATCTGAATGGCTTATAACAACAAACATTTGATAATTTGTCTTTCATAATTTCAGAAATAGTAAGTCTGAAATGAAGGAGCTGGCATGGTCATGCTCCCTCTGAAGCCTGCTGGAAGAATTGCTCTTGCTTTTGTATAGCATCTAGGGTTCCACGGTAGCATCTGCCTCAAACTACTGTTCTCACTACGTGTCCCATGATCATCCATTATGAATGCAATTGTACATGAACATTAGTCATGTATAAATACTGCTCATGTATAGACTTGGACAACATCCATAATGATCCCCAGATGCACATGGGTATCATTCGCACAAAGGCATAAGTCATACATAGATACCAGCTATACACATTGCATGCAGACACTAATCATATACAGATACCAGGTCTGTACATAGGTAAAAATAATAATTGATTACACCCCCTAATCCAATATCATTTTAATCTTAGGAAATTATTTATGCAATTTCACTTTCTTCTGATAAGGTCACAACCTAGGATGTTGTGCATTAATAGCTCAAAACCATTTTTAGAGGAAAAGATGCGATTTACCTTACAAAATAACCCATCTGACATTTTTATAAAGTCCAATAAATACTATGATTTAAGTAGTGAATTCTTTTATTGCTGTGTATGCTAAAGCCTATAAACTTCATGAGTGTTAATTACTATCTTATGTACACATTAACCTCTTTCATATACACACAATTCATAATATCACCATCAACCTATGTGTTTTGTTTTCTTCTCATTATACATTGTTAAAGTCTTTAATAGAATGTAGGTGATTTTTTTCCGTTAAGTTGAATTTAGGCCTGATTTGGGGTTGGGGGGGCAGTTAGAAATTGCCTTGGACTTCAGCTATGACAACATTTATTATTCTAATGAAAACATTAGAGATGTCATTATAATTATCACATTTTGTAGATGAGAAAAACAGAATTTACCTGAACTTTATCATATGAACTTCCAGTATTTGGGGGAACACAAAGAACACAGAAAGCCAAAGCAAGTATGTATGTCATAATAAGCAACTTATTTTCAGTGCATCCCCCCAGTCTATCCACACTTGTAACTTCTTGAGTAATCAAGTCTATTCAAAGCAAATGCCCCATTTTCGTGTTAGCATTGGAATATGTGGGTAGAATTTGCTTATATAAAAATAAACTACTTTAATTTAACTTATAATATCATAAGTGAGTGAGGTTAATTGGGGTTCCAGAATATATTAAGAGTTAAAAGATTTAAGCAACAAAAATCTTTAACTAAAGCAATGAACACTTAAGAGTATCAGTGATAAGATAATGATTGCCTTGTAATTACAGCTGTGTACTTGCAATTACTTCAACAAGCCTTATTGACCATCTAATAAGAAACCATCAATATGTCAGAGGTTGGTTGCCCCTGTGTAGCCTTCATAGTAAGGCAGCCAGTGTCAGAGCTCTAGTGAATCCTAAGGCTACAGTAACAGACCACATAGCCTGTGACCTTCAAACACTGAACTCTGTTTGGCTTCCTTGCGTGTCACATACACATATCTATGCTACGTGGAATGTTCATTCTCATTTCACCATAATTTTTCAGGATATTTCTCAAAAATAGGAGCAGATACTCCATAGTGTTCAAAAAGTGGTTCTCTTGTAACATTGTAAAGGATACGTGGGCCATGATAGTTCCAGTCGTATGTAAGAGTTAATATAAAAAAAAATTAGCTGTCCACTTTCTTTTTTTTAATTAATTTATTTATTATATGTAAGTACACTGTAGCTGTCTTCAGACACTCCAGAAGAGGGCATAAGATTTCATTACAGATGGTTATAAGCCACCATGTGGTTGCTGGGATTTGAACTTGGGACCTTCAGAAGAGCAGTTGGGTGCTCCTACCCTCTGAGCCATCTCACCAGCCCAAGAGTTAATATTGTCTAGGAAATGAATGTATTTACCACAGGTGTGAATGCATTTTATATACCTAGCATCATGTTCTCTCATATTACTGTTCTTTCAATCCATCCATCATCCATCCATCCATCCATCCATCCATCATCCACTTATCTATCTATCTATCTATCTATCTATCTATCTATCTATCTATCTATCTATCTACTTTTCCCAACCCCAGGTCTCCTCTTAATAACTTTTCCATGAAAAATTATGAAACTTCAAAGTACAAAATCACTCAATATGTGTTGATTGACTCAGCAAATGTTGACCCATTAGAAAATATTCATTATAAAATATTCACCGCTTGATATTCTGTTATAGGAATCCAAAATGAGCTAGATATTGCATTTGTTATTATTAGGAGGAATCACCATAGCTATCTTATTATTTGAGAAAGCTATTTGCAATTTTGGGGGAAGAAATTGGGAATGACCAGAAACATTCTTCAGTCTTGTAGCAAAAGGAAAAATGACAATTACCAAAACATGAAAAGGGAGAAGGCTGTTCATACAAGCCTGTGTAACATTGTACATCTGTTATATTATATTATTATATAATCATATATTCTATGTAATATGTATTATGTAATTATAATAAATATATAAATTATATATTAAATATTGTTCATGCAGAAATAAATAGGAGAGATAAGGATTGGCCTCACATTTCTCTTCCTCTACAAAGACTAGTTGGCAATACTCAAACAGAATTGGCTACCCTGGAAACAGAACAAGGTGTGATAATTTGAGAAGTGAATATTAAAGGTAGAGAGAAGATCAAGAGTGCAAAGTTTCAGGACAGGTTCAAGATCTTCAGTAACTTAGTAGAAGTCAGGAACACAGACTCAATATGGATAAATTTTCTCTCTCCTCAGCTTCTCCTGGAGTTATACCTGAGCAATACAGACAGAACATGAGAATCTTTGAGAGTAAGCCCCCTCTGAAGTCCATGTGTCTTCCCCAATACCCTCAGAAAATTTTGAAGTAAGCAATTTGTGCTTGACATATCTGAGAATGCTTTCCATGAAGGTTCCTAGATTTCTCTGGATGCTTCTGTATAGACCCAAGAGTTACTAATATTCCTCCTAAACTTCCCAACACATCTTCTTCTACAATTTTTTGTTATTTATTTTGTTAAAGTAATCAAAGAAGTAGCTAGTACCAATCCCAGAGCAGTCCCAAGAGAAGCATTATTCACTTCACCTATAACAATATATCTAGCAGTATAAACACCATTTATCCTTGACTTCTTTTGTCTCAGTCACTACGAGATGCTACACAATTTTTCAAACCCTTAATCTTATCAGTACTAGATTTTGTGCAGGTGCCTGTGTCCAACTTCCCATTCCAACCTCCAACTACCTTCAGCTACTCTGGAGGTTCTCAACCTTCCTATTTTTCTACCCTTTAACACAGTTCCTCATGTTATGATGACCCCCCAAACCACAAAACTATTTTTATTACTACTTCATAATCACAATTTTGTTACTATCTTGAATCCTAATGTAAATATCTGTTTTCCTATGGTCTTAGGTTAGCCTTGTGAAAGGGTGGTTTGACCGACAAAAGGGTTGCTATTACCACAAAGCCAAGCAGATTTCTCCAGAGCTTTCTAGGTTTCTTATTTCCCATCAGCAAAGAAGTACTTTTTCCTTAAGCTGCTGTCTAAAAGTTTGTAAGGGAATCATTTTATGTTTTCATATCTGTCCTGTATTCTGAAGTCCAGTAGTGACTACTAATGTATTTCACTAACTTAACTTACAGATCATTCTTTGTTTTTCTGCTCTCCTATGCTATTAAAATATCTTCAGTTAGATATCTTATAATGGGATCTGTCATTCCCTGATAATGTTCATCAGGACAAGCCTTTGTTTACCTCATTAAAGATTTTAGCACTTTTCTCGTTGTCTACATGTCTACATGACCGGTTACTTTTTGCAACTCAGAATGTCATGTGTTGCATCCTTAACTTGTTTAGTTTCAATTTCATTGAGTGACCACCAGATTCACTGGAAGTCTCCAACTAAATATAAGGTGGGGAGGAATTGAGGAGGGAAACTAACCTACCTCTGTCTTCCATGCATACCTGCATTAATCTGAACTGCATCACTAATGTGCATGTACACACACACACACACACACACACACACACACACACAGATATCTAAAGCAATAACAATATTTAATTTTAACTACTTTATTTCGTTAAGGTGAAACCATATGATTTATGAGGATGATAACATCAAATCAAAGTAAGGATTTTTTTTCTTCCATTTTTTTATTGGATATTTTCTCGAATTTATAGCTGAGTCATTGTAATCTAAATATTATAAAATCAACTAAAGAACATGTATTCAAATTATATATGTGATTATATGTATAGCAGTGATAAACACTGTGACCAAATTATAATTTTTTATAATAAACTTTTGGTATGAATTAAAATGTTGCCAGTGCTTTAGACATTGTGTTATTGAAACCAAATGACCATTGAGTTGCATCTACTGTTACAGGCCCAAGAATTGTTTCAAAGGAAGAAAATTATCTCTTTTGGGAATTTCATTTCACTTCCAATGACATTGAAAGTCTTTATGAATGTATTATAAGTATCTCATATCACTCATTGTCAAAATCTTATCAGCAAGGAAACTAATTTCTCAAAAACATGTTTTTTTTTTTTCTGAAATGCTATCAGAATTGAGGATTATGTTAAAATAGCAGATATTAAAAAGCATTCCCTCTGTGTGAAGTTTACAAAACACATGCAGCATTTTTTTTTAACTCTGGAACTGAAGTAAAATAGATTCAGCAACTAGATACAAGACTCTCTTAATCTGTGAATGCTTAGTATAAACAGAGTGAATCTCTCAGTATTTTTAGCTTTGCTTTTTCAATTGTGTGATTTGTGATGCAGTTAAAAAGCATTGTGTTCTACCCTCAAGATTTTCACTGTTATAACACCAGCATTGTCCAAAATCTTTGCATGAATATGAAGTTAGAAGAATCTACACATATCCTTGAAATGTTTTAATTTTCTTTTTTTCTTTTTTTCATTAGATATTTTCTTAATTTACATTTCAAATGCTATCCGAAAAGTTCCCTCTCCCCTCCCTCTGCCCTACTCCCCTGCCCACCCATTCCCACCTCTTGGCCCTGGCATTCCCTTGTATTGGGGCATATAAAGATTGCAATACCAAGGGCCTCTCTTCCCAATGATGGCCAACAAGGCCATCTTCTGCTACATATGCACCTAGAGACATTAACTTTGGGGGTTCTGGTTAGTTCATATTGTTGTTCCTCTTATAGGGTTGCAGACCCCTTCAGCTCCTGGGGTTCTATCTCTAGCTTCTCCGTTGTGGGCCCTGTGTTCCATCATATAGATGACTGTGAGCATCCACCTCTGTATTGGCCAGGCACTGGCACAGCCTCACACAAGACAGCTATGTCAGGGTCCCTTCAGCAAACTCTTGCTATCGTACCTGATAGTGTCTCAGTTTACTGACTGATTATGGGATAGATCCCCCTGTGGGGTATTCTCTGGATGGTACATCCTTTCATCTTAGCTATAAACTTTGTCTCTGTAACTGATGGTCCATCCTTTTGTCTTAGCTATAAACTTTGTCTCTGTAACTCTTTTCATGGGTATTTTGTATCCTATTCAAAGGAGTAATGAAGTATCCACACGCAGCTCTTCCTTCTTGATTTTCTTGTGTTTTGCAAATTGTATCTTGGGTATTCTAAGTTTCTGGGCTAATATCCACTTATCAGTGAGTGCATATCCAATGACTCCTTTTGTGATTAGGTTACCTCACTAAGGATGATATCTTCCAGATACATACATTTGCCCAAGAATTTCATAAATTCATTTTTTTAATAGCAGAATAGTACTCCATTGTGTAAATGTACCACATTTTCTGTAATCATTCCTATGTTGAGGGACATCTGGGTTCTTTCCAGCTTCTGGCTATCACGAATAAGGCTGCTATGAACATAGTGGAGCATGTGTACTTTTTACCATTTGGAACATCTTCTGGGTATATATGGCCAGGAGAGGTATTGCTGGATTCTCTGGTAATTCTATGTCCAATTTTCTGAGAAAACACCAGACTGACTTCCAGAGTGGTTGTACAAGCTTGCAGTCCCACCAGCAATGGAGGAGTGTTCCTCTTTCTCCACATCCTCACCAGCATCTGGTGTCACCTGAATTTTTGATCTTAGCCATTCTGACTGGTGTGAGGTGGAATCTCAGTGTTGTTTTGATTTGCATGTCCCTGATGATTAAGGATGTTGAACATTTTTTCAGGTGTTTCTCAGCCATTCGGAATTCCTCAGTTGCGAATTCTTTGTTTAGCTATGTACCCCATTTTTTAAATGGGATTATTCATTTTTCTGGAGTCCAGCTTCTTGAGCTCTTTGTAGATGTTGGATATTAATCCCCTATCAGATTGAGGATTGGTAAAAATCCTTTCCCAATCTGTTGGTGGCCTTTTTGTCTTGCTGACAGTGTCTTTTGCCTTACAGAAGCTTTGCAATTTTATAAGGTCCCAGTTGTCAATTCTTGATCTTACAGCACAGGCAGTTGCTGTTCTGTTTAGGAAATTTCCCCTGTGCCCATATCTTCGAGGGTTTTCCCCACTTATTCCTCTATAAATTTCAGTGTCTCTGGTTTTATGTGGAGGTCTTTGATCCACTTAACTTAAGCTTTGTACAAAGAGATAAGAATGGATCAATTCGCATTCTTCTGCATGATAACCGCCAATTGTGCCAGCACCATTTGTTGAAAATGCTGTCTTTTTTCCACTGGATGGTTTTAGCTCCATTGTCAATGATCAAGTGACCATAGGTGTGTGGATTCATTTCTGGGTCTTCAATTCTATTCCATTGATCTATCTTTCTGTCGCTGTACCAGTAAGAAGGGTAGCACTGAAAGTTTATCAGGGATATTTTCTCCTCCTCCTCCTCCTCCTCCTCCTTCTCCTCCTCCTCCTCCTCCTCCTCTGTCTCTGTCTCTGTCTCTCTGTCTCTGTCTCTCTGTCTCTGTCTCTCTGTCTCTCTGTCTCTGTCTCTGTCTCTCTCTCTCTCTCTCTCTCTCTCTCTCTCTCTCTCTCTCTCTCTCTCTGTAGATGCACACACGCCACAGTGTACATATGTTCATGTCAAGGGACAATCTTGGCTGCCAACTCTACATTCCACTTTCTTTTAGTCAGTGTCTCCTCACCACTATGTGTCAGGCTAGCTCACCCATGGCTTTCAACAATATTCCTTTCTCTACTATCTAACTAGCTTTCTCTAGAGAATAATTTGATTTCACTTCTTCTCACATTATAGTTCCCATAATACAAATAATTCTCATGATATCCTGGCTTGTAATTTACACAGGCAGAAACACACACACACACACACACACACACACACACACACACTTTTATCACTCATGCCCATGAATGTAAACCAGGAAAAAGATTTCCATAGGGCAAATGTGCACACTGCCTCAGGATAAGGAAGTGAAGGACAGCTTAGTAGGAAAGAACATTAACCTGAATTTTTTTCTATATTCAGAGTATAACACAAATCAGTAAGAAAATCTCTGTCAATTTACTTAGGTTTTCTTCTTTTTTTCTTTCTTTCTTTTTATTTGAATAGAAAATTTTCAAGGTGTCTCACTTCTTGTAGATTTGAGTTTACAGCTCACCACTACAAGAAATGACTGCTGATCATGTGATAATGATCAGAAATGAGTTCCATTTCTGATCACTATCACATTCTTTTGACAGGTCAGGTTGATGTATACTCATATCAAAGAGGTAAAGTAATTTATCAACCCTTCACCCCTTTCCTCCACTAATAACATCAGCAACAAAGTTAATGGATAGATCAAGGTTTCCACATATTTTTTTTAATTAACTCTGAAGGGAATCATTTGGACTGTGCACACCTTGCACAGACATAAAGTACCCCACTTCACTTAAATTGCTGTGTCAAATACAAGGCTAAGTGTGAGACTTGAAGCCACAGGGAGTGGGGAAGCCTGGTAGGGGCCATCCTCTTAGAGACAAGGGGAAGAAGAACGGGATGAAGAACTGTGGGAAGGTGGACCGGGAAGGGTAATGATTGGACTAAAAAAATAAATAAATAAGAGTAATTTTACAAAAGGATGAAACATAGCTACCTTTCTAGAAGGGATCCAAAAAATTTTTGGACTCCACTTGTTGAAATAGACTTTTGTTGACGAAGATTTCGCTTATTGTGGGTCTTTGACCACAGCGTTGTTTCTAGGACATGCACTAGTCATTTAAATTCTATACTTAGAGATATCATATTTTCTTAAACTCACCAGGGATTTACTATGTCTATACAATTAATTTCTAGAAAAATGAGTATTACTATATGAAATAAAAGCTTCTCTGAACCATACAAAGAATACTTATCATTGAGGGACATGGTTTCTTCTATCTTTCAAAATATATTCCTCAGAGTATTGTGAGTAAACAAAAAAGTTCATTATCAGTAACTTTTAATAGAAGTATTTAATTTTTTTTTCAAATTTCTATCCTAATGTTTAACTGAGCCCATTAACAACTGCCAATGGATGGCTTCCTTTATTTTGTATCATTTCTCTGTAACAATACCTTACATGGGGACAGTAATTATACAGATTATGGAATAAGTTGAAAGCTATTCATAACACCTTTGATCATTTTATAATCATTTTATTATATTATATACATATTTTACTTCTTTTGAAGAAATATAGACAAAGTGTAATTTCCCCAAGATTATTTCTTCCAATTACACATGCTAATGTCATGCTGAATTTGAACATTGAGTGAACAGAAAGATTCTAGGGAAACCCATTCATTCCAGAATCCCCATATTTACAATAGTATGAAGAGAAACACTCCATCTTGCTCAAGGTAGTCAGCATCCTAAAATTTCTGTGTAATTACTGTACATGTCATTAGATTCTAACACAAATGAACTTCTCTAAGGAACTAAAATCCTCTGGATGTTATTACTTAGTTCACATGTATAGGGAGGTATATCTTTGAATCTAATTTATCCCTGATTATTTTTTAAAGTTAGGTTTTGCTGTTGCTGCTATGTATCTATGGGTCTAGATATATTTGCATGCATCTATCTATCTATCTATCTATCTATCTATCTATCTATCTATCTATCTGGCAACTTCCTACATTTTCTTGTATGTACTTGAACTCATTATGTGGACCAGGCTGGCCTTGAACTCACACATATCTGCTTGTCTCTACCTCCTGAGTGCTGGGTTGGTTTAAATGCATGTGTCCAGCCAACAAAGTATTTTAAATGAGCCCATTTCTATCCCTTAAACCAGTGCATGAAGGGCACTAGTTCTGTTTAAGACTGGCTGCCATCTTTCATTTATTCTAGAAGTGAGAAATCACCTAAAAAGAAAAATAACAAACAGAACCAAAGTGCGTGCAAAGGGGCCTGTGTGCTTTGAAAATCTATGTTTAAAATAATTCTTATAATGTATCAAATACAGGTTAAAATTAAGATACATTCTCTTTTATAAACATAGGAAGAATTATTATTGAAATAAATGCAGAAAAAAGTAAGCATGGAGCAATATTCTTAAAGGAATTAAAATCACATTGTGTTGTTCTCCATTTCTCGGTTAAAAAGGAAGGAAAACAAAATTATTTGTATTTTTCCCTTATAATTCATAAAGATAACAAAAAATGGAATCCAGTCACAGTGGTATATGTTATTAACGGCAATGCCATAGAAGCTGAGGTATTAGTAAGTTGTTTCAGACCACCTTAGATTATCCAGTGAGACTCGATCTCAGCTGTCAATAACAAAGATAAAAAACAAAAAAAGTCACATAGAAATACTGATAATCTAGAATCTGCATTTTATGAAACAATATTAGTAATTTGAATGAACAGTTTGGAACAGAGTATACAGGAACATGGTTTGGAATAGGCCTCTTTAAAGAAATGCTTCAGCCGGGCGTGGTGGCGCATGCCTTTAATCCCAGCACTCGGGAGGCAAAGGCAGGCAGATTTCTGAGTTCGAGGCCAGCCTGGTCTACAAAGTGAGTTCCAGGACAGCCAGGGCTACACAGAGAAACCCTGTCTCGAAAAACCAAACAAACAAACAAACAAAAAAAAGAGAAATGCTTCACACTAGTATTTTATTTATTAATTATATGTATATTTCACAGTAAGCTTCAAGATAAAGTATAATTATTAATCATTAATGCAAACACTCTGGCTTCTGATATCGCCTGATAACACAATGACATTCATCAAGATGTCTTCTTTTCATTACAACATAAGAGCAATGTACAAGGAGAGACAAAAAAGATCAGCAATAAATGGAAACAGAAACGGGTTATTGAAAGGGCTGGCAAACTTAAACTTACAAACAATGGAGAATCTAAATTACGTCTAAGGGAGTTTGCAGTGGGCCACTGTGAATGTTCAATTGTAAACATAGCAATGAGATGACAAATATATATATAGAGAGATTACTAGAAGATAAATAAGGAGGGCATGTTGACAAAGTTACTTTCTTCTTACATTTTTAATTGATAAAGTTCTTAAATGATGATATGGAAAAAAAAAACAATAACAATAGTAAACAACTTACCAGGTAAAATCACTACATGTGCAAGCTTCACAGCCTGTGTTTGATCTTTGGAACTCAGATTGGAAAGAGAAAACCAAAATAGTCCTCTGACTTAAACACACACATACACATGTGCGTGCGTACGTACACACACACACACACACACACACACACACACACACACACAAACACACACACAATTAAAAAGAATATTTAATGTAAAAAAGGGCAAACCCTTTTCACCCAGGTAAGCCTTCATATCTTAATGTGTGTAACATTCTGAAGCAAAGCAAGCTTGCAGGAATAAGAAGCTCTGGTATTGGTGACTATGTGACCTTAGTTAGATTTCTTAATCCCTGTTAACCCTTAGCTTCATTTTCATGTTGTAATTCTGGTGCTATGTACTGGGTTACAAGATGTCCATGCTCCACATATGGAATAGTAAATATTATTGTGCTCCTTCACGTTAACTCTCATACTTGGTTCAGGGGTTCTACAAAGGGATTGAAGAAATTGTGAGATGTTCTCAAGAGCACAGATGCTCTTTCATCAGGGATCAAACAGATTTCTCTGATCCTAAGGCATAAGCACTACTGTTAGGATTTGGATATGAAATTCCCTCAACAGGCTACCTGTTTTAACTCAGAGACTGATCCTGTTATGGAAGGTTGTGGAAACTTTAGCAAGTAGATTAATGTGGGCATGGCCATTATATTCTAGAGCCCAAACCCACTTCCTGTTCATTCTCTGTCTCTTGAATGGGGATGCCATGTAACCGGCTACAATTTCTTCCCTGAATACTACCAAGTCTTCCTGATCATGATGGAGTATAACCTTTCTGAAATTAGAGGCCAAGACAAAGGTCTGGCTCTCTTGACTTACTTTTCTTGGAGTGTCTTTTTTTTTTTTTTTTCATAGCATCAGGCAAACAATATAAAATAGAAAGGAAACATAAAATCTAACTCCTATGCAATGCAAACTCCATTTCTGTCCTGGAATGTTCCCCTTCCTTTACAGTTTCAAAACACTGTCTAAGGATTACAAGCCTGGCTGTACTTTCTCAAGGAGTAGATGATGGGTACCCACTTAGAGAAGGAACTCCATTCCAGGACTGTCGATCTCTTATAGGTTCTAGGTCTTCTAAGAGCCCTGTTATGTAATGAATAGGTCTAAGGCGCATTCTACCACTTAGCAGCTTCTGAAAGTGAGAACAGTGTGGGCCTAGAATCATTGCTGAAGCATTGCTACATTGACACCCTGTAAAATCTGTGACTAGATGAGCCATGATTTCTGTATCATTTTTAAAAAATGTATTAGATATTTTCTTTATTTACATTTCAAGTGTTATCACTTTTCCTAGTTTCCCCTTTGAAATCCCCTATACTACTCCCTCACCCTGCTCACCAATTCACTCACTCCTGCTCTCCTGTCCTGGCATTCCCCTACACTGGGGCACTGAGCCTTCACAGGACCTCTCCTCCCATTGATGTAAGAGGAGGCCATCCTCTGCTAGATATATGGCTAGAGCCATGGGTCCCTCCAACTGTACTCTTAGGTTGGTGGTTTAGTCCCTGGGAGCTCTGGGGGTTCTTGTTGGTTCGTATTGTTGTTCCTCCTATAGGGCTGCAAACCCCTTTACCTCCTTGGGTACTTTCTCTCCTCCATTGTTGACCCTGTGCTCAGTCCAATGACTGGCTGAGAGCATTCACCTCTATATTTGTCAGGCTCTGGCAGAGCTTATCAGGAGACAGCAATATCAGGCTTCTTTCAGAAAGCACTGATTTCCGTATCCTTAAAAACTCAAACTATGAGGAGTGTTGCATGAGAACAGTGTTCTAAGATGTCATTCACTTGAAGA
Source organism: Mus minutoides (assembly GCA_902729485.2). Lineage (NCBI taxonomy): Eukaryota > Metazoa > Chordata > Mammalia > Rodentia > Muridae > Mus > Mus minutoides. The sequence continues at coordinate 180,216 of LR749567.1, forward strand.
AGATGGAAGAAAGCACTGGATCCATATCAAGGAAGGTAAAAACGACATAAGCAAATGTAAGTTTTCACCTTAAATCTCCCATTTCTGAATGTATCTTCATAAATATTCTCCCTCCTAGTTCATCCCTTCATTGGCTGGTCCTTCTGACTGCACATACCAAAGACTGATCCACACTATTAACAGATGGTTTTAAACTTCTGATCCATTAGAAAAGACAAATGTCTCTATTCCAAGATGCCACAGGCACATGTATTTTTTAACACATATCATTCTAATGCATAACAAAAAAACATGCAAGTTTGTGTATGATTTTATTTATGTAACATCCAAGTACCATTAACAGTTTTCTTTCTGATCATGTTAGATTAGGCTATTCAGAGTTAAAAAGTGTGAACAAAGACCAAACATATTAACGTTTCTTTTGCATGCCTTGCTCTTTGCTTTTCTGTATCTAAACAGATCACACTTTGGCTGTCTCCCATTGTGACAAGGTCATCTAGGGAAAAATAATTATCTAGCACCAACGCTATTAGAAATATTAGTTTAGACATATGAGCTCTGGGGGTACTGGTTAGTTCATATTGTTGATCAACCTATAGGGTTGCAGACCCCTTCAGCTCCTTGGGTACTTTCTTTACCTCTTTCATTGGGGGCCCTGTGTTCCATCCAATAGATAACTGTGAGCATTCCCTTCTGTATTTGCCAGGCACTGGCATAGCCTCATGTGAGACAGTTATTTCAGGTTCCCTTCAGCAAACTCTTGTTGTCATATGCAATAGTGTCTGTTGTCATATGCAATAGTGACTGATTATGGTATGGATACCCTAGTGGGGTAGTCTCTGGATAGTCCATCCTTTCATCTTAGCTCCAAACCTTGTCTCTGTAACTCCTTCCATGGGTATTTTGTTCCCTATTCTAAGGAGGAATGAAGTATCCACATGTTGGTCTTCTTTTTTCTTGATTTTCTTGTGTGTCTCTAGCTGCATATGTAGCAGAAGATGGCATAATCGACCATCATTGGGTAGAGAGGCTCCTTGGTCTTGCCAACTTTATATGCCCCAGTACAGGGGAAAGGTAGGACCAAGAAGTAGGAGTGGGTGGGTAGGGAAGCAGAGTGGGGGGATATAGGGGGCTTTTGGGATAGCATTTGAAATGTAAATGAAGAAAATATCTAATAAAAAATTGAAAGAAAAGAATAAAATAAACAGAAAAAAAGAAATATTAGGCTTCTATTAGACTCTCAGCAGAGTAACTCAGGTTGTTAAACTGGCACAGACCTTCCGTGCCTCAGATTTTAGTGACATGTTACTTTTACTCTTAGTCTATTACTCAGAACTCATCCTTTGGCCTGAGGTCACCAGAAAAATTGTTAGACTTTGGAAAGACCATGGGGCTATTAATTGAGTAACAAATAATTGACACATTATAGATAACACTGCTTTGATCAATGACTTTTTTTTTCATTTAAATTCCTTTAGCTCTCTTAGTTTCCCTGAGGTACTTATAGCTCATTGAATATGTCATTAAAAGATTAAAGGTTCCTTTTTCCTTGTAGACTTCTGATAGCTAATATAATATGGATTTATTTATTTTTATTGATTAAAGTTTGAAACTGATTTAATATATTAAATGTTTTGATATCCATCATAATATAATAAAAATCAGAGAAAAGAGAATCTATAGTATCTATTTATATAAAGAAATATCAAGCAATAGTTTCTAGGAGTTGAAGTTCTGAGATGACTACAGTTAAAATACATCATACTTCTTGAAATGTGAATACAAAGCAAGGCATGTTGAGACTGGCTACTGATGTATCACGTTAATAATAGATCACAATGTCTTTTTAAATTTTTTTAAACTTTTGAATGTCAACTAAAAATACTGAAGCCAAACTTTAAAGCATTAACCAGCTTCATCACCCATACATAATTAATAATTATGGAATTATAGCATATATTTTAGTCAAGAACTTCCTGTAGGTGCTTCAGACGGGATTCACATAACCCATATGGAGCTTAGCAGCAAATTATCCACAAAGGAAAAGGAAGTCATGATGTTCAGAGCTGGGAGATGTTTATATCCTGAGTCCCATTTCAACATCTCTGATAATGAAATGGAAGAACTATAATGGAGAGTTTAATGTTCATGGAATTTGAAATATGAGTTTTTCAGATAAGTGAGCTATTCACATGCTACATTCATCTCTGTGGAATGATGCTTAGACACAGACAATAATTTGGACAAAGATCTAAAAGAGTCTTTCTTCTCCAGTCTCTGCCAAGGAATTGCCACTTGTGTGACTACCTCAGGAAACAGGAGCTATGTCCTCCTAGGTTCAGGCAGCTAACCTGTAAACCTGCTACTAATTCCTGTGGAGGGGCTGCTTGCCAACAAGGAGATACCTTCCATGAAGACCCTCTGTATCCTGTCTGTATCTACCCTGCTGGATATGCTAGAAAGTTCTGTGAGACAGATCACAGTGAGTGGGTTTTCAGCTCCTACCACAATGGGGCTCTGTGCCAGGATCAAATCAATGGCTGCTCCTGTCTGCCTGGATACCAAGGCAGGCATTGTGAATTAGAAGTAGATGGATATTTTTCTGACCACTGCAGGAGTGAGGGTGATGTGTCAAAGATATAAGAAGATATGCATGTGTCTGTCCTCAAGCATAGTCTAGTGTGAACAGTCAGTTGGATGTTGATGAATGTTAATTCCAGGCATGTCTACATGGTACCATGTATCAGGATGCTCTTGGGTTTTATTTCTGTGATTATGCACCTGGACTGCTTGGAGACTACTGGGAACTCAACTCTGATGAATGTTCCAATCAGCCATGTCTCTTTGGAGGTCTATGTGTGGATAGAAGAAAAAAATTACTACCATGATTGCACAGGTAGTGGATTCACAGGGACACACTGAGAGACATTGATTCCTCTTGTTAAAAACCCTGTCAAAATGATATAACATGTGAAGACACTGTTGACAGCTATACTTGTCACTGCTGGCTCAGAAACACACATACCCTGTGTGAGCCAGACATAAATGACTGCAGAGATAACTTCTGCCAACTTAGTGGGAAATGTGCTGAGATGTCCTCAGAAGATCAATAGGGATACATTGCAGGCCTGACCTCCTCCTTCCTTCAACTACCTTGGAGCCTCAGGCTATGTTTGGGTCTTTCTCCTGGATTCACAGACAGGAGCCTAGCATAGCTGTTCTTTGAGAGGTTCTAACTAGCCGCTGACTGAAACAGACACAGAGCCCACAGCTAAACATAAGATCAAGCTCAGAAAGTCTTGAGCACAAGTTGGGGAAATGATTGAGGAACCCAGAGAGCACCCTTGTGAGACTCCCAGACACTTAAAACCAACCAAAATGCATACAAGAGCTGGATCTAGGCCCTCTGCTAAAATGTAGCAGATATACAGCTTGGTCTTCTTTAGAATCTACCTCCAACTGAAACAGGTCTTACCCTGAGTCTTGAGTGCCTGTAGATCCTATTCCTTAACTGGTCCATCTCGTCTGACCTCAGTTGGGGAGGAGGTGCCTAATCCTGCATTAAAGGGGTGATGGAATAATGGATTGTGTGAGTTGGGCCTGGGAAGAGATGAAGCTGAAAATGGGATATAAAGTGAATAAATAAATAAATAAAACAGCAAAAACAACAACTACAACAACAACAGCAACAAACACTACCACCACCAAGACCTACATATATTTTATGGTGCACACATAATAGTTATCAATGTTTAATAAATTTAGAAAATAATAGAGTTACCAGTTTTACTTAAAGTATGTAAAATTACATTTGAAATTATATAGAATATATTATTATAATTCTGATACAAATAAGCATCTATGAAATAAAATTTTCAGAGGGTTGACTTTTCTCTAAGAAACATTTTTATCATCATAATAAATTACTACTTCATATATCCCCCTAAAATATTTGACTGAGTAAATTCTATGGCTAGATTCTATTATTACATTTGAATGGTTGATCTTGCAGTATTAGTGGTATTACTACTCATGGTCTGCTTAATTAACTACCCTGGTTATATCCTTGAACCATGGGATTAAGATTACTTGGTCTAAGTTTGTTGAAATTTATATTATTCCCAATACTCATCTAAATTCATTCTGCTTTTGAGTAAATAGAGCAGTTAATTCCTTTTAACATATTCTATGTGCCCTGATTTCTGTAATTTCAACTTTACATCCTTCATATCTACTGTATTTTCTTCTTTCGTTCTCTGGCCTTATCTACCTTTAGACATTTCAGAGTCCTATGCAAACACTGAGCCTTCTAGGACTTCACTCTGGCCCGTGCAGAGTAGATTCTTGAATGCATTTGAGATTCGATTAGTAAGATGCATGTTCTGGGAAATAGCAAGAATACTAATGATACTGTGTAACTGAGTGGTCTATCATGTAGTAGGAGAGACTTATACTACTTGAAGATAAGGGAAGTTCAATACAAAGTGAGTATTCTAAAGATAGAGCTTTATGAAGCATTTTAAGCATTACTTACTGGAACCCTCACTGAAAGATTTTGTGTTTGTTCTAGCAAGAACATACTCACTTGTAAAGTAAAGTTTAAATAGGAGTTTCACTAAGCTTAATTGTAATCAAAGACTGTGGCACTGACATTTTAATAATTGGTTCTATCAGGTAATTATATTATCTAATTTTTAAAAATTATTTTATCATGTGTGTGTGTGTGTGTGTGTGTGTGTGTGTGTGTGTGTGTGTGTGTTTCATCTATAGGCCTGTATGTCCATAATGTACATGTGGAGTATGCATGAAGACTAGAAGTGGGCATTGGATCTCTTGGGACTAGAATTTCAGATGGTTGTAAACCACTATGTAGGTCCTGAGAATTGAACACAGGTCCTCAGGCACAACAGCCAGTACTCTTAAAATTTTTGTAGTAGACATACAACATATAATTTAAATACTATAAGTATGCCATATATCAATATCAGTTATACTCAAAACATGGACAAATCATCCCTAGAATTTTTCTATCTTGAAACGTTGGTAGGTTTTTAATGAAGTAAATAAAAATAGTTCTGAAGTCTTACTTTATTAAGATACCTCTCCTATAGCAAATACCTATAAAAATGACATTATTAACTTCAAGACTAGAGGTAATTAATGAGGATTAATGTTGATATTCAAGGGAGACACTGTTTCCATCTAGAAAATCTCATCCCTACACCTTTTTCTTTAAACATCATTTAGTATATGAGTTCTTTTAAAATAACCTCAGTTTTTTATTTAATATTTTTGAACACATTACTGTTAGAGGCATGTAAAAGAAATGCTGTAGATTCTAACATTTATTCTGTTCTGAAGTTTATCCAATATTATAAATACAACAGATCACAGATAAAGAAAGTGAAGAGATTTCAGGAGAAAAATGTCTTACTAAGACTGTAAATATTTTGAGATGAAGTCTTGCTGTACAATTTCAGACAAATTATCACTAATCGGTAATTGGAAAATTGCTAAAATAAGGCAGGAACACATTAAATATTTAATGGTGACCAATATTACATCAGTTTACCAGGTGACACAACTCCTTTATGTATATGAATTTATTTGGAAGTACACAGGCATGCATCAACAAATTGATGGGTAAATTCATAAGAAATTGAAAGCAATCATTTTTATATACAATTCCAAAATTCACAGTTAAATTTCATTGCAATGCAATAGCACACACAAGACACAATGCACTTGCCACTTAACCTGCATTTATATATAATTTATACATGTATAACTATTTATGACTTCTATATTTACACACGGTTTGTGTGTTCATTAATGTGCATGTATATAGCATACCTTTCATCAGAATGGGTTACAACTTAAGGAACAAATTATAAATTAAAAATACAATGATAACAACATATTGAATAGAGCTACCCTCTTGACTAATTAGGATAGCTAAATGTGATTTACACAGTCACACCAAGGAATGTTTTTGGAATCACCTAAAATTAAACCTATTATAATAAAGTGCTTAGAATTGAAGAAATTTTTGGAATGTGTAGAATATATACTCCTGACCAAGGCTACTTTCTGACTGTGAACTTAATCTTGCTACCATTATCTACAGTCACAGAATAGTATATACTATTGGCACAGATAAGTATTGAAATCCAAATTTCTAAGTTTCATTTTACTAAACACTTGGTACTTTTACACTGGAAAATGATCACTGGTTTATATGGACATTTTGGGGATTAAACTGCCAGGTAGAATTCAAGAGAGCTAGGGAAATGCCCTTGTAGAGAATACCAAATAAAGATTACAACATTTTACAGAAGCATATTATTAAATGTATTAAATATGAGACTATCATTGAATGTCAACTAACTTTAATATGAGAATCAAAGCCATTGAAACATCATACGTAATTAAAGCACCCAGTAAAAGGAAGATAGACAATAAAGTCTAGAATAAACTCTATGAAGACATATTAACTTTGTTATTACATCAAAAGATTAAAGTCAAGCACCATAAGTATCACACAGACAAAAATACATGAAATATGCATTAATTAAACATAAAAGTTAGTGCAGTAAACCCAGTAGAAGTTATTGGATCATTTTATCCTAGTAGTGTGGGAATATGGAGGAGAAGTAGGAATGTGATCGACAAGAAGCAGAGAAGCTTTGCTTTAGGGAACAACACAAGTAGAGTCATTACTTACATTACAAATTAAAGTACCCTGCTTTGCCTAGTCTCTGTTCTTGTTATTTTATTGAACACAAATGTACCTCATTGAGCTTGTCAAAAGATGCACAGTGCAAAAGTTGATTGATTATACAGACAGTCAGGTAAAGTAGGGGGAGCCTGTTATGTCATACCTACAGATTAAGCAATATGAACATTTGGGCTACATTCTGTCATGTATAAGGGATTCCAAGAGACACAACACTAGGATCAGTGTGGCAGTGCCTTGGGTAGGGCATCTGTGTTCCGGTTTCCCCTTCAGTACCTGTAGGCTTTATGTGCCTTTCCAGAGTCACTGAGCCTGGCCTACAGTGCTGGAAAGGAAAAGGACCCTGTCTTAAATTGGATGGAAATTCAAGATTGACATATGAGGTTGTTTTCTGGAGTATACGTGCATGTTTCCATACTAACTTTGAGGGATAGGAGGGGAGGGAGGGAGGGAGGGAAACAGAGAGACAGAGAAACAGAGAGACAGAGAGAGACAGAAAGAGAGTACTTTTCTTTGTATTGGTATTTATAGAAATTAATACTTCCATAGATTTTTCCTCAGTGATTTATTTCCCTGGAACAGTACATTTTCTTTGACTGTTGATTCCCATTTATTTATTTCCATTTCAAATGGTATCCCGAAAGTCCCCTATACCCTCCCCCGCCCTGCCCCCTACCCACCCACTCCCACTTCTTGGCCTTGGCGTTCCCCTGTACTGGGGCAGATAAAGATTGCTAGACCAAGGGACCTCTCTTCCCAACTTACTATCAGTCTCATTACAGCAGGTATTTGTTCTAAGATATCAGAAGTTCCTTTGCCTTTGAATGATTGATCTATGTTGGTTCATAAAGTGTCTGTCAGAGTTATGATATTCAATATTCAGTGACTTTGTACTATAGAATCATTGGAAATTTTGGAAACATAATTTTCAGTGGCAAGTTATGTCCACTTGATGAACACTTGCTATGTGATTTCACATATGCTCACATACTTACAATTTTAATATGGTACACTTCTTGTGATAGCATTTAATCTGTTTTTTGTAACAGAGTCTTTGAAGTTATTAAGAAATCTGAATTTAGTTTGCATAGCTCTTCTTACAATGTGCTACTTTAACAAATATCTTGCAAGCCTTCTTCCCTTTACCTAATACATAAGGAATATAATGTCAGTGTTTCAGAGATGCATTGTTCATTATAGAATTGATAGTGGAAATTACGATTCCTCTGATGTTAGCAAGTAGCATTTTAAAGTCTTGCAAATGGGTGATTGCATGTTGTAATAACTATTTTGGAAAATCGGATATATTTTAGGCAGTTAAATACAAATTTAATTCAGAAGGTAAAATGACTCTGGTAAAACTTTTCTGGGATTCTAGCAAGTTCTGTTTAACATTTAATGCACTGCCTGGTGCACAGTACAGTGGTGCTTAGGATCGTCCCATTTATACCCTTTGTATATTCAATTGAGGTGCTAGAATACGTTATGAAGATTAAAACCCAAATGTAATCTATTTTGGGAACTATTCATAACCAGAAGCTCACATCTGCATAAATTAGAGCTCCAAAATCATGTCATACATATTTTATAGATAAGCTATCTTTTCTCAATACAATTAAACCTACTAACTCAATGAATAAATTATGTTTGATTTTGTCATTTTGACCTATGGGTAAATATATATGTGTAGCTAAGTCATAATTTAGTTATGCATTTTTCTTATTCATTTCCTACTCTATAATCTCTTCTCTTATTTGGCAAAATGAAGATGATGTGGTGTGTGCTCAATGGCTCTTTGGCCAACTGTCGCATTTGAAAACACTGACAAGGGAATATTTTAAACTCTAAAAATGTCATTGCTCATGGAGCCTAACACATTTCTATTCCCATTTACTACAAGAAACAGAAACTTAACTTTCTGGTATGGAGTCACTAACTGTATGGCAATTCTTAACAGTCTGAAAACGATGAGTTTAACATTCTGGCCACAAAAGTTGTCACATAGCCCAGGTCTGGCCAGTTAGAGTCTATAGTTTAATACAGTGGAGAGCAAAGCAATCTTAATACAAGCTGAGCCCATGAAGTCACCTTCTATCTTTTCTAGTAATATTGGAAACTGGACACTTCGCTCTGCCTCATTTTAGTAGCCTAGTAAGTATGCAGCTAGTGTGGACAATCTTTCCAAAGTCCATTGAAATTGAAGTCTTCTGGGTGCAGAACAGCTGATAGACATAGGAACTCACAGAGACAAGAACAGCATGCCTGAGGCCTATAGACATTCAAAACAAAATTCTAGCATCTAGAAGAGGAATTGGACAGAGTGTCCCACCACTAACAAAGATGATAATTGTAATTAATACCTATGAGGAAATGAAAAATTAATTTTGTCTGGTGGAATGTCACTGGGCATTAATGCTGTATTCCAGAATAGGCCCTATGCTCAGGAGTAGTTGTCCAAAAAGCTGTATTATATTCACACACATACACATTTGTGTTTATTTTGTTTTGGTAATTTTTGTCATATCATATTTTTATTTGTTTTGATATTGATTTATTCAAAGAGGAAGAGAACAAACATAAATTTAAGTTGGTGAGGGAGGCAGGCAGGGTCTGGAAAGAGTTGATCTTTTCCCAACCTGATTGTTGTCACTTTGTCCAGTTGGCAGTATCCTTTGCCTTTCAGAAGCTTTAGACTTAATGAGGTCACATTAACAAATTATAAATCTTAAAGCCTGAGCCATTTGTGTTCTGTTCAGGAAATGTTAACCTCGTCCAATGTCTTTGAGGCTCTTTTCCACTTTCTCTTCTGTTTATGTGGAAGCTCGTGATCCACTTGGACTTGAGCTTTGTGCATGGTGATAAATATGAATCAATTTGCATTCCTCTACATGCAGATTTCCAGTTAGACAAGCACCATTTGTTGAATATGCTTTTGAGGGAGGAAGATGGAGGGAGGGACATGGGTGATGGGGAGAAGGCTTCAGGATTGGGTGTGAGAGGAGACAGGAGAGAGGGCCAGAGAGCCAGAAGAATGGTTGGAGATGAGTAGCTGCTGGAGATGAGTGGTGAGAGGAGCCTCTGGAAAGTCCCAGAGACCTGGTATGTGGGGGACACCCAGGACTCAATGTGGGTCACCTTAGATGAAATGCCCAATAATGGGGAGGTAGAACCTGAAGAGTCCACCTCCAATAGACACATAGGGGCCCTAGTGGAGGGATGGTACCACCAACCCACTTCAAAATTTTTGACTCTAATTTGTTCCTGTCTAAAAGAAATACAGGGGAAAAAAGAAAAAAAGAAAGAAAGAAAGAAAGAAAGAAAAGAAAAGAAAAGAAAAGAAAAGAAAAGAAAAGAAAAGGAAGGGAAGGGAAGGGAAGGGAAGGGAAGGAAAGGAAAGGAAAGGAAAGGAAAGGAAAGGAAAGGAAAGGAAAGGAAAGGAAAGGAAAGGAAAGAAAAGAAAAGAAAAGAAAAGAAAAGAAAAGAAAAGAAAAGAAAAGAAAAGAAATACAGGGACAAGAATGGAGCACAGACTGAAGGAAAGGCTGTCCAGTGACCAGCCCAACTTGGGTTCCATTCCATGGGTGGGCACCAAACCCTTACACTATTGTTATGTCATTATGTGCTGTAGACAGGAGCCAGGAATGGCTGGGTGTCTTCTGAGAAACTCTACACTGAGAGACTAAGACAAATGCAGATACTTACAGCCAACTGTTGGACCCTTGTGGAGAAATTAGAGGAAGAATTGGGGAAGCTGAAGGAAATGTTATTCCTATAGGAAGACCAAATGTGTCAACTAACTTGAACCCCTGGGAGCTCCCAGATGCTAGGCCTTTGAACAAGGAGCATACAGGGCTGGTCTGAGGCCTCTGACACAAATGTAGCAGAGGACTTCCTTGTCTGGCCTCAGTGGAAGAGGATGTGCCTAGACATGTTGAGACTAGATTCCTCAGGGAAAGGGGGTACCCAGAGAGAAAGAGGGGGAATACCCACTTAGATACAAGGAGAATGGGGTGAAGAACTCTGGGAAGGGGCACCAAGAGAGAGCAATATTTGGGATGAAATAAATAAAGCAATTTATTAATAAAATCTAGACAACAGCATATCTACCATGACTACCATGCCAGGGATGGCAAAGAGTAGGAACAATGTGATTTAGGAAAATAAATGAAGATAATAACTATAGAAGCAAGCTTATGAACTGCCTGTGAACTGCACTGATTATTATCAAGGTATGTGTGTGTGTGTGTGTGTGTGTGTGTGTGTGTGTGTGTGTGTGTGTGTGTGTATATATATATATATATATATATATATATATATATATATATATATATATATAAACGTTTTTTTCCCATTTTGATTAGGTATTTTATTCATTTAAATTTCAAATGCTATCCCAAAAGTCCCCTATTTCCTTCCCCCACTCTGCTCCACTACCCACCCACTCCCACTTCTTAACCCTGGTGTTCCCCTGTACTAGGGCATATAAAGTTTGCAAGACCAAGGGGCCTCTCTTCCCAATGATGGCTGACTAAGCCACGAGCTCTGGAGTTACTGCTTAGTTCATATTGCAGTTCCACCTATAGGGTTGAAGACCCCTTCAGCTTCTTGGGTACTTTCTCTAGATCCTCCATTGGAGGCCCTGTGTTCCATTTAATAGATGACTGTGAGCATCCACTTCTGTGTCTGCCAGGCACTGGCAAAGTCTCAGGGTCCTTTCAGCAAAATCTTGCTGGCATATGCAATAATGACTGTGTTTGGTGGCTGATTATGGGATGGATCCCCGGGTGGGGCAGTCTCTGGATGGTCCATCCTTTTGTCTCAGCTCCAAACTTTGTCTCTGTAATTCCTTTCATGGGTATTTTGTTCCCAATTCTAAGAAGTGGTGAAGTATCCACACTTTGGTCTTCTTTCTTCTTATGTTTCATGTGTTCTGCAAGTTGTATCTTGGGTATTCTAAGTTTCTGGGCTAATATCCACTTATCAGGTTTTAGTAATGATTTGTTTCAGAACTGTGTTTTTTTCTTGTTTTGTTTTGTTTTGTTTTGTTTTTCGAGACAGGGTTTCTCTGTGTAGCCCTGGCTGTTCTGGAACTCACTCTGTAGACCAGGCTGGCCTCGAACTCAGAAATCTGCCTGCTTCTGCCTCCGAAGTGCTGGGATTAAAGGCATGCGCCACCACGCTTGGCTTTTTTATGAGCTCATTCTGGAATAAGAATTCTTGGAGTAGTTGTGTGGGGCATAGCTCAGTGATAAGAGTATATACCTAATATGTACAAGGACCAATCTTGGTTGAATCCTTCAACCGAGAACACACCAAAAAATATGGTAATTATATCTTTGTAACTTTAGACCAATTTGCCTGATAATTATTATTTTTTTTACAAAGGGAAGTATCTGTAATAAAATCTATTTTTGGCGAGTAATCCTATCTATAGTATTTCTTTTTTGACACTATAGTGACCAATGGATAAGGACAGCCCTTTATCTAGTATTTCTCTGGTTAAACCAAATAGAAATAAAGGCTATATTTCTGTCAGCTCCTAAAGCTGAGAGGAAGTCTGGTCTAAGACACACAGGCTGACCTTCTGGGTACTTCCAAGTATAGGTCTACTGCAATTATTAAGATGCTCCTCCTGAGAATCCCAAGTCTCAGTTACTAAGGAAAACATGTTTTAATTATTTATCTTGGGAGAATCTATAGTTTTCAGATTACATAACTGCTTAGTTCTCTGCTTCTGTTTGCCTAGACAGATGAGGGATGGCAAAGCTTGGGTCAGACAAAGAGAAAAGTGTATGGTTTTGAGAACAGATAATTGATAATCTCTGTGCAGTTCTGGGGAACTTCCAGAAGTCTTGCATGCCTCCTAGGGTTCCTTTCCTAGACACAGCTAAATAAGCTCTTTCTTTTGCCCATTTTCACACAGATTATGCTATTTTACTTTATGGACCAGATGATGGGAAATGTAAAGGAATAACTTCTCAATTTTCTGTAACAGTTATCAGGAAGACAGGGGGAAATACATGATCTTAAGTGGAAATTTCCCAAAGTTGCAAGGAAAAGAGGAAAATGTAATTAGTAGCTGCACAGTCCAAGTGGAAGATACAGAACTTCAAGAACCACAGACATGGGCTTTCATCTCTTGTCATAAAATTTGCATTGTTGGTATAGCCTGGGGACCTGACTCAGCAGAGAAATGCCACCCACAGTCACCAACTGTCTCCCCTGTGTTCTCTGGAGACTCCCCACAGTGCAGTCAATACTCAAGTCTCTCAGAAGGAAAACTGAATTGTGTGAAAACATAAATAAAATTATGCTGTATTAAAAAAAATGAAAGTAAAAGAAAGAACTATGTACTTTTCTAATAAGAGACAGAAAGGCATCTGGATGGGGGCAGGGAGCTGGGAAGCAGTGGGAGAAGTAGGAGGAGAACCTGTAATCAGATTATATTATGTGAGCAAAAACCTGAATGGTCAAAAAGTACCTAAAGATATGTTAACCATCCTTAATTATCAGAGAAATGCAAACCAAAACAACCCTGAGATTTCACCTCACACCACTCAGAATGGCTAAGATCAAAAATGCAGGTGACAGCAGATGCTGGTGAGAATGTGAAAAAAGATGAACAGTCCTCAGTTGCTGGTGGCCTTGCAAACTGGTTCAAGCACTCTGGAAATTATTCTGATGGTTCCTCAGAAAATTGGACATAATATTACCTGAGGACACAGCTATACCACTCGTGGGCATATACCCAGAAGATGCTGGAACAGGTAATAAGGACACATGCTCCACTATGTTCATGGCAGTCTTATTTATAATAGCCAGAAGCTAGAAACAACCCAGATGTCCTTCAACAGAGGAATGGATACAGAAAATGTGGTACATTTGCACAGTGGAGTATTACTCAGCTATTCAAAACAATGAATCCATGAAATTCTTAGGCAAATAAATGGATATAAAAAGTCTATTTTCAATAAAAGAGTTTTTTGAGTTGAAATTCACAAAACATATTTAGCCATATGCAACTCCCTAGAGTTTTGTACATTTATGATGTACTGTGAGTCTTTTTATAAAGATCAGTTTCTAATGAATATTCAGTGTACTTTGAGTTACATAATGTATGCTTTGTTCCTGATGCTTTGATATAGTAAGTTTTTCATGTTCTAGTGTGTGTCTATGCATGTTTGTGTGTGTGTGTGTGTGTGTGTGTGTGTGTGTGTGTGTGTGTATTTGTGTGTATGTGAGATAGAGGGGTGACTTTATTTCCTTTATTGTTGGTGAAGAATATTTCATTTTATGTATCTTCCACTTGGACTGTGTGGCTAATTGTATTTTTAATTACATTTTATATTTCATCTACTTCAAGTTCCTCTATTTCAGGGAATGTTTGGCGCTAGTTATTGTTTTGCTTCTGTCTTTTTAAAATATTTGCTCTAATCTTCATTTTATCTTTATTTCCTTTTTGGCTCTGGCCATAATTTTCTTCATATTTTTTCTGGTTTTTTACTGTGTCAAGACAAGGTATTGATTTAACATATATCTTCTTTTTTTAATGAAGACATTTATAAATACAAATTTCCCTCTAGGCTCTACTTTTCCAATATTCAATATGTGTTGGTATGTGGCATTTTCCTATCATTCATCTTTAAATATTTTTAAACCATTCATGATTTATTCTTTGACCCACAAATTGATTGTCTGTGCTGTATGATTTCTACCTATTTGTGCATTTGTCATTCTTCCTTTTGTTATTATTTGTAATTCAATTCAATTTTGTTAGTAGAAGAAACCCTGAGAAGATATTTTATTATTTTGATGCTGATACTTTGTTTTACACAACACAGGACTCATCCTGAAGAACACACACTGTCTTAAATATATATATATATATATATATATATATATATATATATATATATATCCTTCAATTATGACCTAAACACTCTTTGATAGGAACACCTGGGTTCCAACATTCATCCAGAATTCTCTTTATTCACTGAGTTTTTGTTATGTTCTCTTATGGATTATGAGAGCTGAACTAATAAAATGTTTCACTATGATTGTAAAATTATCTCTCCTTAAATTTTACAGTGTATACATTCTTAATGAGTATATGACCTTTCAGATTTAAAGTCTGTTTCTAAATGAACATACATAACCCAGATCTTTTGTGGTTATTTTTGCAAGGCAGTGGTACCAACCCACCATTCAAAAAACATACATGAGCTGGTCATTGCTCCTGATACATATATAGCAGAGGACTGCCTTATCTGGCCTTAGTGGGAGATTTGACGTCCCAGAGAAGGAGGATGCTAAAAGGGTGAGGTGGGAGTGGGTGGATGGGTGAAAGAGCACCCTCTTAGAGGGAAAGGAGTGGGATATGGGTTCATGGAGGGAGGACCTGGAAAGGGGACAACATTTGAAAGATAAATAAATAAATATAATATAATTAATATAGTATTGAAAGACAGCATAGATTCAAAATGACTTATTTAGTTTTCACTATAGGCATATGTGTGTGGTGTAGTATATGTTCATGTGTTCACGTGCCAATGGGCCCAAAAGGAGTCATAGGATCCCCTGTAGTTGTTGCCAGGTATGAGACTCCAAAAGAGTACATGGAAACAAATATGTATCTACCTCTGCAAGAGAATTATATGCTCTTAACTGCTACACCATCTCTCCAGAACAAAATCATATTTTGCTTTTTTTTTTTCTTTCTCCACAGTTTTCTTTCCCCGCATCCTTCCCATTCCCCTACACACATTTCCCTTTCTTTCCTAGATCTCCTCCTCCTCCATTTAACTCAGAAAGCAGTAGGCCTCCCAGGGATATATTTTGAATATGGCATAGCAGGTTATAATAAGCCTAGGCACAAGCCTTCATATCAAGGCTGAACAAGACAAAACTGGGAATAAAAGGGTCCCAAGAGTAGGCAAAAGAATAATAACATGCAGCTTATAAGAGTATATAAGATAGGAAAGATCATATAATTCAGTAAAAAAAAAAAGTTTCGCCAGTATAATTTGTTAAAAATGGCTCATTATGTGAACAAGAGAATGTGTGAATAGTCAGTACTCATGAGTTAACCTAAAATAATAAATATGAAAATTAGTTATGATAATTGTTTGTTAGTAGCGACTGGAAAAATTCAGGATTCAGATACTGGAAGAAGACATGCTGTTCATGGTTCATACTTCTGGATCATGTTCTTAGCCAGACTGAGCATGAGGATTCTGGTTTTTTGTTTTGTTTTGTTTTGTTTTTTGTTTTTTGTTTTTTGTTTTTTGTTTTTTGTTTTTGTTTTTAGATGTTTTCTTCATTTACATTTCAAATGCTATCCAGAAAGTCCCCTATACCCTCCACCCCTGCCCTGCTCCCCTATCCACCCACTCCCACTTCTTAGCCCTGGCTTACCCTGTACTGGGGCATATAAAGTTTGCAAGACCAAAGGGCCTCTTTTCCCAGTGATGGCCTGCTAGGCCATCTTCTGCTACATATGCATTTAGAGACACGAGCTCTGGTGGTACTGATTAGTTCATATTGTTGTTCCACCTAAAGGGTTGCAGACACCTTCAGCTCCTTGGGTACTTTCTCTAGATCCTCCATTGGAGGCCCTGTGTTCCATCCAATAGATGACTGTGAGCATCCATTTCTGTATTTGCCAGGCACTGGCATAGCCTCACATGAGACAGCTATATCAGGATCCTTTTAGCAAAATCTTGCTGGCATATGCAATAGTGTCTTGGTTTGTTGGCTGATTATGAGATGGATCCCCAGGTGGGGTAGTCTCTGGATGGTCCATCCTTTCATCTTAGCTCCAAAATTTGTCTCTGTAACTCCTTCCATGAATATTTTGTTCCCTATTCTAAGGAGGAATGAAGTAACCACACGTTGGTCTTCCTTCTTGATTTTCTTGTGTTTTGCAAATTGTATCTTGGGTATTCTAAGTTTGTTTTTTTTTATTATTATTATTATTTTTTGAGTAAGATAACTTGCTGCTCTGGCTAAGTACCCAGGTTTAATTCCAAGTAACCACAATATTTTGATATAGATTTTCTTTATCAACCAATGTCAAAAGACAGGAAAGTTAAAGCAGAGAGAAAAAAATAAAAAGAAAACCCCTTTCTAGTTTGCATTACTCAAAACCAGGCTGGCCTCAAACTCAGAAATAAACCAGCCTCTGCCACCTATTTGTAGAAAAATATGTTTTGGTCCTAGCTATGTACTAAATTTGTCCAAGGACCTTACATCCTACCTGGGTAGTGGGTGTTGTATAGAGAAAAAAAATAACGCATATATTGTCAGTGACATCAAAGGAAATCTATTAGATAAATGATGATGTGTTTGATGCTGTTGATGGTATCTTCACAGGAGAAATGTGAATACAAGGGATGACCTTATCTTAGTGGTCTCATATTATGTTTATAAGACACTTGGGTATTACCTTTGATTGAAGGCAACAATAAAACCAAAGCATTTCTACATTTATCTGACTTGCTTTTCAAAATGTATATGAATTTCATTTATAAAAACGATTACTTTGATTCTTGAAAACAAAAGATTACTTCTTGGACTGATTATTTTTATCATTAATTCCACAAAATATTTAACTAATTGTAAAACTGACAGAATGGAATTGATAATCTCTATAGCAATATTTTACTACATTGCTTTTTGAGAATCTACAAATCATTTACAAACTGTATAGTAATGCATGCATTGTCGTGTGGAATAGAATGGGTTTTTTTTCAATTTTTTTATTAGATATTTTCTTAATTCACATTTCAAATGCTATCCCGAAAGTTCCCTCCCCCCTCCCCCCGCCCTGTTCCCCTGCCCACACACTCCCACTTCTTGGCCCTGGTGCTCCCCTGTATTGGGGCATATAAAGATTGCAATACCAAGGGGCCTCTCCTCCCAGTGATGGCCGACTAGGCCATCTTCTGCTACATATGAAGCTAGAGACACGAGTTCTGGGGGTTCTGGTTAGTTCAGGGCGGTGGTGGCACACGCCTTTAATCCCAGCACTTGGGAGGCAGAGGCAGGCGGATTTCTGAGTTCGAGGCCGGCCTGGTCTACAAAGTGAGTTCCAGGACAGCCAGGGCTACACAGAGAAACCCTGTCTCGAAAAAAAACAACAACAACAAAAAATTAAATTACCCATATTTTTTTGTACATTGATCTGTGACCCTTTACAAAATGAATAGACCATGTTTATGCTGGTTATACATTTACTTATACCATTTCTATAATTCCACATAGGCAAACTTCAGATTTTTTCAAAAATGACTTAATAAATTTTTGCTTGGAAACTGGAATGTAACGAGGATACAGACCTCTCAGGATACAAAAGGGATGCAATTTTATGAGAAATAGGGTAGACTTTCGAACCTTTTGTTCTTCTTATGTCTGTCTTCATGCCTATGGAAACAGAATTTGAGATGTCTGGGATATTTTACACTTCCATATGAATTTGAAGATTTTTTTGTGTGTGAGCTCTGTAAGAGTGGTGCTGCAATTTTGATTGATATTTCTTTAATATATACATTGGTAAATATTTACAGAGAATAGAATAACTGCCTATACTGTTCATTCTACCAACTCATCAATATGGAAATCTTTCTGTCTTCTACCTTCTTCCTCAAGTTTCTTCTTCAGTATTTTAATGTTTTTATAATAGAAGGCTCTCATTACTTTTATTGGGTTTATACCAGAGCATTAAAATATACATTCTGAATTGTTTTTCTAATTTTTTATGTTATATTTGATATTGGTATGTAGAAAGGTTACTGATGTGTGGTGTGTGCTAATTTTGAGACACTTTGGTGAACGTGTCTGTCAGCAATAGGAACCTTGCTTGACATATTTAGGGTATTTTATGCATAAAAACCACAGCATTTGAAGTTATTGGTAGCTTGGTATCTTCTTTTTCCTATTTGGATTCCTTTTATTTCCGTCCTTTGCATTATTATTCTTGCCAGGACTTCAAGAATTATAGCAAATAGAAGTGAAGACAGTGGACACCTTTGTCTTCTTCTTGATGTTAATTGGGAATGTTTTGTGTTTTAAAAAAATAGAATTAATTAACAAGGGATTTTCTTTAAAAGAAAAAAAGTAAATCTATAGTAGGATCCAGATATACCATTCCTGCTAATATCACAAAGATCCTATATTCTAGTAGTACAGAGATATTTATATTTTCCACAACATTGCTGCTCTATTCACAGCAGCCAGTAAATGTAATCAGTCAACAGCTAATGAATGGATAATGAACTTGTGGCACATACACATAATTTAGTTTGCAGAAAAGTTGATAGAACCGAAAACAATTATACTGAGTGAGGTAATACAAGTAAGATAGAGAAACAAGACATGCTGTCGCACAAATGGTGGCTTGACTTCATATTGTGGAATTTGTATGTTTAATTTAGAGCACCTGGTATGCCAGGAAGCTAGAACAGACTTCAAGGAGGAAGGTAGAATAAAAATTTAAGAGAGGGGGTAGTAAATACATGTGCTACTTAAAAACATAATTTAAAATGTATCAATGAAGGCACCCTGAATAGAAAGAGGATGCTATTCTAAAAGATCTAATTTAATTAAGTAATAGTCCCATTACTAATTGTGGGAGAACTCGCTACAAGTTACTGGTCACAGAGGATACAAAAACTACAGTTACTTGCCTGGAAATAGTGATGTATCGGTGATGTGAATATTATATGGTTTGTCAACAGCTGGCTGATTGGATTTGATGTCTATTACACCAGAAGGACCCATGCCAGGTACTATAAATTCTGTCAAAACCCCATTGGTTGAAAGGTCCTAAAAATTAGGGGAGAAGTAATTATTTTGCTAAATATACATTTTGTAAAACTCTCTTCTGAACTATTTTGCATGCAAAAATTAGGGTGCTCACAGGCACCACCAGAGAGGCATTGTTTGTACTGAGTAGGCGTTATTAGAGAAGTGAGGAGAATAAAATACTTTTCAATTCTCATTCATAAATGAGAAATTTATATTTTATGTTCCCAGTTCATGTCTGGAGAACATTATGAAAGAGGAGAGGGGAAGAATTAATGAATTAGATGTGAGCAAAGAAGATGGTGACACACGATTGTCTGGATATGTTTCTTTTTTAAATTAATTAATTCACTTCTGTTGTGAAGATCTTCACTATATTGATACTCTCAACAACCCATGGAGCTGAAGAAGTAGCTCCGTGGTTAATACTACCTGCTACTCATACAGAGGACTCAGGTTGGGTTTGTAGAACTCACATCAAGCAACAAACAACTGTCTGTAATTCTAGCCCCAGGCTATTCTACACTCTATTTAGGGCTCTATGAGAACTGCATGTATATGTGCACACAGTAGCAAAGACACATGTCCTTTATATCTCCCAGAGGAATTATTGGCAATTAATGAGTGCTGGGATGAATGTTATCATGTTCTTCAAAGGGGTAGCCACTCATAAGTTTTCTGAGATGTGGTAAAGTCTCACTCAAACTAACACATACATAGTCATATAGCCAATCATAATTTAACTCAAAGGGTCAAAAAATAAGACACAAAAATATAAGAAGACTTGTTGGGAAGAAGAATTCTAGGATGGGTCATAGAATTATGCCAGAGGAAAGGGATGTTAAAATGACCAAAGGTTAGTATATACATGTAGGATATTGTCAGATAATAACATGTATGAAATACAAAATAAAATGGAGCCTTGCTTGTTTTTATTTGCTATCACAAATCTTAGATAATTGGAGATATGTTCACATTTCAGAAAGAAGTACATATTTCTTCTACAAAACTACTTTTTTATCCCAAATTTTACAGATATTAATCATTTAAATTGTTTGTTAAGTAAGCCACTATACATCTTTCTTTGTTTTTATACAATTCTTTATTAAGTAAATTATGTTGCTTATAATTAAGATATAAATAATACTAGAAATGCATAGAAAGTAAAATCATTGCCATAGAAAAGCAAATCATCATTGCATAGAACATGTTAGTGTTGACTTTTTTTTTTTTTTTTTTTTTTTTTTTTTTTTTTTTTTTTTTTTTTTTTTTTTTTTTTTTTTTTTTTTTTTTTTTTTTTTTTTTTTTTTTTTTTTTTTTTTTTTTTTTTTTTTT
>LR749567.1:210703-305369 GCA_902729485.2 Mus minutoides
AGAACCTCAAGTTTTAATGAGGCAGAGAATAATAGACAATTTTTTCCTTTGTCCCTTAAAAATTTTACTATGGAATGGGGACAAAATTCAAATATAAAAATGGAACCAAAAGGGATTAAAATTGCAAACAGTAAGTATTGTGTGATTATAGGAAGCCATGTCTAGTGCCAACTTAACCATAGGAACTGGATATAATTTTTTTCTGAAATGTTACTTATTCCTGCTTATTGGTTATTTAAATTTATTTTTCTGTGAATTAGCATTTTATTTTCTTTCTATATTTTTGTGGTTGCATTTATCTTATTTTACTTAAAAAACACTAGAGAAAAAATGAAGACAAACATATATCCAGCATAACACTACACTCAAAATGTATATTAAATTCCTTATCATGAGTTGCCTTCAGTTCAATGCATACATATACATTTTACAAGTGATGTTTTTTTCAAGTTCATGGGCCATTTAAAAAAAACTGTTCATTTCCTTATGACTTATTCACATTTTCAATATTAACTCTCTATTATCATGAATATGGTTTGCAAATAATTTCCCCTTTTATATATGCACTTTTACTTTGTTGATTCGTTCCTTGATTTAAAACCAGTTCAGCCACTGATTAAATTATATGAAATTAGACAAAGGTATCCATAGGGAACTATTGTGTTTTTTATTTCTCCTCTCCTCAAAGTGCAGGAGTGTTTGGCTTCCCTTTTCCATGAGTCTATCATGCCAATTGTGTTTAGGCATTTAAACATGAATTTACTGGGTCATTTCAAAGGCAAAAACTTTACCTATAAACAATGGTGATGCAAAGTAAGTTATCAGCCTGTGAACAAGAAGGAATAGAGTCAGTCAGTGTACAGGAAAGAATAACAGTCAGTTGGTGTACAGGTAGGAATAGCAGTTCAGCCAGTGTACAGGAAGGCGTAGCAGTCAGCCAGTGTGCAGGAAGAAATAGTCAACCAGTTTACAGGAATGAGTAGCAGTCAGCCAGTATACAGGAAGAAACAGAGTCAGCCAGTATACAGGAAGGAATAGCAATTTTGTGCTAGACCTGTTTGCCTGTGTTGGTTGATATGAATCTAAATTCTCATATTTGAGTAATCCCCAATCCAGAGTAATTTTTCCACTAAGGTTTCTGGTGCCAAGCAATTTACTAGCAAATTTCAGATATAATAATTAACTACTTTCTCCACAAACATCTTTTACTTGAATTGCTAAAAAAAATGTCTGCAGCTCATATATAAATAATAGATATATAAATATGACTTGCTGGGTACATTTATTATTCCTAGTATGTATATGATTTCAGGGCTGACAAAACTGTATTGAGTATTGACAGTTCATCTCTGGGGAAGATTTTTTTTCTCCCACTTTCAGCATTCTTAATTGTAGTTCTTTGCTTAGAAGTGCATCCCCATGAGATTTCCCCTTTTATACTATTTTTATTCTTTTACATGCTCTGGTAATGTTTAGGCATTCATCTTGTTGAAATGAAGCTTCCCTGTCATTTCTCAAAGCTACAGTCTCACAGCAGATTGCCTGTTCCTCTTACAATTTTCCCAACCCCTCTTTTCTAGTGTTTGCTGGAATTGTATAACAATTACATGAACGAGGCCATGTACTGGGTGGCAGAAATTAGAGAGTTGGAGGGAGAAAAAGGAAACGGGTGGAAATGATGTATTTACCTTTAAATTTAAAAAGATAAAATAAAGGTAGAGGTGAAATGTCTTTCAGCTGTCACATTTTGAACATCCTGTTCTTGGTCAGTCCTCTGCAGAAATTATATCAGGAAGTCTAAATCTTCAGTAGAATTCTATGGAGCTCCAACCAGCAGAATCAGAAAGAAATGACTATAATTCTAACCCATATCTGTGTCTTATTAAGGTGGAACTTTGCTCAAGGGCTTTTATTTTAACATTTATTTATCTCATGTATATGTGTGCTCTGTTTTCATGCACACCAGAAGAGGAAATCAGATTCTATTACAAATGGTTGTGAGATACTATGCAGGTGGTCGGAATTGACCTCAAGTCTTCTGGAAAATCAGCCAGTATTCTTAACTATTGAGACACCTCTCCAGTACCCAATGGCTTTTATTTGAACAATTGTGGTTTATATATTTATTTGTAAACATGGAATAGTACTAATAATTTTAGGTAGCTGTTGTAAGTGCTCTCAAATAGTTTATGCAGAAATGCCGAACATAGTCTTAGCAAATGCTTGCTACTAAGGAAATAGAACTTCATTCCTGTGACATAATAGCATATATATATATATATATATATATATATATATATATATATATATATATATATATCAATCTTCATAATAACAATATAAATATGCACACCTTCAGAAGTAGAATCAGGAATATCATAGTAGATTGTTTACTAGAATATGCATACCAGTAAATATTCAAACTCTCCTTTGCTGCCTCAGTGTATAGATAAAATATTTTACTACTCACTTTTTGAATTCCTATTGTTTGACCTTTTGAACCTCTTTGCAAATTCACATGTTGATTTTTGTCAATAGTGCTTTAAGATATGATGAAGCTTATATCCTTTGGTATAGAAAAATACCTTGTTTTTATTAAACTCATTTTTATAATCTAATATTTTGTTGCTACTTAGCTAAAATAATCTGTTTTAGAATGTGTGCATTTGGGATGGATATTACATTGCAATAGAAATCTCATCTTTATTTTCAATAACAGCTTAAAGGTATAATAGGTTTTACAAATTTTGCAGCAGGGGGTGGAATCCCAACAAGCACTAAACTGTACACTTGATGGTAGATAATAAGCTTTTCCAGTGACCATCTCTGCTTTGTCTTGCTTTTTCATTACTAGAATATTCTATGAGAACGATAGGAAACATTCAAATATATCACTATTTTATGACTTATATCATAAAATTTCTAGTTCACATTAATATAGTCTATGCAATCATAGTTTCTTCCTAGTTTAGCTATGAACAAACCTAGTACTAAACTATAGCTTTCATTTTACACATGATGAATTTTATATGTTCTAAGAAGGATGTTATAAAATCACTCATTTAAGACAGTTTTTGGTTTGTTTCGAATGCATTTGCTGAACATGGAAAAGATTAGGTATATATTAGTTGCAAAGGTGATCATTAAAATTTTGGGGGAATAGAAACAATTTCATTCCTGATGTCTATTCTTTCAGATTCTGTATGTTAGTGAGAGCTCTAGAGAATGGAAAATCCTTGGATCATCCCTACAGAATCAAGAAAGTTTGCTAGAAAGATAGAAACACAAAGAAACAGGCATATAAAATTGACTATGGTACATTTGGGAAGTGATGAATAACTTATATGGTTGTAAGGAAATATCTAGAACCAAAGAGTTATAGCAGAGAAGAAGCAAGTTAAAGAATATCTAATGTGAAATGTTTAAAATTTAGATTTCATAGTTTATACAGTATTGAGATATTCAAGACATTGAAAGAGAGAGGTATCATTAATTTTTGTTTAAACAAAAGACTGTGCAGTTATATGAAAAATACCATGAAGGAGAGAATAGGAACATCTCAATCATCCAGAAGAAAGGCTAATAGTGGAGCCATGCTAAAGTGTGGAATCCATAAAGGCCATGGGGCAGGTAATTTAGAAGGAGAAGAAAGGTCTTACATTATAGGAAAACTAGTGAACCTGAAGAGTGTTGGTTGCCAAGTGCAACTGCTTAGAAGACAGAAAGGACACAAACTTAGATAACACTGAGGAAGCAACAATGTGTAAGGGTTTATGTGCTTTTCTTTGCCCTTCTACTTTTTCTCCATAGTTGTTCATTTGCAGATAGGGTCTAAGGACGTTTTGCTTCTCTGAACATATAGACAACTACTCTTGCCAAGCATGGGATTTACTTATTTCACTCTTCATATGGACTAGCCTCATGAGTTGCTGTGATTGGGCAGAGGTAAAAATGGGTGTAAGAGGCTCAGTTGCTTCTGGTTTTTGTTTATTTGTTTGGTGCTCTTTTTCCATCTAGTTTACAATAGTGTGGGAAGCCAGACCTTCAATAATTCCCACCATAAAGACCAACTAGCCCTTTGTTAGGAGCTGAGCTATCCCCTCCACACAAGGCTGCTCATGAGAGCCAGATGACCCTTATCTTGGATGAACACCTTGGGCTGTTAAGCTTGCCAACATCCCGTGAAAATTCACAAGACGTCACAAGCCTACAATCTGCGTCCTCCCGTACAGGATGTCTCAAGCCTGAAATCAGCACCCAGATGTCCTTCACTCCTTCTGTGCGTCTTTGTTCTTCCTCCTCAACCCCTCCCTATCTCTTCTCACTGTGTGTATAAAACCAGGCCTTCAGCCTTCAATGAAGGAGACCTTGACCAAAACCCCCCATTGCCTGGTCTCCTCTTCTTTCCCCGCCCATTTCTTTTTCAGGCCTCGGTCCCCCTCGACCCAAGGAATAACTAGGTCCAGCTAGATGGGACAAAATAGGACGATTCCTAACTGAGAAAGAGAAGGCACAAAGCCTTAAGAATTTTAGCCTCTGTGTGAGGGAGAAAAAAAAAAAAAAAAAAAAAAGGTCCTAGGAGTTTAAGCACATGGATACCTGTACTATGGTCTAATCCTTCTAGTCAGCTCTCACTATCATAAATTAAGACACCTGTACAGTCTTCTCATATTACAGATTTAAAAGCAAATAAATTTATATTTATCAGTTTCTCAGGTTTTCAAGAGAAGTTTTGGAATACTGCAGTTGGTGATTAACATTAATGCTCTCTTCACCCCCATCTCTTCCTTTTACACTCTCTTACAAGATTAAATCTTACAATGAGATAAAGAGTAAATACTACTATAATTATTCTTTGAGTGTCTTTGATTATTCTTCATTGAAATAATAGATATACATATTATGAATCCAATCTTCACATATCTAAACAATTGATAAACAATATTAGAATGCCTAGAGCCATATAAAAAGCTTTAGAGATCAAGACTGTGAGTGTAAAACCAACAAGGCTTAAATAACTAATAAATGTCCTGACGTCAACGTATTGTAGGATATAAATTTTACCTGCCACTTAACTGACGAGTTTACTTCACTTTGATGTCCCCTCCCTCCTCTATCCCTCCTTCTTGCCTTTTACCACTTCTTGTACTTTTCCCCTGCTGTTTTCAACTCCTCCTGTCTTTCAGTTTCCTGTTCCCATGCCATCTCTCTTTCTTTCTTTCATCTTTAATTATTTTTCCTTTGACATAAACTCAATTCATAAAGTGTTTTCTTTGTTACATGCCTTAAAGGAGAATGCTTTCACATTTGCCAAAGTAGATATTTTATACTTTGGAGTAAGACACAGATGTCAAATAAGTCCTACATGCCCAGAGAGATGGCTCAATGGTTAAGAGCATTATCCTCTCCTCTAGAGGGCAAGGGTTTGACTCTCAACACTCATGTGGTGGCCCAGTACAGTTTCTAACTCGAGTCTCAGGGGGTCCAGTAACCTCATAGGCAGTGTAGACATTTGGTGAAATAAATCATTCATATACATAAATAAAAATAAATAAAATCTCACATGTTTTAAATCTATTGTGAGCATTTTTAATAATTTTACCTTTTTCTATCATTATTAATATTTCTTTGTAAAACATAGGAAACAACTGTGTTCAGCCACAGCACAGGAACTGTGAGTAAAGATGTAGTCTAGTGAAAGTATAATCAATACAAGAGGTCAATTTTATTTTGCTATTACACTCTAAGTTTGCTCCTACTACAATATTCTGTTATTCAGATGATTATATGCATTAATACACCCTACTGTCTCTGTCTAAACCTTTATAATATGTGTTTAAAATCAATTTACTGAATTTAGTACTATCCCTAAAATCCTTAAGGAGTCTTGATTAGTACTGCCTCCCACTTCATTTTTGTCTTTTGTCAAATCTAAATTTATTTTAAAGTATTTATCATATGTGTTTAATTGCTCTATAATTATAATGAATGTTCAGATCTTAAATTGTTTTACTTTCTTCATATTTAATATCAACAAAATAAAATGATAAGTTCAACAAACTTCTAAATCCTTGTCCACTTTTCTGGTCAAGGAATATAAGTTCTCTATTTTTAACAGGGGAGAAGTCTTAACAGTATTTAGTAACCAGAAAACAAGTGAAAGTCAATAAGATGACTCAGTTAGTAAGGAGGCTGGGTTCCAAGTCTGGCAGCCTATGTTCAGTCCCTGGAAACCACATGGTTGAAGAAAACTGACTTCCAAAAGTCACCCTCGGAATTACACAGGCCATGCCCCACCCTACAATTAAGTAGATAGATAGATAGATAGATAGATAGATAGATAGATAGATAGATAGATAGATGATAGATAGATAGATAGATAGATAGATAGATAGATAGATAGATGATAGATAGATAGATAGATAGATAGATAGATAGATAGATAGATAGATAGAAGTTCACACAGACTCAAAAAGGCTCACACAGATAGATTAATAATAAAAACATGATTTTTAAAGAAAATCAGCAGTGAAGGATATTTGTATGGTAATATGGTGAGGTTTTTGGTATGTGTAACATTAAGGATCCTGACATTTTGGTTTAAAAAATGTGGTATATGGAAGTCAACCTGTTGCTCCCCAAAGCCCATCCAGTGCTAATGCTAATTCTTGATAGCTGAGAGTCAGATTATTTTGATATTTTTTTTTTTTTTTGCTAAAATTCACTGGTGTTCTCTCTTCTATAAAGTTTTATTGATGTCAGTACACATTTCTTGGGTTGCTGTTCTATGGAAATATAAAAAATAGCAATGGGTGAAACCAAAATTTCCCAATCTTAAAATTTTTAAATTATCAGTTCTTGAGCTTAGAGTATGAGCAATTAGATTCTGCTTAGAAAATTTCCCCCTGTACCAATGAGTTCAAGTTTCTTTCCCAATTTTTTTCTATTAGATTCAGTGTATCTGGTTTTATGTTGAGGACTTTGATCCACTTGGACTTGAGCTTTGTTCAAGGTGACAAATATGGGTCTATTTTCATTTTTCTACATACAGACAACCAGTTAGAACAGCTCCACTTATTAAAGATGCTTTCTGTTTTCCATTGTATAGTTTTGGCTTCTTTGTCAAAATGTCAGTATGTGGTTTTATTTCTGGGTCTTCAATTCTATTCCATTGACAAACGTGTCTGTCTCTTTACCAATACCATGCAGTTTTTATCACTATTGCTCTGTAGTAAAGCTTGAGGTCAGGGATAGTGATTTCCCAGCAGTTCTTTTCTTTTCTTTTGTTTTCTTTTGTTTTCTTTTCTTTTCTTTTCTTTTCTTTCCTTTTCTATATTTTCTTTATTTACATTTCAAATGTCATCCCCTTTCCTAGTTTTCCCTCCGAAAATCACCTATCCTCTCCCCCTTCCCTCTGCTCCCCAATCCATCCATTCCCATTCCCGGTCCTGGCATTCCCCATACTGGGGCATAGAACCTTCACAGGACCAAGGGCCTCTCCTCCCATTGATCACTGACTAGGGCATCTTCAGCTAAATATGCAGCTAGAGCCATGATTCTCTCTGTGTGTTTTCTTTGATTGGCTGTTTAGTCCCAGGGAGATCTGGGGTTACTGGTTAGTTCATGGTGTTCCTCCTGGGGCCTGCAAACCCCTTCATCTCCCTGTGTAACTTCTCTAGCTCCTTCATTGGGGAACCTGTGCTAAGAATTGTTTTTGCTATTCTGGGTTTTTTGCCTTTTCAGATCAATTTGAGAATTGCTCTTTCTATATCTTTGAAGAATTGTTTTGGGATTTTGATGGGAATTGCACTGAATCAATAGATTGCCATTGGTAGAATGGCCATTTTTACTATGTTAATTCTGCCAATCCATGAGCATTGGAAATTTCTCCATTTTCTAAGATCTTCTTTGATTTCTTTCTTGAGAGACCTGAACTTATTGTCATACATACAAGACTTTCACTTGTTTGGCTAGAGTTACCCCAAGATATTTTCTATTATCTATGGCTATTGTGAAGGGAGTTGTTTCCCTAATTTCTTTCTTAGCCTGTTTATCATTTGTATAAAGGAAGGCTACTGATTTATTTGAGTTAATTTTATATCCGGCCACTTTGCTGGAGTTGTTTATCAGCTGGAGAAATTCTCTGGTAGAATTTTTGGTGTCTCCTATGTAGACTATCATATCATCTGTGAAGAGTGATACCTTTACTTTTTCTTTGTCAATTTCTATCCCCTTGATGTCTTTTCAATATCTTATTGTTCTAGCTAACACTTTGAGTACTATATTGAATAGATTTAGGGAGAGTAGGCATCCTTGCCTTGTCCACATTTTCAGGGGGATTGCTTCAAGTATGTCTTCATTTAATTTGATATTGGTTGTTGGTTTGCAGTAAATTACTTTTATTATGTTTAGGTATGGGTCTTGAATTCCTGTTCTCTTCAATTCTTTTACCATGAAGAGGTGTTGTATTTTATCAAATAATATTTCTGCATCTAAGGAGATAATCATGTAAATTTTTCTGAGTTTGTTTATATCGTGGATTACATTAATGGATTTTTGTATATTAAACCAATCTTGCATCCCTGAGATAAAGCCTACTTGATCCTGGTGAATGATGGTTGTGATGTGTTCCTGGATTCGGTTTGCAAAAATTATATTGAGTATTTTTCCATTGACATTCATAAGTGATATTGGTCTGAAGTTCTCTTTTTTGGTGTGATACATGTGTGGTTTAGGTATTAGAGTAATTGTTTCTTCATAGTGGAAAGTTTTTGTAAGGCAAAGGACATTGCTTCAATCCCACTTGGGAGGGAGAAGAAAGCAAGAAAGAAGAGAGAGGGAGGGACCTAGGCGAGAAAAGGGACAGGATGGGAAGTGGGGAACATGATCTGGTGTTGGATAGGGGCAAAGAAGAAGCCCTGAGGGCCAACAGAAAGAAAAGGCAACCTCTGGAGGTAAGAGGTTAGGGAGACCCTCCAGAATGTACTAGAAACCTGGGAGGTGAAAGAGTCTTAGGACTCAAAGGGAAGGACCATAGATGAAATGACCTAGGGTAGGGAGAGGGAACTTGTGGAATTCATCTCCAGCAGAAAATCAAGGCATCAAGTAAGGGATGGGGTTGCCATCCCAGAGTCAAAACTCTGACCCATAATTCTTTCTGTCTGAAAGAACTGCAAGAATGGAAATGGAGAAGGAGACTGAGGAAAAGGAGGTCCAATGACAGACACAAAGTGGAATCCAGCTCAGGGGGCGACCCCAAGGCCTGACATTATTACTGAGGCTTTGGAGTGCTCACAAAAGGAGCCAATCATGACTGCCCTCCAAAAGACCTAACAAGCAGCCGAAAGAGTCAGATGCAGATATTTGCACCCAACCAATGGACAGAAGCTGCTGACACCTGTAGTTGAATTAAGGAAGAGCTTGAAGAAGCTGATGAGGAGGGCGACCCTAAGGAGGACCAGCAGTCTCAGCTAAGCTGGGCCACAGAGATCTCTCAGACACTGAACAACCAACCTGGCAGCATATACTAGCTGATGTAAGGTCCCCAAAATGTATACAGCAGTGGACTGCTGGGTCTGGATTCATTCATTAAATATGCTCCTCATCCTTAAGAGACTGGAGACCCCACAGTGTTTAGAGGTCCGGTGAAGTGGAGGGTGTTTTGGCGGGGACCTCATTGTAGAGATGGGGCAAGTAGGAGGTATGGGATTTGGAACAGTTAGGGTGGATCAGGGGTGGAATAAAATCTGAAGTGTAAAAAAAAATAGATTCAGTACAACTAAAAAATAGAAAAGAAAAGAACTGTAAGATTACATTCTTAAAACTAACCAAAAAATATCTTAAGTAATAGTTGGAAAGTCAGAACTAAATTGATTTGCTACTAAAGAATAGCAGAAATATCAAGACTAAAGTCTTCATAAAGATGAACTTCAAGACTTGTTGATTGGGTAAATAAGAAAGTATCTCATACCTGGTGAAATGTCGACAAGTTCTGAGAAATAGGAAATAAACACTGCGTATATAGGACAGGCACACCACAGATTTACAAAAGGACTAGATACCCATCACAGTGATATAAGCATCACAGAGGTGTGCATATGCAGGGTAGGATGCGTGAAACCTGTACAATAACTGGATAAAGTCATCTTACCTATACATTTACCGAATCAATATGTAAAAATAAAATATTGCTTGAAATAGTATCCCAGACTCTTAAACTTCACCAAAATCATTGCAGAAGGAGCCAAATGACCTAACACTAGGAATAGCACTTGAAGATCTGGTCTTCACTGTTGTTCATATTTACTACCCCAAGGAACAAAAATGAGGAAATTCCTTTACATGAATATTAATACCTATGAGCCTTATCCTCCCACACCAATATCATTACAGCCCAGATGTCTAACATCTGCAGTATAATATTAACATTTTTATCAAGTGAAACAGGGGAGAAAATGTTTAATTGTATTCTGTTACAGATTTGAATATAAATATGAATGGATTTAAAATTTTAAATGATATTATTTTTCATACTTCAAAGCAATTTGCTTACAGCTATTTTCCACATGCATACAGAGCTAAAATAATGAATATTTATTTTTAGATAAATCAAAGTGTTAATTACTTTTCCTTAGTCTTCTCATATGCTACTTCTATTTTCTTAGTTCAAAAAGAATAAAAGCTCATATTGACCCTCGGATACAAAAGACTTTACAGCTTTTTTTCATTTCGATTTTAATTCACATAAGTACCTTTCTAATAACCTGATGATTTCATAATTCATAAATGTCATTTTGGTGTTTGTTCTTGCTTCTCATGAGAAACATAAACTGTTTCATAAAGCACGTATCAAGAGCATGAGAGAAGTCTTCGGAAGACTGAAATATTTACCAAGTCACTCATAAGAATTGGTTATTAAATTTTAGTTAGGAAATTATTACAATGCTACCATGTTGTATAATTATATTTCATCATTATTGTATTGCTACTATTTTTGACATTGGTACATGTGCCTAATAAAACCTATTCATAACAGCACTGCCTTTGAAACACCTAAGAATGCGCATGATTATATTTACTTTGGATGACTCAATAAAAATCAGAAAAATAATTTCTTTTACATTTTACTATATAAAATCCAAATACCACTTTTGATCCTTAACATAAGTTATGTATCCTGGGGACTTTGAGAGCTTTCAAAGTTGAATCATGCAATCATTTAATAAAAAAATATGTTGCTTTGGTATTTGTTGGGTTCCAACACAAGAGCCTAAAGAAGAGAAAGAGTAATTTTCACTCCTGGTGTCAGATAGATTTCAGGATTTCCCAGTAGGAAAGCATTGGTAGCTCACTCAAGAGTTGACTCCTGCATGAGGCAGATATTCTGTTCACACTCCAGCAGATAGATGTAGTGAGAAGTAACTACATGAAAAAGATGTAGTGTGAACTTCAACCTCTCAGCCCCAATAATATAATTCTACTAATTAGGCATCACCTCTTAAAACCACTTTGAACAAATGACCTAACTGTGAAAACCAGAACAGTTCAGATTCAAGCAATAACAAAGTAAAGAATTTTTAACTGTTTCAATCACCTACATGCCCTAATGAAGATTAGTGGTATAATTTAAATGTATAAGAGAAAACGTATCAGAGACTGGATGCACGAAGAATTAAGAAATGTAGATTTTAATTTGACTTTAATGAAGTGACATAAAACCTTATGCCCTCTGATTTGTTTTTTTATGCTGTATGGAAAAAAAGTAAAAATGATAGTCTAATTTGACTCCAAATGTAGTATTCTTGAGTCCATTTGTCACCAAATTACTCAACTAAAAGATAATCATGGACACCTTTCTATGTAATAAATTATAATATCAAATAGCCATAACCATCTCAACATGTTTATATCCAGAGAAGATGATAGAAAAAAAAGTTGCACAATCCTTGGATCTACTTCCTGAGAGGCAATCATAATTGTTGAAATGAAGTTTAGGAGATTTCTCAAGCCTGTCATTGGAACGAACAACTGTTTATGAAAAAAAATTAATTCTCAGTAAGAAACTTTGGTGGCCTAAACTCCTGGTCTAACCCCTTCTAATCTCTTGCCAATCTGTGACTGTGGCAGATGCTGTGGTCTGGGAGTGTAGTGTGTGACAGAGAGGACTGATCAAATAACAGAGACTCCAAGGAAAGGAGTGAGGTATCTCATGGTACAGGACAGCTAGTAAGCTTCAGAGGGAGGTTTCTGGAGAGTGTGGCAAAAATAATAGACTAACAGTTTGCTTTACCAGGAGGGGGGGGCTCAAAAATTCTGCAGCTATGAATACCTTCACCTCTAATAGATCACAGGACAGAGACCCCCACATGAATAAAAGCAAAGCTAGAAAGGCAGGTTAAGCTCCTGATTCTAGAGCTCTGCTCAACAGGTAGGAAAGCCACTGTGAGATAAATCCGCTGGCATCTTCATGCTGAGCTCCAGAATCTGAACCCAAGAACAGGTAGTAAAGAATAAATGCATACAAGGACGTCTGACACTTTCCCCAAAATTCATGTTATTATTTGAAATGAGTCACTAGGCATTCCAAATGTAAGGCTCGCTTATAAATAACTGATTATTTAGGTCTAAACCAGTTCAGAGCAAAAACTCAAAAATTCACGAACATGTCATATACTAAAAATAGCAAAGCAAAGAGTCGACTAAGGAAAAAAAAAAACAAAACAAAACAAAACAACCCTTTAAGTCAGAATAAATTTGATGCAGAAAAAGTACCTCTGGGAGATAGTCCAGTTCACTTGTTTAAAAGTGTGGTGCAATTTATGAACCTGTACTTGATCACAAGACAGAGCGATCATCAGGCAGCTACTGGAGCTTCAGAGAGGCACGGGACAGTAGTAAAGATAGACTACTTATCCTGAGGACAATGAAAGACATCAGACAAGATCCTACTGACACCCGTTCCTCTCTCTCATTCCTGTAAGCAAGATTAAGGTGAGGCATCGGAGACTTGGCATTGAAGAAACAATCAATCTGCTAAAAGAGTCCAGGCATGCCAATGAACAAGTAGGGAAGCAACCATGAAACAAACAAACCCTGGGGCATTGAAGGATCATTATCCACAGTGCTGTTAATGGCAAAATTTCTAAAAAGGAAACAATAATACAGAAAAATTAACTTCTAGAAGAAGACAGGCAATGGGATATTTTTTGAGGGTTCAGAATTCAAAGCAGAATTCGAATTTCTGGATGTATATCCAGAAAACTAAAGGAAGCACAATGCAGAAGAAGCGATTCCCGGATTTAGGAAGTAGATTATTAAGTTTCAAAGTACCCTATTGATAGACATTGTATCAAAAGCAAAGGAGGAGAAAAAGGAGAAAGGACAGAATAAAAATGATGACAATGACAATATTAGTATCTGGGGGAAAAAGAAGAGCAAACTTATCTCCTTTTTTGCATACAACAAAAAAGTAACATCTAAGGACAGATATGTAAAAATGTTTTCCTTGTGCATCAAACATTATGTCAGTCCTCCAGTGGGCAATTTGAATTCCTTTACTGCCAGTATGAATACTATCTTCCATGGATAATTTTTGACCACACATGCTGAGGGTGCAGTTCCCAAACTCTTCTGGCTCCATTGATGTAAATTGCAAGTTAAAAGTTGTTTTACCTAGGTTTTTGAGTGATCAGATATAAATTTAACTTCCTGTAACCACATACTTTGACATATTTAATTGACTTGAGTGATTTATGTAACTCAGGAAATATTTGTATAATTTATATTTAGAGTAAAGATTTTGATAAGTGTCCTAGACAGGCAACATGTTGTCCTCAGTGGCAGTGTCCTGAGAGAGAAAACAGCTATCTGAAGATTAAAAGGAAATAAAAATAGAGCTGGGCAGTGGTGGCACATACCTTTAATCCCTCCTTGGGAGGCAGATTTCTGAGTTCAAGGTCAGCCTGATCTATAGAGTGAGTTCCAGGGAAGCCAGGGCTACACAGAGAAACCCTGCCTCAAAACCTGCCCCCCAAAGAAGGAAATAAAATAGAGAAAATTATAAATTTGGGATCAGAAGATCTTGCAATAGAAGATCTTGTCTTATGCCAAGCAAACTTATTAAGAAGTCCAGGATCTTGTATACTATTTTCAAGGAAAAAATGGACAGAATTGGCATCATATATTGTACAATGGGACAAAATCATCAGGAGACTAATTAAACAATGTTGCACAAAGGGAACACAAGTTATTTCAAGAGCATAAGACATAGAGCACAGACTGGCCTTGGGACTGAGCTCCGCCAGTCTCCTCTCAGAGGTGGGGAAAAAGTCTCAAGTCCGTAGAAACTGACACCTTGACTCTTTCCAAGTCCTCCCCTCAAACCAATCTCTAGACTGGCCTTGTCAAGTCTACTACTGGGCAAGGACACAAACATTTAGTCCTTTTTTATTTAGGTGGGTTGTTCAGGAAAGTCTTGGATTGACCTGTGTGCCTGTGGGTGGCAGGGGTGTGGAAATGCTTAATGCTTCTCTTGACAAAACACATTTCAAGAACGTGTTTATTTTCAGATTCTGAGAAGATCTTTACACCTTGTCCTTTTGCATTTTCAGAGAGACTATACTGAATCAATTTATTAAAAGAGAGGAATAATTATAAAATTTGATTGAAAATGGAAAGTAGGATCTAAGGAAAGCATAATTGAGGAAAACCAACTAGGCTTTCTGGATTCATCAGCATTTCAACCTTAGTGGTTTTGGCAGGGCCCCTTCAGAAACACGAGAAAGTCTTGTCATCACGGCCAGATTTGCCAACACAGAAAATTACTTTATAAATATCTGGGATGGCTGGTCAGAGAATGTCCTCATTGTAAACAGTTAAAGGTGGTGAGGGGGAAAGCTGATTAATGTGCTTTGACTTGTTTTGGGGAGGGATTGTCAGTGAACTATCACTAGGAAATAGACACACACACACACACACACACACACACACACACACACACACACATATATATACATTATGTGTCAAAGTTTAAAAATTATAGAGCTGAATCAAATAACAGTCATGCACTTTAAAAAATCAATAACAAATTTTGACATACTGACCTAGTGAAGTCTCTGAGAAAAGAATACAAGGTCTACAGAAATGGTACAGAGGAGACCTGAAACACAGCAACAGGGCTATTATTTTCTACACAATATTAGCAGCTGGCACAGCAGAATTCAGTGTCATGAAAGGAGTTGTAATTGTTATGTCTGGGAAAATTTTTCATACATGCAAACAAAAAGCCAGAAACCACGCTGAGTTCTTCAAACATAGTGCATATGTACATATACATATATGCACATATATGAATATATATGTAGAAATCCAAATATATATATATATATATATATATATATATATATATATATCATATGTTATGCATTTATATACATACAATCAATTTAAAAACAGTACCAGAAATGCAATTTTCACTATAGGGACTCACATTACTTGGAGTGGCAGGAAAACCATTATCATACTTGAAAACATAGATAAAAATAATGAGGATGAATAAGTTCCAGAGCAAAAGATGCGTGACATCTATTAATGAACAAAAGCCAAATGATGCTTGCAGGTTCCAAAAGGGGAATAGAAGACTAAGAAGCTGAGAAAAATAAAAATCAAACAACAAAACCACAGCAACATCATGGCTAAAAGATCTGCACTTGAGAGAAAAGCATAAATCACCAAGGATCTTCCGAATCTACAAACGTTATGGATCTATATCTCAGACTATCGACTTCCAAGAGAGACGGACATGAAAAAAAATTAAGTTCTGAGACATCACAAAGACAATTCTTAAAGCTGTGGTCATAGAGTATCTTTTTCAAGCATCACTGGTAAAAATGACACACCATGAACAGGAGAAAAAAAAAAGATTAACATGTGAATTTACATCAAGAACAGGGTCTGTCGGCTACGGATGGATAGATGGAAGAAAATGACATATTACCCTTGCAGAGCAACTATGTCAAAAAAAAAAAAAAAAGATGAAAGTCAACAATGGTGCTATCAGTTTGGGACCCTGCATGCTGTAAAACTAACCTAAGAAACAAACTGAGCCTATTGCTGCAAGAGTGTCACAGCTGTTGTGGGGAAATTAATTTCTGATTGGGTTAGGGGTCTGTTCCCAAGGAGAAATCCCATATGCAGTACTGCATTCTTAGTGAAAGCACCTGGCTGAGGTGATTATATGCCCTAGAGCAGAACCTCCTATTGTTATTTTGCTAAGTGGCCATGTTGTCATATAGCTTTCCTAAATATTATGTCCATTAACCTGAACTTCTTTTCAATTGGATTTGAGAAGCTTCCTTATAGTTGGCTGTCAGCATTCAGTGTAAAGATATGAATCAACCTACTAAGTATGATGAATAGACTAAAAATAAGACATCCAACACACAGCTCTAAATAGTGCATCTAACTTAATACACCTACTGCGAAGGCTCAGTAAACATTACAAAGGAAGAGACAGAGAATGGGGAGGAGTACAGCAAAATGCTGTATTTTGGACATAACTATTACACTTATGAATCCACACCATCTTTGGTTAACTGTATAAGTCCTGTACAATATCAAACCATCCAAAACTCCAACAAGGATAAATTAGACGACACCTACAGTCGATCCTTATTTCATATTTTTTTCTGGGGGGAGGAAAAATCATTCATTTTTGAGGACATGGCCATGGTTACCCATGCAGCAAAAGATGCCCCTACGTTAATACATATATATGTAGCACTAACTCGACTTTGTGGGTTATCAAAAATGATAAATTTAGAGATATGTTGGTAAAGTATGAGAGACATAAGAGGAAAATGTGGATGATGCTATAAACATATTTTATTTGTGTATGAAATCCTGAAAAATGAAGAATAATTAAAACCAAATAATTTTAAAAGGCATAAAAATGCACGGCGTGATTGAAATTTATAGCCATTGTACACGGTTGATCTACATATAAAATGGCTTAAGCTTGTCACCAAACCAGACTATCTCAAAGGCTGTCCTTAGAGGACCATATGATAAAATCATTACAATTTCAGTTCTAACTGCACACTGAACTCAAATGCTCCACTATTTTCCTTATAGAAACAAACTGCAGACAAACGTAAGTGCCTGACACATGGTAAATTGATGAAAAGTTGGAATTTGAATAAAGCACAGTGTTATTCATCAATAAAAGCATAAAGTAAGCGACAGACGTTAGTTTCAATGTAAATCAACCTTAAGAAGAGATTGCTCTGTGAAAGACTTCAATCACTAAAGACCACATAGCAGATGCTTCAATTGATCTGAAATGTACGGAATAAGCAAATGGATTGAGACAAAAAGGAATGCAGGTGGTGGTGTGGGAAGGTGATGGGAATGTAATAGCTAAAAGATGTGACTACATTTTAATGTGATAAATCATAAAATTAACGGCACTGATTATTAAACACATCTGTGAATAACCAAAAATAATCACAGGAATTGCCCATTTTAAGTAGACAAATTGTGTGGTATGTGAATTAGTTCTAAATAAAACTATCTCTCAAGGAACTGATGTTTGAAATGTACAACTTAAAGAATAAGTTTAAATCAGCTACTAAAATATACCTAAGGAATAGTAATATATATGTGCTTAGAATGAATACTACATATTTAACTGTAACAGAAAATGTTATTTTCTGGCAAGAAAATAAATATATGAAAAGAATATGGTGGCATCAAATAATAGGTCCAGGTGCATATAAATATGGATATCTTTTTTATTTCTTTTGGTGGCGGTATCTTGCTATTCAGCTCAAGATGTCATTGAATTCATAATGTTTCTGAGGTTGGCCTGAACTTCATGACCTTCATATTTCTGTCTCTAAGAGCTGGTTTATAGGAGTACTCTATCACATTAATTCCTTCCTTAATTAAATTACTTATGTTGATATAATAGTAGTTCCATATGCAGTAGTAAGAATGAGGACAGAAATACATTCCAGGACTATGTGTAGAAGCTGTGTCACGGGCTATTCTTATCCAGTAGCAACTCACAGAAAATAAAGTAGTGCTGGATGCATGAAATATGAATTCAAAATATTCAGGTCAGAAACATGTTTGCTGAAAGGAAATATTTTCACAGCATCCTGATGTTTTCCAACCATTTGTTCCATAGTTTGCTTTCTATTCATTCTTTCAATGAGGAATACGTTGAGACTTTCCACAACATTGGAGTTCACATAACCTCCCCAACAAACTCTTTGCATGTATATCTCAGTTCATGATTGTAGTTGCAACATAGGTAATTGAAAACTGATTAACTCCCCTGAAAACACACAATGAAACAGATAATCCCAGATAGTCACAAAGTCACCTACCAATCATAAAGACACCTTGGTTTTATCCCAACCTACTCTTTGATATGCTGAATTTAAGGTAGCTGTACAATCAGAATATCAACAAAAGTGTCTTTAGCATAAACACCTTGAAATACTGAGAGGATTAGAGAATGTTTGTGTGTTTGTTTCTACAATGCTGCTGTGGTTAATTTTTATAATTTTGATCTTTTCCCACATTATTTTAATATCTTCTCTCTGTTCCAACATAGATCACAGTAGGCTACTTTGGTATTTTGCTCATTGTATCTGTAAAGTAAGATCATGCTGACGACTCAGGAGGCAGCCTGCTTCCATTGCCCATTTTCCAGCATCTTGCATTGTTCTTCATATACATAATGTGATAATATATGTATATATGTATTGATAACTAAATGATATGAACCACCTGTATTGAAGACTGAGTGGCCCATGCATGTGAGTGTTATTTCTGGGGTCTCTCTTCTGTCATACTATGGTCTATTTCTGCATATTCTCTTTAACTACTGTGGCTTTGCAATGCGTTTTCATAGGAACTTGTTTGAAGTATTCAATTCAAGTTCTTTCTCAAGAATGAGCATATTCTTTATAATCCTTTGTAGTTTCATTTGGATTTTAGAATTTTTCCTATTTATTAGTTAAAGTATTGTTAGTATTTTATAGGGAGTAAGGATAATGCAAAAGTAGCTCTGGATAATAAATTTAAGAAGCAGCCTTCCACTGCAAACATAAGATCACCTTATCTTTCACTACCTGAACTAATTTTTTTTCTTAAGCACTTTACTTTCCAGTGCAGTTGTAAGTGGACATATTTTCTATAATTCCTTTGGGAGCATTTATTAGTGGATTGGTACATAATTGATATTTGTGTTGATGTTGTATTTTGTTTGTTCAATGCAGTTATTAGGTAGATGTAGCAGGGTTTTGCTTTGTTATAATCTGAAGATCTGGGGTTTATGCATATAAAATAATGACTTCTGTGAATAAATGTTATCTCAAGATTTACTTTAAAATTTGAATGCTTTTAAGATTGTTGCCTTGAACTTATTTCTAAATTAGAAATCATTGGGGAAAATATTACCAAATTTTCAAACTAAAAAAATTCTAAAATATTTACTTAAAATATCTCTAGAGAG
Organism: Mus minutoides; assembly: GCA_902729485.2. Taxonomy (NCBI): domain Eukaryota; kingdom Metazoa; phylum Chordata; class Mammalia; order Rodentia; family Muridae; genus Mus; species Mus minutoides. The sequence continues at coordinate 230,226 of LR749567.1, forward strand.
AGGAATAGAAACATACTCCTCTAATTTCTGCACTCTGGAGGTGCAGAGACAGGTGGATAGTGGTGAGCCTGAGGCCACTCTGGTCTATATAGTGAATTATAAGCCAGCCAAATATACATTGTAAAATTCTGTCTCAAAAACAAATACAAAAAGACATAGGAATTAAAAAGAGAAGAAGAGGAGATGGAAGAGTAGGAGGAAAAGGGAGGAAAAAGGAGTAAGACAGAGGAAGAAAGAGGAAGGAGGAGGAAGGAGGAGGAGGAAGGAAGGAGGAAAAAGGAGGAAGAAGGAGGAAGAAGGTGGAAGAAAAAGAAGAGGAAGGGGAAGAAGAAAAGAAGATCTCTATGAATTTGGGTCCGGAGTTACTCCTTTATTCTGAGAGAGTTGGTGTAATTACACAGGTCTTCATATGATGTTTTGCAAGATACATCATTAAATACTATCCATTCACCACTGAAAATGACATAGATTTTCTCTATGTGTGATTCCTGAAAAAGGGCATTCATGGCTTCTTTAGCAATGCTACTCCTTAGACAATAACACTTTGATTGAAAGCAATAATTATAACTAGTGCATGTTTATGTAAATATTGACAATATAAATGAAGCATTAACTACAATCAGGAAACAATAGATATATCAGAAATACTATCACTAAACAGAAATTGAATCAGAATGAAAATAATTCCCCTGTCAGGTGAGGTGAAACGAATTTCTTGGCTATTAAATGGTTTGGAGGGGGATAAAAAAAATCCATGATCATTGTTTACCCCCAAATATGTCAAGATTAATAGAAATTATAAGCAGAATTGAATAAAACTGTTTCTAAGAGTAACCAGAGTGATAAACAACCTTCCTTATTTACTTAAAACATAAAATACTTCTGAGATAATATCCTAGTAAAAAGTTTTAGAAATCATTAATCTATGAAGGGTGTTTGTTATTATATGAGATAACCTCATATAGATTCATATTAAGAAATCACTGGGGCACTGTGGTATATATATATATATATATATATATTGTGTGTGTAAATATATATCTAAATATGAGGAAAAGATACCATGAATGTGAAAGGGAGCTGATGATGGGCATAAAATGGGTTAGAGCGATAAAAGAGAGGGGAAAACTATGTAATATTTCAATCAAATTTTCAATTACCCTTGATCTCTTTTTGTTGTCTTGTTCTACCTAACATTTTGAGTCCTATACTGAATAGATATGAGGAAAGTAGGCATCCTTGTCTTGTCCCTGATTTCAGTGGGATTACTTCAAGTATGTCTCCATTTAATTTGATATTGGCTATGGGTTTGCAGTAAATTGCTTTTATTGTGTTTAGATATGGGCTTTGAATTCCCGATCTCTCCAGTACTTTTACCATGAAGAGGTATTGTATTTTGTCAAATGCTTTTTCTGCATCTAAAGAGAAGATCATGTGATTTTTATTTCTTTGAGTTTGTTTATATAGTAGATTACATTAATGAATATATATATATGTGTGTGTGTGTGTGTGTGTGTGTGTGTATATATATATATATATATATGACTATTTTATTTACATTTCAAATGTAAATCCCCTTTTCTGGTCTCCCTCCTAAAGTCCCCATCATCTTATCTCCTCCCCTTGCTTACCAACTCACCCACTCCTGCTTCCTGGCCCTGACATTTCCCTACACTGGGGCATAGATCCTTCACAGGACCAAGGGCCTCTCCTCCCATTGATGACCAACTAGGCCATCCTCTGCTGCATATATAGCTTAGGGCTATTTTAGAACGTTTTCTAGCAGCTTTCCAGAGAAGGCTGTGTGAAGGTGGAACATAGCACTTTTAGAAATTTTTTCTTGCTTTCTAATTTTGATCAGAAAACCCAAGAGTTACTTTTATTTCTAACAGGATTTTCAACTTGGTTGGAAGATCCAAGAACTTTTTATAGCAGTTTTCTCTGACTTTGGTCAGAAAATCCATGAGTTATCCAGAGAGAATTTACTAGCAGAGAGAGCTGTCACGAGAAAGAAGCTAGCTGCATCAGATTGTTTTTAGAATAGCAAGAAAAGGCTGTTTAGAGATTAGCAGAACACACACAGAGAGAGAACATGAGAGAGAGAACATGAGAGAGAGAGAGAGAGAGAGAGAGAGAGAGAGAGAGAGAGAGAGAGAGAGACTTCCAATCATTTGTTTTCAGTGCCCTCAATCAAAGCTCTCTCAGGAACCTGAACCTGAACCTAGCTGAGGCTGGTCCTTGGCACCTTTGCTCCTATGTATCTAACATAAATAAATCTACACATCTTTATCTATAACATTTTAAATTGTAGGCTGTGTGTGTGTGTGTGTGTGTGTGTGTGTGTGTGTGTGTGTGTGCACTCACAGAAGTCAGAAAGAAAATGGACATTCGATTTTCTGAAACCGGAGTGACAAGCAAAGAAATGAGTCACTCAGCAGAGGTTCTGGGAAGCAAAGTCATGCTCTCTGCAAGTGGGCACTTTGAACTTCTGAGTCACCTTTTCAGCTTTTAATCTTGTAAATTATGGTCGACAGAGAAAGACACTGAACATGAGTGCTAGAAGATGTGATGCAGGGACACCCACACTGTTCACCACATGACAGAGGGGACTACAGTCAGGAGGTATCAACAGGAACACATTCATGTTTCCTACACCTTTATACAGCTGGTCAGCTGCTCAGAGGCCATTGGCTGTAATGTACTGAGAATCTTCGTGTGTGTGTGTGTGTGTGTGTTTTGCTTTGTTTTTGCTTTTTGTTTTGTTCCGTTTCTCTCACCTGCAGATCTGACATAACAAGATTATGATTCACTGCTCTGCTGCACCAAGGTTTATTATTCACATTCGAAAAAAAAAAAAAAAAAAACTTAATAATAATGTTTGCAGCTTGTAGGTCTGTGAGAAAGCATAGGAAATTGCTTCTGAGACCACACTGAAATGTGAACTTCTTTTGTAGGGACAAAACTAGAAGAAACATTTTGGATAAAAAATGACTGGAAGGCAATATTTAGAATGGCAGGTCATCTTAGAAGCTAAACGTGCATTTAGCTTATCCAGTCGCACTGCATTTTCTGTTTTAAAGGTCTGTTAGTAGGCAGAGCACTTGCTTCTTGGTATCATTATTTTCCTGACACCTAAGTACCACTGTTTATACAGATATATTTTATACTTACAGAAATAAACCATGGATGAAGAAATGGCTCAGTAATTAACAGGCCACTCTGCACGTGTAGAAGACCTAAATTCAGTTCTTAGAGTCCATGTCAGGATACCCATAACTGCCTTTAATTTTAGCTCCTCGGGCAATCTTTGAAATGGACACATTATATGGCCTGTCTTTGTGTGTCAACTTGACACAAGCAGAGTCTCCAGAGAGGAAGGAACTTAAGTTGAGAAAATGCCTCCGTGAGATCCAACTCTCAGGCTTTCTCTCAATAACTGATTAGTGAGGGATCAGGGACCCCTTCACTGTTGGTGTACTCCCTGGTAGTCCTGAATTCTATAAGAAGAGAAGTTGAGCAAGCATTTTGAAGTAGGCTGATAAACCGCACCCCTCCATGGCCTCTGCATTACCAAATGAGTTCAGTTTCCAGCCCTTCTTGAGTTCCTGCCCTGACTTCCTCTGATGAAGGACTATGACCTAGAAGTATAATCCAAATAAACCCTTCCCTCCCCAACTAGCGTCTTGGTCATGGTGTTTTTGTCACAGCAGTAGAAATCTTAGGACATTCTTACACATGCATAATTCAAACAAAAATGCAATCTTTGAAAATAAATAAGCCAGCATAAGTTGTTTCATCTGTGTAAGGTAACTACAGATATAGACATTTAGCAGCATATGCACTGTAGAGATAGGATTGTATAGGTACTTTCACTGGAACACAGCCTCATATATCCTGGAATATTTGTTAAGAGGTCAGTCCCAGTAACTCACCTCTAGATGGAGGTATTTTCAGCCTAAATTCGGGAGAATAGTATCTCTATTCTACAATGGATCTTGGCTTACATAAAAGAACAGCTGGAACTTGGTTTTCTGAGTAGGAAGCTGTTACTTAACTATTTATCTTATGTACCTAGTCTCCCTTTCAGTATCCCATAGTGAAAATTAATGGATTTATAAAGTAGAATTGTGTAACTTGCAATCAGATCTGGAATTTGGGTAATAATAAACAATTTATCTTATTTGTTGTTAATCTTGAGATAGAGGCCTTGTGAGGCTAATTTTGTAAATATGCAATCAGCAGCCTGGAGGTAAAATGACTTACAAATGCAGTGAAATACTATAGGAGGATTGAACCTTTCATTCTACTTTCTATCTTTTATTTTTACTTTTCTTTTGTTAGCTAAAAAATGAAATGCTTATAATATTTTTATATTCAGACCTCTGTGTGTCTGTGTGTTTGTGTGTGTGTGTATGAAATTTAGGGATTCATTAAAAATTAGTTGATTAATTTTAAGTGTTTAGAGGTGGAAAACGAGTGTTGCCACTTAGCAGAAACTGTATTGACATTATATGTGCATATACACATACATATACATGTATGTGTATAAAGAAAAAAAACTAACTCTCTCCATTCTTAGAAACAACAACAAAAATTGAACTTTATAACTTTTTGATTTAAAAAATGAAATCAAAAGAAAGCACCCAAGGAGCTAAAGGGGTCGGCAACCATATAAGAGGAACAAAAATATGAACTAACCAGTATACCCCAGAGCTTGTGTCTTTAGTTGCATGTGTAACAGAGAATGGCCTAGTTGGCCATCAATGGGAGGAGTACCCACTGGTCTGACAAAGATTATATGCCCCAGTACAGGGAAATGCCAGGGCCAAGAAGCAGGTCAGGGGGGAGGGTATTTGGACTTTTGGAGAGGAAACTAGGAAAGGAGATAGCATTTGAAATGTAAATGAAGAAAATATCTAATAAAAAATTAACAATAAAAAAAGCCTGAAATCTGATATATCTATCATATGAAAACAGGAGTGCACCAACGGGTAAGCTTTGTGCACTGTGAGACACTGCAGAGAATGGGAAATGTCTACAAGGATACAAATTAGGTGTATTTTAATATTGATACATGTAAGATAAATTCCAGGGAAAATAACTTATAGACCATAATGATAGACAGGGCCACAAGTTATGACATGACAAATAGAAAAAGAAATTATTACAGGCACACTAGTAATTGTGTGATTTTACGGTGAATCATTAAGAAACAATACAGGCAGGAAAACTCTAAGAATAATCCAGACGTAACTTAGAGGTTAAGGAAAATCTGTCCTCTCTTGTGAGAGAATATAGTCAACTGAGGCATGTGTGTGACGTGGACGTGGAAAACAGAGAAGAGACAGAATTCATCTACTGGAGATATAAAAATGCATAATTGACCAGCAAAAAATATGGCACATGCCATGGGAAAAAAAGACCCATTGATGGAGTAGCCATTCCTTCCAGCTCTTATTTTTATTTGCCTTAAAAATAAAAATTGTTATTGAAAGTAAACACAACCATTAAACTTGCAACCTGAATTACTTTTCACTATGCAGTCTACTGGCATTAAGCACATATCCGTGTCATGTAACAGGTTCTTCATGATTTTGTACTCTGCAAATCTAAAACTCTATACCAATTAGATGCTAATGCGCTTTCTTCTCCCTGAAGTCCCTGAAAACCACTACTGTTTTGCTTTCCCTTCCTGTGATTTTTAACTACTTTAGCTATCTCATGCCAAAGTAATCACACAATATATTTACACAAGGATAACTTGGAATTTCTGTCCCTGCTGCCTTCACCTGCCAAGTGCTGAGATAAAAGCTCTGTGCCACCAAACCCAACGTGTGAGATGCTGAGACTTAAACAGAGGGCATTGTAAATGCCAAGTAAACACTCTGCCAACGAAGTCATAACCCTGACACTCCCAAACCACAACAGTTAAAGGTGGCTTGCTATGAAAAGCCAGAGGAACAGCGTGGCCCATCCTGGTTTTAAACTTCCTGGCTCAGTGGAATGTCTGTCCTTATGAATAAAAATTCAAACTAGATAGGTGGTATGTGTGGTGTGGTGGATATGGCATGGTGTGGTATTCTCTGTGTGTGTCAGGGGGATGTTTGTGTGTATGAATCTGTGTGTGTGTGTGTGTGTGTGTGTGTGTGTGTGTGTGTGTGTGTGTGTTTGTGTAAATCACTGTGGGTTGCAAATTAAATTTATGGCCTTGTACATGCTAGCAATATTTGACTTACGCATTATGGTTTCCCACTGTGAGAGTGAGTTGAAGCCTTACAATGGTTAAAATTAAGAAGTAAACACCCCTGAGAATTTTATAAATAATACAGTGCAAATCTAAGCTAAAAAGTGACCACTGTTGAGAACTATACAAGGAGCACATAAAACTAAATGGAAGCAGTAATACAGAGCAAAAATCATAATAATTGAAACATATATTTTGAAATTTTGCTTTATTCAATAACAAAAAGAGTATTGGGGGTGGGAGTATATAAGCCAAAATGATCGATTAAGCATTGGTGTTTAAGGGAGATTAAAATATATCTAATAAATATATCTCCCATCTGCTTTGTGCCAGGAAGGAACCTTTTAAAACACTTTATTGATTTTTAAGGAAGCTTACTGTATTTTAACTGAGCTAAGCGACTTGAAGGAGAATGTGACTAATGATGGATTTTTTAATAATGTTTTCATAAAACATTAAAATAGGTCTTAGTTCTACTCATCTTTCACAATGACAATACTCCTTACTGGAGTAATCTTAAAACAAGCTTGATGTATTTTAATCCTATGTGAAGCTTTCAAATATGCATTGCAATGTATTTTAATAAAACATATGAATGATGACATTCCTATAAACAGTCGCGTTCTGCTGATCTCACTGGTGTTTACAAGCTGCTGTTGGCAGCTATGTGGTAGGTTAAGAAAGATTTCTCTTTTTTGTCATCCTAAACATGTCATTAGTGAAGGTTGACTATTTTGTACACTGCAAAGTTGTCAGTAGGATTTATTTAGAAAGCACACTGAGTAGTGATAGAATATTTAGACATTCGCTATTCACTAATAAATACCCTGCATTAGTTATGATCATTACACATAAGATACAAAGGATTAAGTAATGTCCATAAGTCTGATGGGTTGCTAATTATATTGGGGATCTTATAAGAAGAAAACTTCTTTCTTTTTTTTTTTTTTTTTTAATCTGGTACTTTGGTCATTTTTAGTGACATAGGTTGATTATAGCCAAAAGAAACTTTTAGCAGATGACCTTTGGGGAAAATAATGTAAATTTTCATAGCTGGGAAAAAGTGTTTGAAATAAAAAGTTCATTCGTCGTTATGTGACAGACTTTCCACAATATATTGAAAGCACAGCATTTTGAAGATATACCTTTGCTCCTTATAGTTGTACTGTATGCCTATTTAAGTGACATGTGAACTTGTTACTTGCTAAGCCAAGAGATAAGGGAAGAGTGAAGGACCTATTTAAATATGGTGATGAGTGAGGGGAGGTGAGTGTGTGTGAAGAGGTCATACACCAGTTGAGTTTGAGTCTGAAGAGAAGGCGGCTGTGGAGATAGAAAGGATGCGTGCTACCCTGTGGTGCATCCTTTTTATCCTCAGGAGTAAAGTCAAAATCCAAGCTTTACCACAGGTAGAAGAGTAATAGTAGTAGATTTGTGTGATATCTAAGTGAAAGCATGGTGGCAGAAACTTCTGAGACTGCACATCTCATACTGTAAGCAGAAGCACACTAGAAGTGATGTAAGTCTTATGAAACACCAAAGCCTTCCCCTACTGACAACTTCGTCCAGAAAAATCATAGAATCTAATGATTTAAAACAACCACCAACTTCAATCAGAAGTGTTCACATTTCTGAAATATATGAGGGCATCTCAATCTCACCACCCTACATTGAATCACTGAGTAAGTTGATTAGCTCCAGACACTCACAGACCTCCCTAAAAGTAAAGAAGTGTTGCTCACTGATGCCAAACATAAGATCCAAGTCATATCATAATATTAAAGCTTGATCATGGCATGTCACTGTTGAACTAAAGTGTCCACTTAAGGTTGCTTGTCCACATATAGTTGGTGGTAGGTTGTGATCTTACTGTGGGACAATTGTTTTATCACCTTAGAAAGTTTATGATAAACAAACTTTAGAATCTATTGTATGATTCTCCCTGTAGGTACTAGTACTTTTAGGCATGGAAAACCAAACCCCTCTGTTCATTGATTCTTACTTACCTCTCTAAATCTCTCTGAAAAATGAAAGAAAAAATGTCCAAGGGGTAATTAGGGACTGCATCCTATGAACTGTTCGTGTTTTATATCACGTCTTGATGTGAAAGAGAAGAGATATAAAATTAGCCAATGGCTCAAGGCTTCTTTGAGGTGGGAATTATAAAAGCACGGAGATATTTTGAAAATTGTAATTTTGCAAGGTCAAAGCAAACCATTTACTAAAATATTATTTAAGTAAAATCTGTATTACAAAGAGATTTTTTTCAGGTTCAAAAATGTGAACTGAATATGTTGTTTAATTGCTTGCAAGGTAGAGAGCAATGTAGCTGCAAAAAGTACAAATCATAGACCAGATGAACACAAAGTCATATCCTGATAATTCCAGCACTTTGGGCTTCTAGAGGTTAAGTGCAAGGATCAGGAGTTGAAGGATTTTCTTGGCTCTATTCCCAGGTTAAAGACAGCCTGGGCTGGATGAGACCCTATAACAAACAAACATCAAACAGTAACTAAGTACCTGGCTGACCAAATATACAAAAATATAAATCATAGAACATTTTTTTAGTACTTGGAACACGTTAAATGATTGTGCCTTCCATATATGAAGCTGGTAGTTATCGAAAAGTAAAAATAACAGTCTTAGCTCATGGAAGCACTGTCACAAATCTAAGTCTTCTAATATTAATCACACGAAAATAAACTTTGTTCTATAGTCATAGTTACTTACAAGGGAAGAGAAGAAAGGAAAAAAACAAACAAAGATAGCATTGTGCAGAGACGTGTAGATTCATGATTAAGAACTTGTTAAGCTTTGTTAAACACTGAGGATTAAGAAAAATGTATTGAAATAAATTAATACTGTCATGGGGGCTTTATGTTAAGATCAGTGTACTATCTGTTTTCAAAAATGCAGGATGGGCAAGAATAGAAATAGCATGCAAATTTGGCTGTACTTTATTCTATTAAAATAACCTAACCCTATCTGCTATTAGTACTCACTATTAATTACAAAACTGTAAAAAGGATACATGTATAACTGCCTGAACTCTTATTAATTTTATTCAACAAGAAAAGAGCATTAAAAATAAAATACTAATAACATCCACACATTGTAAATATTTTTGTTAAAATAAATAAATCTTCTTTACCAACAATATATTATGAATATATTCAGCTGTTCAAAATAACCAACTAAATATAATGTTTTTATTGATGTGTTTAATAATATAAACCATGTGTTTAAATAAATATCTTTTATTTTGTATTGTATCAACAATCTATGCATTTCTAGACAATTCTGAAGACTACCTGGCTTACGTTGGCTATAAAATCTGAAATAAATATCAACTAACTCTCTGTGTGTCTTAAATGGGCACAAATCATTCATCATTACATAGACATTTTATTTGATTATGGTGGAACAGACTGTACTCTAAAGGGTTCAGAATGGTCTTTTGACATGTGACAAACTCTTTAATATCTTATCTGTAACAGGCCCAAACAGAACAATGATATGCAATATACTGATAGAAACAACATCATTTATGCACCTATAGTCCATGGGACAAAATGAAAAATTTTAAAGGTTGTGGTCATTTACAATGTAATTCAGAATTATACTGTTTACTAAAGTAATAGGTGTACATTCTTTGGCAAGTCATGTGTGCCACTACTGTACCCCTAGTATTATTGTGCCATACTAGTTGTGACTCATAGGTTTCATAGCAAGGTAGAATATTTGGTTACGTTGCTCCTTGAGAAACTTGATGGTGCCTTCTGGAACCATCAGGGAACCATCTAGTCCTCAAGGAGGAGGCATTCAGGTCAGTTCCAGCTCAGGACATCTGGACTATATGTCTGAAGTGCATAGTATCTTCAAGATTAGGGACTTATACTCTACCTCTGGGAATTAACCAAAAGCAATAAAGATAGTCAGTAATCATTTGAGAATCTCTAAGATAACTATGACCAAGAACTTAATAAAAGGCTTCTCATGTCTCACATTGTAATTTAAATAGATATATCCGGCTCTTGGAGGGGGCATTATCAGCCCAGATGAAACAGTTTCATTTATGCTATTTATATATATTTATACTCTTATTTAGATGTACTTTTAATTGTTTTAAATAGATAGTTCATTGTACTCCTTGTGATGTTTTATGACCTTAGTGTATTTTAATTCTCCCTGCTTCTGCATTTATCTCCTCCATCCCTAATTATAAGCCTCTCATTTTATCCATTCCCCCATAAGATCCTTTGTACTCCCCTATTCCTTCTCTATTGTTCTCCCACTCTCATCCTGCCCCAGTAAAGAATCCTTGTAACTTTCCTAATTTCTGCAATTATTCCAGGCTAGGAGACCTCAATGAAAGAAAATACGTGTTACATTTGTCTTTCTGGGTTTGGATTACCTCACTCAATATGACCTTTACTAGTTTCATCAATTCACTTTATAATTTCAGGATTTTACTTTTCCTTGAAGATGAGTAGTATCGCATAGTGTATGTACACAGCATTTTTATTAAGCATTCATCAGTTTGAAGATACTTAGCTTGCCTCCATTTCCTCGCTATTGTTAGTATAGCAGCAATGAACATGGCTGAACATTATCTGTGAACAATAATGTGAAATTCTTTGGGTATATACCAGGGAATGAAATAGTTGGGTCATGAATCTTATATGTATGCCCATAGATAAATGTAGCCATAACTATTCATAACATTGAGGAATATTCTCTTTGCAACAGATAGACATTTTCTGTAATGAGAAAAAAAAAAAAAAAAAAAAACTCATCCAATCAAAATTCAGAGTAATGGAACACCATCCCAAAAGCTACTTCTACAATAAAACTCCCACAGTGAGGTTCAAAGATTATTACAGAAAAATGAACAGAAAATTATTCAGACAGAGGTGCAAGGAGTTTGCCTTGAGTCTATGTCTCTTAGAAATGTCAGATGCCACACTCATGTATTTTCAGCATAATTACTTAAACATTAGCTGAATAAAAGTAAAACCAGAAGAAAGGCTAGCCCAGACAAAGGTAATCCCTGATGTCTCAACCTTCCCCAAGGAACAATAGCAGCTAATGAATTCTGAGAGCTGGGGAAATCTTCTTCCCCAGGGAAGACCACAGCAGTTGGTAATTGTCACCCAATACCAAATGACCAGCCCTGAAAGCATGTCTACAAATAACATTATACAGACTACACATGTTTTTAAGTTGAATTTATGTATTTAGTAATGCATGTATTTACATATTAACCTACATATGTATGTGTGTATATTTTAAATATATGATATACATATGCATGTTTAATTTTGAAAAATTGCAGACACACATAAAGTTTTCCACAACTAATAATAAGCACTCTTTCCACATAGGGCATTTATACCTTTAATTTCAGAATTTGGTTGGCTGAGGTATGTGGATAATACATTCAAAGAGAGGATAACAAGTTAATAAAGTAGGCGATTTGCCTAATGGATGCAAAACTATTCATAACACTACTAGATATAGTTAAAGCAAGGAAATATCTTATATGATTTTTTTTTTATTCAAGACAAAACCCCAGTCTAGAAATTTGTAGGTGATTTAAGCAATTGCATATCTTTTAAAACTAATTTTTTTACAATTCATATTCAACATTGATTTGTTATGTTTATTTGCATTCCCAATTGCTTCATTGTTTTATCAAACCAATTTTTTTCTAGTAGCATTTTAAAGCATTCAACTCATCATTAATTGTTGGCTAATTGAACCAATTGTATCCATCTTTCCTGTGTTTTATTTTTCTTTTGTTTTCTAAGTGCCATGGAAGTGTCATCCAAATATTCCTGAGGATAACTTAGACATTGTTGTAACTCTCTTTGTTTACACAATAAGAATATGTGTTATTCCTCTATGGGCAACACATTCTTACCTGATAGTTCTAACAAGGCAAACATTAAAAGGAGGCAGCTGTATTTCATTTCATAAGAGATGATGATTCAAAAGAGGAAAATTACTGAAAGGCAAAAATAGAAGGCCTCTATTATGAACTTATTCACATTCAAAGGGGCTAAGAGGCGTAGTCACTGAAAGAAAAGAGAAAACAATAATCTTAAGAGTCTGATAGGTCACTGTTTTCAGATCAGCTGGATATTTTATTTCATTCAGACATTTTTAGTGTCCTGTTTTTATTTGCAAGCCACAATTATTTAACCACGACCTCAACCTATGTGACTCAGAGCCTACAGAGCCTGAAGAACAAGCATAGCCTTGATCAAATAATTCAACACCACAGATAATTTATTTTCCTCAAAGGGAAAATTAAGTAAAAGAATGATAGAGCACCAACACATAAAGCTATTATCAACCGCTGTAATTTATATTGCTTGCATTGATTTTGTTCTCTGTAGGGTGCTAACACATAGGCCTTCAAATTTAGCAAGAGGACTTTTAAAGGAAATATAAAATCTACAAAATATATATCTCCATGTAATTTTATACCTGCAAGAGCACTGAGCCAAGGACTAGGCTTTCTATATTTAAGTCTTCCGTCAGCTTCAACATACAATCCCAACCTCACATCAAATTCTCTCCTGTTTCAATCATTTTAAAAGGATAAAGACTAAAAAGTTATGACTGTTTCTATTGCTTTAAGGATAAAAATCAATTTCTCCAGGCAAAGACAATGTAATACTAATTAATTGAAATACAATTTTTGTAAACCCAGACTAAAAGCAAATAGGTTTGCCAAAGGAGACTTTCTTTGCTCCTTGGTAGCTGAAAATCAAATGAATTCACCTTCTAAATCTTTCTATGTCTATTTTTTTAATGTGAATTACTTACGGTTTTAATACAAATAAATGACTATACTATAATATTATATTAAAAATACATTTTAATATAAACACCATGTCCAACTATGTAGATTAATGAGGCATATACTTCCTTCTGTTCATTTGAATATTTCATTTTGATTGTAGGGTAGACATTTTTACTTCATAAGTGCCATTGGAATGGAATGAAATGGAGTTTTATTGCAAATGGTGGTTAGAGGGAAGGAAGAGGAATTCCTGGAATTCTTCTGAATTGTGTTGAAATAGTTGGTCTTAAGTGACCAAACATGGGCAATCAATCTAATTTCAGATTCAAATTTTGACAAGTGTCACTATCAGAGTGTGTGATATACATCTTCCTTCAACCAAGAGAATTGGATTAAAGTTCCCTAACTGATCTGTTTTCATTTTACGGTTCTGACATAATTTTCCTGCTGACTGATCCAATTATCCTTTTGATTTAATGCTTGATTCCCCTATTCTAGCCATGTATAAGTATATACATTTAAGTACATTTTTTCACTTTTTTATTAGCTATTTTAATTTACATTTCAAATGCTATCCTGAAAGTTTCCTATACACTCCCCCTGGCCTGCTCCCTACCCACTCACTCCCACTTCTTGGACCTGGCGTTCCCCTGTATTGGGGAATATAAAGTTTACAATACCAAGGGGCCTCTCTTCCCAATAATGGCCGACTACGCCATCTTCTGCTATATATGCAGCTAGAGACACTAGCTATGAGGGTACTGGTTAGTTTGTATTGTTGTTCCACCTATAGGGTGGCAGACCCCTTCAGCTCCTTGTGTACTTTCTCTAGCTTCTCTATTGGGGCCCTGTGTTCCAACATAGATGACTGAGAGCATCCACTTCTGTACTTGCCAGGCACTGGCATAGCCTCATACGAGACAAAATATTATGTAGTTAAGTTGTATTGTAGATCAAAAATTATCACTTTTTGTTTGTTTTTGTTGTGTTTTAATTTGAGTTTTTTTTTTGTTAATCATTCAATTAATTTACATCTTAAATGATATTCTGGTTACTCCTCCACAAGCCTCTCATCCCACAACCTCCCTCTCCTCCCTGACCTTTGAGTCTAAGAGGGTGCTATATAACCAACTACCCTCTTCTGTGATACCCTCCATCATCCACTTATTGTGGGGCATCAAGCTTCGATCAAAATGGGGCCTCCCCACCCTTTGAGGTCAAACAAGGTCATCCTCTGCCACATATGTATCTGGAGCCATGGATCTCTCCCTGTATACTCCTTGGTTGGTGGTCTAATCCCTGGGAGCAGTGGGTGGTCTGATCGGCTGATATTGTTCTTCCTATGGGGTTACAATCTTCTTCAGCTCCTCCAATTCTCCTGCCAGCTCTGCCATGAGGGTCCCTAAGCTCAGTCTGATGGTTGGTTCCAAGCATTCATATCTTCATTTGTAAGTTGCTGGCTGAACCACCCAAGGACCAGCCACACCCATGTTCTTGTCAGCAAGTGCCTCTTGGCAAAGGCAATGGTTTTAGGTTTGGTGTCTGCAGGCAGGATAAATCCCCAGGTGGGGCAATCACCAGATGGTCCTTCCTTAAGTCTCTGCTCCATATTTTGTCCCTATTCTTCCTTTAGATTGGAAATTTTCTGAGTTAAAAACTTGAGATGGGTGTATGGTCCAATCCCTCAATGGTAGCCATGTGGATAAATGAAACAGAATTGAAAACCCAGAATTGAGCCCACACACCTATGGTCACTTGATCTGTGACAAGGGAGCTAAAACTGCCCAGTGAACAAAAGACAGCATTTCAACAAATGGTGCTGGTTTAACTGTTAGTCAGCATGTAGAAGAATGCAAATTGACCCATTCTTATCTCCTTGTACAAAGCTCAAGTCCAAGTGCATCAAGAACCTCCATATAAAACCAGATATCCTGAATCTAATAGAAGAGAAAGTGGGGAAGGGTCTCGAACCCACGGGCACAGGGGAAATTTTCTTGAACAGACACCAATGGCTTATGTTTAAGGAAAAAAAAAAAACAGCAAATGGGACCTCATAAAATTGAAAAGCTAGTGTAAGGCAAAAGACATTGTCAATAGGACAAAACGGCAACCCACAGATTGGGAAAAGATCTTTACCTACATCAAATAGAGGACTAATATCCAAAAAATACAAAGAACTCAAGAAACTAGACTCCAGAAAACCAAATGATCCTATTTAAAAATGAGGTACTTAGCTAAACAGAGAATTCTCAACTGAGGAATCCTGAATGGCTGATAACCATCTAAAGAAATGTTCAACATCCTTAGTCATCAGGGAAATGTAAATCAAAATGACCCTGAGATTCCACCTCACACTAGCCAGAATAGCTTAGTTCAAAAACTCAGGTAATAGCACATGCTGGTGAGGATGTAGAGAAGAAGGAACACTCCTCCATTGCTGGTGGGATTGCAAGCTGGTAAAACCATTCTGGGAATCAGTCTGGCAATTCCTCAGAAAATTGGAAATATTTCTACCTGAAGACCCTGCTCTACCACTCCTGAGCATATACCCAAAAGATGCTCCAACATATAAGAAGTACATATGAACTGCTATTTATGTAGCATCATTATTTATAATAGCCAGAAGCTGTAAACAACCCAGATGTCCCTCAACAAAAGGATAGATACAGAAAGTGTGGTACATTTACACAATGGAATACTACTCAGCTATTAAAATCAATGACTTCATGAAATTCACAGGCAAGTGAATAGAACTCAAAAATATCATCCTAAGTGAGGTAACCCAGACACAAAAGAGCACACACAGTATGTACTCATTTGATAAGTGGATATTAGTCCAAAAACTCACAATGCACAATCCACAAACCATATGGAGCTAAAGAGGAAGGAAGACCAGGATGTGGATGCTTCAGTCCTATATTCAGGGGGAACAGAATGATAGTGGAAGGTGGATGGAAAGGGGTCTGAAAGGGAGAGAGGGCAGGGAGAGAGGGGGCAGTATCAGGTGTTGTTTGGATTTTAAACAAGGTTTTATTCTTAGTGTTTCAGCTTACCAATTATGCTAGACTAACAAGCTACTGGGTCCTGTGGATCTGCCATCTCTAAACCCCCAACACTGTGCTTCTAAGTGTGCACCTCCACTCCTGGCATTTTTGCTAGGTACCTAGCTGGGGTAGAGCCCACAAATAGGTTTTCATTTTATCATCAATGTGATATAAATTACCCATTTCATGATTCAAAATTATGGAAAAATGAAATAAAAGCAAAAACAAAAGTCTAATTGAAGAATTGTAACCATTCAGTGCTGGCTGTGAGAATAATTATAACAATTCTTTCACTTTGTTGTCAGGAATTCTTAGCCAAACAAACATATTTTAGACCATATTTACTCTCTCTGGCAAGTTTGATGATAGGGAGATACAAGAGAGGACCTTTGTTTCCGAATACCAGCTACTAGTCCTGGTGCTCTTGGCAGCAGTATGATTTTCTGACTTAAAACTATTATGCAGATCAATCTCATGAAACTTTTAGCATCAGCTCTTTTTCTTGTTAATTAGACAGGTTTTATGTAGAAACAAAACAAATGTGTGACTAAACCACAGATTGTCATTAAAAAGTTAGAAATAATCTGTAACAAAAGTCTCAGAAAGAGAAGCTCTATGCTTTCTCACAGATACAGATCTCAGCCTGTTGTGTTTGTGAGCAGATGTGCATGTTTGTGAGTGTGTGTGTGTGTGTGTGCACGCACGTGTGCTCACACACGTGTGCTTGTGCATATGCATGTGTGTGCATGTATATGGGTTTGCACATGCCTCTCTGTATGTGTCTGTTTAGAAACAAAGTTTAAGAAACAGGAAAGAAGACTAAGAAAGTCAAAGACTAGACAAGGATTAGAGCAAAGCCCTATAGGGGACATGGAAAAGAAAGACAGCCTGGAAAGAGAGATTACTTTCAGAATATAAAAATCAGTCATTATGGCACTTACAAGTTTAACGAAGGAATTGTTAAATCCATAATGCAGTATCAAAACTAGTAGCTTGCAAAACACACGTCATGTGACTATGCCACATGTTGAAATGCATAGTGAGTAGACACTGCCATTCAGGAGCTTGCAGCCCAGTGCTCACATGCATAGAACTAAATCACACCATAACTGCAAGGGTGGCATTCAAAGTGTGGGAAAATGGTCTCTGAAGTATGCAGAGAAACAACTCAATAATTCTCCATGTTAATTCTATAAATTCGCAAATCAGTCCAAGTGCTGGGTAGTAAAGACGTTCTTAGAAAAATCAAAAAATGAAAACAAACAAACAAACAAACAAAACCAGACGAGTTCAGAACTGACACCCAGTTTCTGTGTAGAGTAGGAAGAGGACTGGGCCTACAAACCAAGGGAGGCCAGGTAACCATTCTTAAACAAAGACAAGGATCAGAAAGTTTGTCTTCATTAGGAGACAAGAATAAATATGACCTTGGAAGAGGCAATTGAGCATGGACGTGAAGTCTGATGTTTCTACTAATGGTAGGAAAATAAGTAAAACCACTGTCTGCCCCAGACAAGAACTATCAGGACTAGAGCTTACAATTATTTATCTCCTTATATTGTGAGAGGGTTGTTTTAGGTCCAAAACAAGATAAATTTGAGGTGCCTGGGATGTATTGGAGGAAGTGATGAGAATAAAAATACCAAGGAAGAATCTAGAGAGAGAAAATGCTAACTAGGAAATAATCAAATATATAAATTGTTTCACAATAAAAGTGAGAAGAAAAACAAATGTTGAAAAACATTTAGAAAAATCTCTAGAGATGAGTTTATTCTATATAAATTAAAATGATAAAATGAAATGGCAGGGGATAGGTTCGCCATAAGAAGACCAATATTGTCAACTCATCTGGACGCCTGAGAACTCTCAGAGATTGTGCCACTAAGCAAAGTACATACACAGGCTGGACTGAGGCCCTGGCAGATGTGTGATAAACAGACATGCAACTCAAACTTCAATGTGGGTCTCCCAATAACTGGAGTAGGGACTGTCCCTAAAACTGTAGACTGATGGGTGGAATCCATTCTCTAGCAGGGATGCCTCAGATGAGAAGGATCAGCCTAATCCTGCAGTGTTGATGCAACAGGGTACAGGGATATGGGGGTGGGAGCACTCTCTCAAAGGACAAGGGAAGGGGAGATGGACTGAGGAGTCTGTGAGGAAGGGCTGAGAGGGGGAGTCCTAGATGTAAATAAATAAATAAGTGAGTAAATAAATAAATAAATAAATAAATAAATAAATAAATATAACAATTTTTCAAAGGAGATGTTTATCTAGGCATATATTTCTAACATCTTCTGGAAAACTTGGGGTACTTTAATTGATTCTAGGAAATGTTCTGCTGAAATATCTTTTTTTATAAAGTAGTACAATAAGCTGGTCTCAAGGGCTCATGCCTTTAATCTCAGCACTTGGGAGATCAAAGAAGACAGATTTATGAGTTCAAGGCCATATTGGGTTTTTGTTTTTATTCTTTTTTATTAGATACTTTCTTTATTTACATTTCAAATACTATCCCAAAAGTTCCCTATACCCTCCCCCCACCCTATTCCCCTACCCACCCACTCTCACATCTTTGCCATAGCCTTCCCCTATATTGGGGGATATAAAGTTTACAGTACCAAGGGGCCTCTCTTCCCAGTGATGGCCTACTAGGCCATCTTCTGCTACATATGCAGCTAGAGACATGAGCTCTGGGGGTACTGGTTAGTTCATATTGTTGTTCCACCTATAGGGTTGCAGACTCCTTCAGCTCCTTGAGTGCTTTCTCTAGTTTCCCCATTGGGAGCTCTGTGTTCCATCCTATAGATGACTGTGAGCATCCACTTCTGTATTTGCCAGGCACTGGCATAGCCTCATACGAGACAGCTATATCAGGGTCCTTTCAGCAAAATCTTGCTGGCATATGCAATAGTGTGTGGGTTTGGTCGCCGATTATGGGATGGATCCCTGGGTGGGGTAATCTCTAGATATTCCTTCCATTCCTCTTAGCTCCAAACTTTGTAATTCCTTTCATGGGTATTTTGTTCCCTATTCTAGGAGGAATGAAGTATCCACAGGTTGGTCTTCCCTCTTCTTGATTTTCTTGTTTTGCAAATTGTATCTTGGGTATTCAAACTCCACTTATCAGTGAGTGCATATCTAATGACTTCTTTTGTGATTGGGTTAACTCACTAAGGATGATATCCTCCAGATACATCCATTTGCCCAAGAATTTAATGAATTCATTGTTTTTAATAGCTGAGTAGTACTCCATTGTGTAAATGTACCACATTTTCTGTATCCATTCCTCTGTTGAGGGACATCTGGGTTCTTTCCAGCTTCTGGCTATTATAAATAAGGCTGCTAGGAACATATTAGAGCATGTGTTCCTATTAGTAGTTGGAATATCTTCTGGGTACATGCCCAGGGGAGGTATTGCTGGATCTTCTGGTAGTACTATGTCCAGTTTTCTGAGAAACTGCCAGACTGATTTCCAGAGTGGTTGTACAAGCTTGCAATCCCACCAGCAATGGAGGAGTGTTCCTCTTTTTCCACATCCTCGCCAGCATCTGCTGTCACCTGAATTTTTGATCTTAGCCATTCTGACTTCTGTGAGGTGAAATCTCAAGGTTGTTTTGATTTGCATTTCCCTGATGATTAAGGTTGTTGAACATTTTTTCAGATGCTTCTCAGCCATTCGGTTTTCCTCAGGTGAGAATTATTTGTTTAGTTCCATATCCCCATATTATAATGGGGTTATTTGAATTTCTCTAGTCCAGCTTCTTGAGCTCTTTTTATATATTGGATATTAGTCCCCTATCAGATTTAGGATTGGTAAAAATCCTTTCCCAATCTGTTGGTGGCCTTTTTTTCTTATTGACAGTGTCTTTTGCCCTACAGAAGCTTTGCAATTTTATAAGGTCCCATTTGTCAATTCTTGATCTTACATCACAAGCCATTGCTCTTCTGTTTAGGAATTTTTCCCCTGTGCACATATCTTCAAGGCTTTTCCCCACTTTCTCCTCTATAAATTTCAGTGTGTCTGGTTTTATGTGGAGGTATTTTATCCACTTATACTTGAGCTTTGTACAAGGAGAGAAGAATGGATCAATTAGCATTCTTTTTTTTTAAGATTTATTTATTATTTGTAAGTACACTGTAACTGTCTTCATATACTCCAGAAGAGGGAGTCATATCTTGTTACGGATGGTTGTAAGCCACCATGTGGTTGCTGGGATTTGAACTCAGGACCTTTGGAAGAGCAGTCAGTGCTCTTAACCACTGAGTCTTCTACATGATAAACGCCAGTTGTGCCAGCTCCACTTGTTGAAAAGGCTATCTTTTTTTCCACTGCATGGTTTTAGCTCCCTTGTCAAAGATCAAGTGAACATAGGTGTGTGGATTCATTTCTGGGTCTTCAATTCTATTCCATTGATCTACCTGTCTGTCACTGTACCAGTAGCATACAGTTTTTTATCACAATTGCTCTGTAGTATAGCTTAATGTCAGGCATGGTGTTTCCACTATTGGTTCTTTTATTGTTGAGGATAGTTTTTGCTATCCTAGGTGTTTTTATTATTCCAGATGAATTTGCAAATTGCCCTTTTTAACTCAGTGAAGAATTGAGTTGGAATTTATAAGAGATCTCAATGCCATCCAAGACTAGATTGTGAGATGCTACTTCAAAAACTAAAGAAACAAAAATAAGGCAAAGTTACAGTCATTTTAAAGATGGAAATAAAATATAAAATCTGCCACCAACTATATTAAAAATGTTAAAGTAAGTAAATCTGCCAAGATGTAAATTAATTTTAAAATTTGGTCTGTGTTAATCTTAGTATCTTGCAAAAATCATATGTCCCAGTACAGGGGAATGCCAGTACCAGGAAGCAGGAGTGGGTGCGTTGGGGAGCAGGGCATGGGGAGTGTATAGGGGACGTTGGGGATAGCATTTGAAATGTATGTGAAGAAAAATATCTAATAAACAAGATTTATATGTTAATATGTCTTAAATGCCTTATTTTTCTTTTGAGAGAAAGTTATGTTAGAATCTCATAAAAAGTAAATATTTTGCATTTTAAAAAATATAACATTTAAATATCTTAGAAACAGGACTGTTACATCACCTAATTCTGGTAGTAACTTCTAAAAATATTTTTAATCTATCATTGGAGAGCATTTTCCTATTTACATGATGGTTTTTAACTGGGGTGAATTGCTTCCAAGGAACTATTTTTGGCTGTCAATAACATGGAGAAATTTCTGCCCTTCCCAACTAAGAATTATATCCCAAATGTCAGGTATATGGGGTTAAATGTACTTCTGTTGGAATACAGAAGCAAAGTGACTCAGAATTGGCCCAGGAATCCTAACATCATCTATGGATGAAGCAAATGTTTATTTACCGAAATTAATGTTTACCTTGTTTTGTTTTGGTTTGGTTTCATTTTAATTAATTAATTTTTTACACTCCATATTTTATCCCCCTCCCTTGTCCACCCTCCAAAGACCATTCCACATCCCATACCTCCTCCCTCCCTCTCTGTCCTCGAAATTCCCTGGGGCCTCCATTCTCTTGACTGTTTTTTATTTGTGTGTTTTTTTGGTTGTTTGTTTGGTTGGTTGGTTTGGTTTGTGGTTTTGGTCTTTTGGTTTTTGGTTTTTGGTTTTTATTTTTTTAATGTTTGGAATTTTCTAACAAGAATTCCAAGCCATATTAATATCACTGAGTATTTCCAAAAGATATTTGTCTTATCATATGTTCCTCACATCATTTTGAAAACCTTGGATGTTGGTTAATTAATTGACTCTAAAAAGTTCTAAGTTATAAACCCAACTATGATTATGGGTGGCAGCCCCAAAGCCTGATTTAAAAGAAAACTCAAGTGCTTGCTTCTGATGTATGGGTGTAGGCAGGTTAACATACCCAACTCTTCTCAGATTATTTCTTCTTACTGAGAACAGATGGCACACAACAATGATTCTCAAAATCTGAAGGTGGTGGAAAATTATTATTTCCTAAATTTTCCTTCTGTATAAATGGGAAAATTTAAAGAGGGTGCCGGAGATTCAGTATCTCACACTAAAACACACATGCTCACCCAGTCCACCAACGTACACACATACACCCCTCCCCCCCCCACACACGTGTACACATAGTAGGTATGTGAACAAATGCAACAAAGACGGCAGCATTCTTGTGGTTTTCCTCATGGTAAGGTCACATCCCCAACACCCCGGTGTTTCTGTATCAAACTTATGGGTTAGCTTTTCTGCTATATGAGAAAATGAAGGGATGCATAGTTAGGAATTCTAAAGAATCCAAAGAACCTTATGAATTCTAGTTTTCACTATCCATTTACCTCTATTATTTCCAGCATTTTCATTTGTATTTGACAGTATTTTATATTCTATCTGAAAGTTCTATCTCAGTTTTTCTGGTTTTCTACTATAAATTCCTGTTACTGCTTTAATGGTTTTCCTCAGTTAATGAATGAGAGTAGCTTTGAATTATTCATTTCTTAGCATTTAATATCCAAAATAATGTATCTTTTTAAAAACTGATTTTGTTCAGTACCCAAATGAACAAGTAATTAGACATTATTCACTTATAAATATTTAATAACCAAAATATTATACTTAAATCATAGTTGATTTTAGTGTATATGTTTGTTAAAGCATGCTTTGATTTAAACAGATTTTGTCCTTTGTAATGGTTTTGTTCTTCGTTCTTTTACTGGGCACTTATAAAATGCTATAGAAATTTGATATATAATTTATTTTGTAAAATGTTATTATTTATTTTTGATATTTTCTTCCTGTCCAAGTCAACAAAATATTTGTAAATAATCAATTGCCCTATAAATCTGAACTTTCTCCTGTTCCAAAGCTAAGGAGAGTGTGTGTGTGTGTGTGTGTTTGTGTGTATGTGTGTATGTGTACTGGTGTGTTTAAAAATACACACACACATAATTACTAAGTTAAACAGGAAACTAAGTTATAAATCATGAAATCCGTCAATTTATCTTGCATTTATAAATCCAGCCTTCCTTGATTTCACTCATATATTTTTCAGTCATTTTGCTTTGATCTTTTGTTTCTTTAGATTTTGCACTGCATAACTCAAGCTAGGCATAAATAGACATTGCTTGTTATAGAATCAGATGAGTGGTCATAATTTCTCATTAATGTGACTTGTTCATTTATTTGAATGTGTTTTTATCTTGTATTTTTAACTTTTGATTACTATGTATTGTATTCATTTATTTTTAGTTTTGCCTCTTTCTCTGATATATTTATTAGGTTTAGCTATAAACTTGTTCTTATCTTTATTGACATTTTTACTCAAACTAATTATGGAGAGTCCTATAGCCTTTGGCTTTCTTTCTTTCCCTCCTACAGTGACCCTCTACATCCTAAGTATTCTTTCTCATTCAATATTCATGTATTTTTAAAAATATAAACTCTTCATTAGAGAAAACATGTTATTTGTCTTTTTAAATCTAGTTTACATGAATCCATGTAGCATGACATTTCTGGCCCTATTGATTTTTTTTCATATAAATTGAAGAATTTCATTATATTTTATATCTGGATAGTAATACCATGTGTGTCTGTTAGTGTGCATGTATGTGAGTATCTGTGTGTGTGTGTTTGCATGTGTGTGTGTCAGTGTGTATGTCTATCAGTGAGTCAGTATGCATTTCACATATTTGTTTGTGTATGACACATCTTCTCTCTATCCTCAACATTGATGAGCCAATCGGCTGTTTCCATAGTTTTGGGAATTTGAATAGTGATTCAGTAAATATGGTAGTTCAGCTGTCCCTAACACTTGCTTTCTTTGATGCAGTTTGGTATACAATCTGAAGTCGGATCATATTGTTGTTCAATATTTAGTTGTTTGAGGAACCTCTATATTGACTTCATAGTGATTGGCTTAATTTATATATTACTCTTCAACCACATTTGTTTTAGTTTGCATTCCTGAAAATAGCCATTCTGACTAGATTGCCATGGGATCACATAGATATTTAGATTAGCATTTCTCTGATCACTAAATATATTGAACATATTTCAAAGAGTTGTTCATTTGTGCTTCTTTTGAAGAATGTTGTTGAATTTAATTGTCCATTAATTGATTAAAGTTTTGGTGTATTATTTTATTTTTTCTTGTGTTCTCTCTCTCTCTCTCTCTCTCTCTCTCTCTCTCTCTCTCTCTCTGTCTGTCTTCATTTGGGTGTTTTTTCTTTTGAAGGGAGTTGGGCAAAATCTTTTGTATTCCACAAAATCCTGTTTGTTAATTTTTGTTTTAACTTTATGACCTATTTGCATTCTATTCATAAAGTAATACCTATATTATTCTTTAGCCTATACCAAGTATATCTTTAGCAATGTCAAAGATTCAGAGCTTAAGTTAAAGACATTGTTCCACTTTGAAAGACTGAAGCTCCACCTTCTAGGTTTGTAGAGAACCATTTGTTAAAGAGACCTATTCTTCCCAACAATCAATTTTTGTCTCAGTTTAGCATAAAGGGAAGTTGAGTTTCTCACTGTGTGCAGAAAAGATTTAAATACAGATCTCTTCATGATAAAAGTCCAGGAGAGAATAGAGAAAGAAGGGGCATACCGCAACATAATAAAGGCAATTTATAGAAAGCTCACAGCTCACATCAACCTCAATGGAATGAAACTGAAAAACAGGAACAAGAAAAAGATCTCCACTCTCTCCATAGCTATTCCATACATTACTTGTGGTCTTACCTCGTGTAATGTGACAATTGGAGGTGATCAGTGGGAAAAAAGAAAGGAGAAGTCAAAGTTTCTTTATCTAGAGATGATATAAATCAACTAAGATGTGTTCCTGTATATATATATATATATATATATATATATATGTGTGTGTGTGTGTGTGTGTGTGTGTGTGTGTGTGTGTGTGTGTGTAATGGAAATTGTTCTATTAAGGTATGTAGTCATAATTTTTTCTTCCTTTGTGTTGTATCTATGAATAATTTAAAATTATACTGGGGAATACATATTCAAAACTTCTCTTAAAGGTAATCATCCAGAAGATAATTACCTTTTACACCTTAGCCATATGATAGGTGTCCACCCTCCTATTTGCTGTTTAGCTAGGTGCATAGAATGGGAGCAAAGGTGTCACCTACTTCAGTGTGAATTGAGTCTCAATAGAGATCCACTACTTGTATCTAAGGGTTTACCTTAATGATGTGGAAAGGAAGGACAGTGTGAAGCATGCCTGTGATGATATATGATTAACTACATATATGTAGAATAACTTGAAATTGAAGAGTTATAACACACAATGTGATATGTGCTGCTTAGAGTTTCAATTATATCATTAAGATTGTATCTCTAAACTGATAATGGTGTTATGATGTTTACTTTGTATTTTTTACATATTATAATTAAAGAGACAATGTTGATTCTTCTCATTGCCAATAATTGATTTTAAATAGAAAACATTAATGTGAAGTATTAGCAATCTAATATGTGTTTTGGAATATGTTGTTTTAATTAGCTGATATAATTTTGTGATAGTCAACAACCAAAGACTGAATATATGACAGGTATGTGAAAATTAAGTGACTTTGCAAGTGCTTGATAAATATATTAAATATCAAATTCTTAATGAGTATATTATTGTCAGAACAATTTGGGCTAAATCATGAGGCAGAGTGGATGAATAGAGTACTCATGGATATTTTCAGAGATCTGTCTGAATGGGGATATGTCCTTTTAATGTTAGTAAACTTTAACCTTCCTGAATTTATTTACAAAAATGAACAATAATTCTTAATTTATAGAATGTTAAAAATCTGAGTAATTTATTTTTAAAGGTCCTGGTTTATATTAACTTACAACTTATTAATATTAGTTTTTCTTAAGTTATATATTTGGTATCCNATCATTCTTGTGTCCTTTACCCTACATAATGTCCCTAACAATTGTCTTCATAATCATCCCTTTAAGAAATTGTAAACCCAGTAGTAAGTGTGCACATTTACAATGGTACAGGCATTTTTCTGTCCTTTATAATAATTTAAATATTTTACTGAATTTTTTTAGAGCAATCAAACTCTGACCTCTAGTTCCCCTCCAACCCCAACTGAGATCACAGGTATTATCAATCCTTACTGGAAAGATGCCAGTTCACAAACCAAGTTGTGCATACTGCTTCTAGTCACCTATCATATAATGTAATGCTGTATTTCCTATATGTACTAGAAGTCTATTATCAAAGCATATAAACCCTTCACAGAGATGTGCAGCCTAACTATAAAATAAAATGCTGTAATATAAGAAGTGAGCACAATTTGGCTTCTGCTGATGTGCCAGGCGACACAGATAGTTCAGTGCAGATAACTCATTCTCCACTCATTTTAGAATAGTAATGTCAGCCACTGTCAGAATCATCAAATAATGCAAGCAGACCAGCCCATAAAATCCGCACTGGGGACACATGAAGCCGAATCTAACATGATTATTGATCAGGAATATATTCAGTATAGCTATTCTAAGGAAGCGTAAAATGTTTCATTTCATGTGAAATAATCCAAACCAATCAATAATATATACATATTTCTCATTTGCTTCTAAAATTTAAGCATAATGGGAAAGTTTTAAAGCTGGGACTAGAAAAGGCCCTTAAATGTCATTTTGGTTATTCCCTCACTACAGAACAGGCTTAATTCAATTTGCATAGATCATTATTGATTCTAGTTCTACAAAGCCACACTGAAAAAAAAATCATAACTGGTATATTTTAAACTCCACAATATCTGATCTTTATTTTTTTTTTAACTTCAGTATATTCCATGGAAGTGCAAAGAATTCATCCATCTGCCTTAGAAATTTGAAGTAAGTTAAAAATCAATTCGAGGAAATTTAAAAGTAAAAGTGTATCTTCCCATGCTCAATTTAAGATTGGCTTATAAAAACAGTGTTACAGGTTATAGTCTTAATTTTTTTAACCTTAGCAAAGCATTGCAATTTCATAGTGTTTGGTGAATGCTTCCAAAATATCTTCTAGATATAGCAATTGTATGTGCTTCTGCCTTGCATTCTTCTGGCACTTTCCCTGTGTTTTGTGAATTACATTTTATGAAACAGGATCCACTGTATTTATTCACCAAATCCCCTGCATCCACTGGTATTAGCAAATATATTTTTAAAAGGCCCTATTAAAAGTGCTTGCAGACACCAAACCGGACAGTGTTGCTGTTGCCAAGGGGCGCTTGCTGACCTGAACAATAGTGCCTTTCAGAAGATTTTTTTCGAAACTTTAATTATGTGTATTGTTGGTGGTCTGGTATGTGTATGTGCAAGGGTAGTACCCACGGAGTCTAGTAGAGAGGCAGGATGTTAGTGTCCTTAACCACTGAGCCTACTCACGGGATTCTATCTTGCCTTTTCATAAATGTAAATATTTTACAGGGTGACTGGGAAAAACTAAGCAGCTTTATGGATTCGCAGGAGGACTCGTGACCACAGACACAAGCTTCTTCACATTTGGGAGAAAGTTATGGCTATATTCCTCCAAATAAACAGATGATAATATATTCTTAATTATCTGACTACTGCTTAGCCTCTAGGATTTAAATCAATGTTTAAGAACATGTAGCTATGTATTAACACATTCCTTTGCCTTAAGATTCTTTTAATCTTCAAAAACATGTGGAGACCTTTCAAAACTGCCCAATATTTGGATTTAGAACTTCTTTTTAATCTTCTATGTTCTCCCTTTCAATACACAAACCTAGGATAGTGAAGGAAAATTGAGAAGTTGAAAGGATCATGTTCTTTAATAGTACCAGTGGTCTCCATGAGTTAGAACCAGGTGTTCAGCTTGATATAAAGTTAAAGCGAATGATAGTGGATGGAACCATTTACCTGCAGTGCACACTGTCTAGGATTATCTACTTTGATTTTCTTTTGCTGTCCCTTACTATGTTGTTCATAATTAGAGAAAAAATAATATCATTCTCTTGCTTACTAATTCCAAAAATACATTGTTTTGTTAAAACATTTCTAATTTCCCGAGGCACCTTGTTGGAAAATATATTCAGTCACAAATTATTTTCATAATGTAACAATAACATTAAATGTAGAAGGCTTTGTGCTTTGATATCGATTGTAATTCATTATGTGTGCATGGAGGGAGGGTTAGCAACAGCAGTAAGACCTACTCCATGACTGCACATGAACAGAGTCCATTCCTTTAAAGTTGGTACAAATTACTTTGTAATTATGATTTTCAGATCCCACCAACAGTAAACACATTTCATATTTAATGGTAAAATGTGAAAATCTGGTAACTTGGAAGTGTTGATATATATTGATGTTGATATATATAAGTGATGTTGCAAATAATTGCATACTAAACAATAACGTGATCTTTAAAGGTTTCTTGTGTCATTTAGAATCTTAAAGAAAAACTTTCTTTGGTCATTAAGTAGTCTTCAAAAGTATAATTAGAATCATTCCTTATTAATATGTTGTATGAGGTAGTCATAGTATACAGTGAAACTTCTACTGTTTTATATATACATTTGATTTTATTAGGTTATTGTTGTTGTTGGTAGTAGTAGTAGTAGTAGTAGAGTGTGTGTGTGTGTGTATGTGTGTGTGTGTGTGTGTGTGTGTGTGTGTGTGTGTGTGTGTTTCTGTGTGTTAAATGACATTTCTGTAAAAGTCAGAGAACAATTTTGGGAGTCAATTCTGTCTTTCCACTTTGGGTTCCAGGGATGGAATTCAGAGTCACGAGTCTTACATAGCAAATGCTTTTAGCTACTAAGCCATCTTGCTGCCCCAGTTTTGTTTTTTTATATAGTATAGTATAAAAAACAAAACTCTCCTGTAACTTCATGGTTGCCCGTGAATACTTCCTAGGGAAAAATTACCTGTAAATGATTATGGTAATATAAAAAGATACTTGAGAGTTGGGTTAAAGAAAAACGCAAGTTTGGCTTTGTATGCTTTGAGAGTCCTTTGCTCAATAATCATAGTTGTAGCTTTTAAGCTTGATGACTGCTTCTCAATATCTAATTTCTCAATATTCCTTAATATATATTTTTAAAATCTCCTAAGTATTTTTCCTTGATTTTTGATGATCTATTTCATTTTATGCCATTTTTACTTGAAGCAAAATACTGTATTTTTTTTTTCATGATTAACTCTTTACTTCTTTTTTCTCTCAAATTCCCTGTTCAGGATTCAGGTTTTATATCTTTTAGATCTTTGTAATTTTCATAGTTTATTAATCAGATTTTTTCATTTTTATCTCTGTCCTCTAAAAATTTGGGAACTCCTGAAAAATTGTACCTTATATTCTATGATTGTTTTTTTTATGCTTTTTGAAGCTGTCTTTTGCAATGACTCTTGTTGTGTTAGTCATGTGAATCATGACTTTGCATATTAGTCATAGATGAAATTAAGGACATAATATTTATAAACTGCAACTTCTCGGAGGTAGTTTTCTTCTTTTTTAAAAAAGATTTATTTACTTACTTATTAAGTACACTGTAGCTGTCTTCAGACACACCAGAAGAGGGTGTGAGATCTCATTACAGATGGCTGTGAGCTACCATATGGCTGCTAGGATTTGAACTCAGGACCTTTGGAAGAGCAGTCAGTGCTCTTAACTGCTGAGCCATCTCTCTCTCCATCCCAGTAGTTTTATTCTAAANAAATGTACCAAATTTTTTGTATCCATTCCTCTGTTGAGGGACATCTGGGTTCTTTCCAGCTTCTGGCTATTATGAATAAGGCTGCTATAAACATAGTGGAACATGTGTCCTTATAACCAGATGGAAACTCTTCTGGATATATGCCAAGTAGAGGTATTGCTGGATCTTCCGGTAGTACTATGTCCAATTTTCTGAGGTAACGCCAGCAAATATATATTTTAAAGGCCCTATTAAAAGTGCTTGCAGACACCAAACCGGACAGTGTTGCTGTTGCCAAGGGGCACTTGCTGACCTGAACAATAGTGCCTTTCAGAAGATTTTTTTCGAAACTTTAATTATGTGTATTGTTGGTGGTCTGGTATGTGTATGTGCAAGGGTAGTACCCACGGAGTCTAATAGGCGGGATGTTAGTGTCCTTAACCACTGAGCCTACTCACGGGATTCTATCTTGCCTTTTCATAAATGTAAATATTTTACAGGGTGACTGGAAAAAACTAAGCAGCTTTATGGATTCGCAGGAGGACTCGTGACCACAGACACAAGCTTCTTCACATTTGAGAAAAAGTTATGGCTATATTCCTCCAAATAAACAGATGATAATATATTCTGAATTATCTGACTACTGCTTAGCCTCTAGGATTTAAATCAATGTTTAAGAACATGTAGCTATGTATTAACACATTCCTTTGCCTTAAGATCCTTTTAATCTTCAAAAACATGTGGAGACCTTTCAAAACTACCCAATATTTGGATTTAGAACTTCTTTTTAATCTTCTATGTTCTCCCTTTCAATACACAAACCTAGGATAGTGAAGGAAAATTGAGAAGTTGAAAGGATCATGTTCTTTAATAGTACCAGTGGTCTCCATGAGTTAGAACCAGGTGTTCAGCTTGATATAAAGTTAAAGCGAATGACAGTGGATGGAACCATTTACCTGCAGTGCACACTGTCTAGGATTATCTATTTTGATTTTCTTTGCAGTCCCTTACTATGTTGTTCATAATTAGAGAAAAAATAATATCATTCTCTTGCTTACTAATTCCAAAAATACATTGTTTTGTTAAAACATTTCTAATTTCCCAAGGCACCTTGTTGGAAAATATATTCAGTCACAAATTCTTTTCATAATGTAACAATAACATTAAATGTAGAAGGCTTTGTGCTTTGATATCGATTGTAATTCATTATGTGTGCATGGAGGGAGGGTTAGTAACAGCAGTAAGACCTACTCCATGACTGCACATGAACAGAGTCCATTCCTTTAAAGTTGGTACAAATTATTTTGTAATTATGATTTCCAGATCCCACCAACAGTAAACGCATTTCATATTTAATGGTAAAATGTGAAAATCTGGTAACTTGGAAGTGTTGATATATATTCATGTTGATATATATAAGTGATGTTGCAAATAATTGCATACTAAACAATAACGTGATCTTTAAAGGTTTCTTGTGTCATTTAGAATCTTAAAGAAAAACTTTCTTTGGTCATTAAGTAGTCTTCAAAAGTATAATTAGAATCATTCCTTATTAATATGTTGTATGAGGTAGTCATAGTTTACGGTGAAACTTCTACTGTTTTTATATATACATTTGATTTTATTAGGTTATTGTTGTTGTTGGTAGTAGTAGTAGTAGTAGTAGTAGTAGTAGCAGAAGCAGTAGAGTGTGTGTGTGTGTGTGTGTGTGTGTGTGTGTGTGTGTGTGTGTGTGTGTGTGTGTTTGTGTGTGTTAAATGACATTTCTGTAAAAGTCAGAGAACAATTTTGGGAGTCAATTCTGTCTTTCCACTTTGGGTTCCAGGGATGGAATTCAGAGACACGAGTCTTACATAGCAAATGCTTTTAGCTACTAAGCCATCTTGCTGCCCCAGTTTTGTTTTTTTATATAGTATAGTATAAAAAACAAAATTCTCCTGTAACTTCATGGTTGCCCGTGAATACTTCCTAGGGAAAAATTACATGTAAATGATTATGGTAATATAAAAAGATACTTGAGAGTTGGGTTAAAGAAAAACGCAAGTTTGGCTTTGTATGCTTTGAGAGTCCTTTGCTCAATAATCATAGTTGTAGCTTTTAAGCTTGATGACTGCTTCTCAATATCTAATTTCTCAATATTCCTTAATATATATTTTTAAAATCACCTAAGTATTTTTCCTTGATTTTTGATGATCTATTTCATTTTATGCCATTTTTACTTGAAGCAAAATACTGTATTTTTTTTTTCATGATTAACTCTTTACTTCTTTTTTCTCTCAAATTCCCTGTTCAGGATTCAGGTTTTATATCTTTTAGATCTTTGTAATTTTCATAGCTTATTAATCAGATTTTTTCATTTTTATCTCTGTCCTCTAAAAATTTGGGAACTCCTGAAAAAATTGCACCTTATATTCTATGATTGTTTTTTTATGCTTTTTGAAGCTGTCTTTTGCAATGACTTTTGTTGTGTTAGTCATGTGAATCATGACTTTGCATATTAGTCATAGATGAAATTAAGGACATAATATTTATAAACTGCAACTTCTCGGAGGTAGTTTTCTTCTTTTTATTTTTTCTAAATAAATGAATGAATAATTCATGTGACATCGACAGAAGTCTGTGTGGTCTTCTCCCACACTCTAGAGTAATGTCTACCGACACTCGATGGTATACCGACGATCCTAAACTTGAGTCCTGGAAACCTTCTCGTCAGTCACGAGAATTGACGACTCGGTAGAGAGAGAGGTAGGGTCATCAAAATAAGATTTGACTGATGACACAAATGTGTGCTGGACATAAGGAAATTAAAAACAAATGTAGATCATGGATTGGGCTTAGTCTACTGATAACAAGATAATTGTCTCCATGACTCATTATAGGAAGGATGGAACAAATCATGGAGAAAGAGATGATCCTGGCAGTGAACCACACAATATAAATAAATATCTAAGAGCAGCATAAAACCTATAGCAATCTCATTCAAATTCAGCCACAAAATTGTTATTTTTTCATAGAAAGGTGTTTTATTGAAAGAAAAGTGACAGAGAAGAAAATCTAGCAATGTGAAATAACATTAACCTCCTAGGTAATAAATGATAGTAGGAGGGGCTGGAGAGATGGCTTACTGGTTAAGAGCACAGGCTGCTCTTCCAGAGGCCAATGTCTGCACCCATCTGGCAATGCACATCTGTACTCTAGTTCCCAGGAATATCACCCTCTTCTGGCCTTTCTGGGTATTGCAAGCCTAGGGAGCATACATATGTATGCAGATAAAACAGATAAGAAATAAGGTAATACAATATTAATTTTAAAAAATAAATCAAAATGATAAGATAAATGAAACACTTGGAATTAAATATATTCTCTATTTGAAAAAATAATCTTAATTTAAAAATAATCTTAATTTTTATAGTCATTTATCCAGAAATTAACCAACTGAAGAACACAAGTCAAAATCCAATTCCATACAAAGTACATAAATCAACCCAAAATTTAGGTGTTCTAGAATGGTCAAAAAATGACAAAGAAAGACATGCAAAGGATATTCATGAAAAAAATAAAATGAAGATAAAGCTTTTGATAAAAAAAATGCAGACTTCACTGGAGACAACTATAACACAAATTAAAAGAAGATCATTAAGTTAGCAAATAAATTTGAACTTGAGATAAAAGATAACTTTAATACAGTAATTTCTCATAGAATGGTTACAGTAATGTAAGAACTTATGCATAGTTTGAGGCTGTGATGTTGACTTGTGGGTACAAGCAGTTGTTATTCAAGCATAAGGTCCTGAGTTTTAATTCCCAGCACTGATGTAAGAAGTCGGGCATGGGTGCAGAAAGATATAGCCACACAGATGGCAGAGATAGGTGGACATGAGGAAACTGCTGGTCAATAAACCTAATCNAATTGCAAATTTCAATTGAATGTGATGCCCTGTCTTAAGGGAATGAAGTTACAATGGGTTCTATGGAAGACACAACATCATTTGCTGATTTCTTTTTAATTTTGAGCCAACTAAGAGTTATGATCAAGTATCACCTTTGTTTCATCCCTTGACATCATGATCCTATTAGTCTGCTGCTTGCTCCCAGGTGTAACCCAGGTTCTAGGTCCTATGGGAAGAGCAACTTATGTGAGAAGGGCCTGACTTGGTCAACAGTATGACTATTCATAACACAAATGTTCTCGTAGACCAGCCTGAAAATGGATTACTTCCACTGTGGTTCCATCTGTGGTTGCCTCATATAGCCATTCACAGCTGTGCGTATGCCTCACTTCAGGCAGGACAGGACTTGTTTGGATGCCTGGAGTCAGCATTGTTGTCTAATTGCAATGAGACTGGGCAATGAAAAAAATTGCTATTTTTATATAATTAAAAACTATATACAATAGTTTCTATACATATTTGACTGGTTTATAATTGTGCTTTGTTTTGGTAGAAGAGCAATTCAGGTTAAAATACAAGTTGTGATGTTGTCCAAACTGACAGTGAGATTGCTTTTTAGCTGAGGACAACCTTAAGATTCTGATCTTTATGCAACCTTAGATGATGATATTGCAGGTATAAGTGACCACAGCATGATGGGGGTGCTGAGAAT
Source organism: Mus minutoides (assembly GCA_902729485.2). NCBI lineage: Eukaryota > Metazoa > Chordata > Mammalia > Rodentia > Muridae > Mus > Mus minutoides. The sequence continues at coordinate 264,597 of LR749567.1, forward strand.
TGAACTCAGGGCTTCATACATGTCAGGTAAACACTAGTCTAGCAGATACATACACAAAATCATTGCCCCTTTCATGGGGATGATGTAACCTGAATGCGTGGCACATGCATGGTAGGGAACCACTCCACTACTGAGCTATATCTCAGTACACAGCCTTAACACTTATTGAGACTATATCTAGGAACTTTATCATTGTTAACTGTAAATCCAACTGAATGAAGGATTATTACTTCCTGTAAAATATTTCAGTATGTTTCTTGCCTACATTTTTTTTTCTCACTGAGCCACAGTAAGGCCTGGCTTTCCTTCAAAGTGTAATATGTTATTACAAAAAATATTCTTCAAGAAAATTGACCAATTATTCAGACAATCCACTCTGGATTTTTCAATCTTGTTATAAAATAAAGATACGTGGGTAATGGTACCACACTTGAAACTCTGTTTAAAATGATACATTATAAAAAAAAAAAGTATACAAGATGAAATACTGTGACTTCAAAAGTTATAAAATTCTCTCTCATGATAAATTGTTGAATTTGTAGTTGTCCGACCAAACTATATATGAAACTCAACTACAATATTTTCAAATAACTGCTGTTTTTCTTTATATTCCTCTAAGCATGGGGCCAGCAATAAGAAACCACATAAGCAAAATAAGAATAAAAGGCTGGCACATCTTTCCACATGCAGAAAACGTACCTGCAGACAGTATGAAAGCTCACACAGCAACAGGAAAGGATGTGGGGAAGAGGGATAAAGCAAATTGCTTTACATCTGTTTGGGCTAATTAATTTTATGGAAAGAGACTGCTTCATTTTCCTGCAATTCCATGAATTTCTCTAAACCTCAGTGACAATGAGGTGCATGTTTGGGAAATAATTGCCAGCTTAATTGCAGCAATCAGTGTGCATTCGGCTCAATAATGGCATCTTTCGCTTTGTTTTACGTGGTTATCTCTTCTGTTATTCTATCCTGTTACAATTTTGTTTTACATTCAATGTATAATGTCTCATTTTTCCTTTGATTTTTTTTTACTGTTTTTACAGTTCTTATTCTTAGTCATTATTCTAGGAGTTGCAGTTGACACACTAATTCCTAATCATCTATTTCTGATAAATGCAAGTTGATTTCAATAGTAGACAGAACACTTTTCTAATCTATGCTTTCCTGATCAATTAAGTATGTTTATTATGGTATGGTATTTCCATATATATACATATTCCACACCATCCAACTCCATATATTCTTCTGCCCCTTAAACTACTCTATTACATACTTCAATAAATGTATTTTCTACATGTGTGACTAAGGGCATATGCTTTTGTCTTTCTGTGACCAACTTGAATCTGTCAACACAATGTTCTGTAGTTTCTATCTATTTTGCTGCAAATATCCAACTTTCATTCTGTAATGACTGAGTCCTAATACTTTATATAGAGAAGCCACTTACTCTTTATCCATTATTATACTGAACATATCTATCTTGGTTCTACATACTGGGTACTATGAATACTATTAACAGTACTGTTAAGAGACACGGTTTTACTTTGTAGCTCTGACTGTCCTAGAATTCATTCTCCATAGACCAGCTGGCCTCAAATTCACAAATATTTACCCTCCTGGCTGGAAAGATGGCTCAGCCATTAAAAGCTAGGCTCACAACCAAAAATACCCTCTGCCTCTTGAATGCTGGGAATACACTACCTCCCAGCAAACTATCCTTTACTTAGCTTTTTGTTTTTTGTTTTTGTTTTTGTTTTTGTTTTTGTTTTTGTTTTGTTTTGTTGAAACAAGGTCTCACTATGTAGCTCTAAATGAGCTGTAACTCGCTATGTATACTAGGCAGAGAACCACTTGCCTTTGCCTCCCAAGAACTGGAATTAAAGACATGAGAGATCATCAGCCAACAAGTATATAATTATTATAAAGATCTTATCTTCTTTGATCTTCTTAATGAGAAGACACATATGTCTATGCATATACATATATGTGGAAGGCAGATACCATCCTTGGATGTTGTTTTCCTGGAACAATGTTCTTACTGGTTTTGTTTGTTATTTGCGATTGGTTTTTGAGACAGAGATTCTTATTTGAACATGTGAGTCATCACTTAGCTTCTGCTGACTAATCAGTGACCAAGGGTTCCTCCTCTGCCTGCCTCTACAGCATTGTACGTCATTTGAAAACATAGCATCTCATCTAGCTTTTAACACAAGTACTGGGAACCAAACTCAGGGCCATGATTGGCAATTACTTCCCAAATGATGCAACTCTATAGCCCATGAGTTTCTCCATCATTGCAAGCTTACTCTCATAGTTCTATATTTATGAAGACCTCAAGTAAAACATCTTTATATAGATAAATTTTATAAATTAAAATATTATCCTTTATTAATTTATACTTGTAAAATCTCAGATAAAACATTGTTTACTGTTAATGTGTCTACACTCATCTTCATACCAACCATACAATTATTTTCATGCTTTAAGTCTGTTTGAAACATTCCCCTTAATATTTTATAAGAAGATAGTGTTAGATGCTAATGCTGCTGGTTCTTATAAACATGGAGATATTTCAACATCTCCTTTAGTTTAGAAAGTTGGTTTTGAGTGATCTATTATTCTCTGTCGATGACCTTTTTCTCTGCTCACTTAGCATAATCTGCATGATTACTTTCTACACTCTATAGTTTCTGATGAGAAATTATCTATTACTCAGCCATTGAGGGCTCATCTCTCTGTGATAATTCAGACTTGTTTATTTTCATATTCTCTTTGACTTTAGCAGCGTATGAACTATCAAAATATTGATTTCAAACAAATATGTACCCCATTTTCAATAGGGTTATTTAATTGTCTGGAGTCTAACTTCTGTATATTGGACATTAGCCCTCTATCGGATATAGGGTTGATAAAGATCTTTTCCCCACCTGTGGGTTGCCATTTTGTCCTATTGACAGAGTCCCTTTGCCTTACAGAAGCTTAGTAAATTTATGAGGTCTCATTTGTCAATTCTTGATCTTAGAGCAAATGCTATTGGTGTTCTGTTCAGGAAAATTGCTCGGGCCCATGTGCTCAAGACTCTTCCCCACTTTCTCCTCTATAAATTTCAGTGCATTTGCTTTTATGTGGAGGTCTGTGATCACTTGTACTTGAGTTTTGTACAGAAGATAAGAATGGTTTGATTTGGCGAGAATTTTGTTGAGTATTTTTGCGTCGATATTCATAAGGGAAATTGGTCTGAAGTTCTCTTTGTTGTGTCTTTATGTGGTTTAGGTATCAGAGTAATTGTGGCTTCATAGAATGAATTGGGTAGTGTGCCTTCAGATTCTATTTTGTTGAATACTTTGAGAAGAACTGGAACTAGGTCTTCTTTGAAGGTCTGNAGAAGGAGCTAGAGAAAGTACCCAAGGAGCTGAAGGGGTCTTCAACCCTATAGGTGGAAGAATAACCATGAACTAACTAGTACCCCCTGGGCTTGTGTCTCTAGCTGCATATATAGAAGAGGATGGCCTAGTTGGCCATCAGTGGGAAGAGAGGCCCCTTGGTTATGCAGACTTTATATGCCCCAATACAGGGGAACGCTGGGGCCAGGGGGTGGGAGCGAATGGGTGGGGGAGCAGGGCTGGGAGGGGGGAGGGTATAGGGAACTTTCTGGATAACACTTGAAATGTAAATGAAGCAAATATCTAATAAAAGTTAAAAAAAAAAAAAAAGAATGGTTTGATTTGCGCTCTTCTATATGCTAACTGCCAGTGGAACCAGCACTATTTGTTGAAAATGCTGTCTTTTTTCCATTTGATGATTTAACTCCTTAGGCTAAGTTCAAGTAACAACAGGTGTGTGGGTTCATTTCTGGGTCTTCAATTCTATTCCTTGATCTACCTCACTGTCAGTGTACTAATACCACCCAGTTTTTTATCACTATTGCTCTGTGGCAAAGCTTAAGATCAGAGATGGTGATTCTGTCAGCTGTTCTTTTATTCTTGAAAATATACTTCTCTATCCTGTTTTTTTTTTTTCTTATTCCAGATGAATTTGAAAATTCCTTTTTCTAATTCTCTGAATAATTGAGTTGGAATTTTGATAGGATTGCATTGTATCTAAAGATTGATTTCAGCAAGATGGCCATTTTTTACTATATTAATTCTGGCAATACATGAGCATGGGAGATCTCTCCATCCTCTGAGATCTTCAATTTCTTTCTTCAGAGACTTGAAGTTCTTGTCATACAGATCTTTCACTTTCTTAGTTAAAGTCACACCAAGGTATTTTACATTATTTGTGATTATTGTGAAGGGTATTATTTTCCTAATTTCATTCTCTGACTGTTTTGCCTTTGAGTAGAGGAAGGTCACTGATTTGCTTGAGTTAATTTTATATCCAATAAATTTGCTGAAGTTGATTATCAGGTTTAGGAGTTTTCTGGTGTAATTTTTGGTATCATTTAAGTGTACTGTCAAATCATCTGCAAATAGTGATATTTTTCCTTCTTTCTTTTCAATGTGTATCCCTTTTACTTCTTTTTGTTGCCTTTTTTCTTTGACTAGGACTTGAGTACTATATTGATATATATGTAGCAGAGAGTGGGAAGCCTTGTCTAGTCCCTGATTTTAGTGGGATTGCTTCAAGTTTCTCTCCATTTAATTTGATGTTGGCTACTGGTTTGCTGTATATTGCTTTTACTATGTTTAGGTATGTGCCTTGAATTCCTGATCATTTCAAGACTTTTATCATGAAGGGGTGTTGGATTTTGTCCAATGTTTTCTTAGCAACTAATGAAATTATAATGTTTTTTTTTCTTTGAGTTTATTTATATAATGGATTACTATTATGGATTACCATATATTGAACCATCACTGCATACCTAGTATGAAGTCTACTTGATCATGATGAATGATTGTGTTGATATGTTCTTAGATTCGTTTTTTTTGAGAATTTTATTGAGCATTTTAAAATTGATATTCATAAGGAAAATTGGTTATAATTTCTCTTTCTTTGTTAGGTCATTGTGTAGTTTACATATAAACATAGCTTCATAGAAAGAATTGCATAGGTTTCTTTCTATGAAGAACTAAACCTGATAAACTCCTTCTTTTCCTATTTTGTGGAATAGTTTTAAGAGTGTTAGTATTAGGTCTTCTTTGATGGTCTGATAGTTTTCTGCATTAAAGCCCTATGGTCCTGTGCTCTTTGGGGCTTGGAGATTATTATTGATTCCTTCTATTTCTATAGGGGTTATGGGAATGTTTAGATTGTGTATCTGATCCTGATTTAACTTTGGTATCTTGTATCTGTCTAGAAAATTTTCCATTTCATACAGATTTTCCAATTTTGGGGGTATAGGCTTTTGTACTAGGACCTGATGACTTTTTTGATTTCTTTGTTTTCTGTTATTATGTCTCCTTTTTCATTTCTGATTTTGTTAACTTTGATACTGTCTCTATACCCTCTGCTTAGTCTGGCTAAGGGTTTATCTATCTTGTTGATTTTCTTAAAGAACCAGCTCCTGGTTTGGTTGATTCTTTGTATACTTCTTTTTGTTTCTACTTGGTTGATTTCATCCCTGAGTTTGATTATTTCCAGCCTTCTACTAATCTTGGGTGTATTTGCTTCTTTTTCTTCTAAAGATTTCAGATGTGATATCAAGCTGCTAGTTTATGCTTTCTCCAGTTTCTCTTTGGTGACACTCAGAGCTATGAGTTTTCTTCATGGCACTGCTTTCATTTTTCCCATACCTTTGGTTATGTTGTAGCTTAATTTTCATTAAATCCTAAAAAGTTTTTAATTTCATTCTCTGTTTCTACCTTGACCAAGTTATCATTGAGTAGAGTGTTGTCCAGCTTCCTTGTGTTTGTTGGCTTTCTATTGTGTTTGTTATTGAAGACCAGCCTTCATCTGTGGTGGTCAGATAGGATGCATGGAATTATTTCAATCTTCTTGTATCTGTTGAGGCCTGTTTTGTGACCAATTAAATGGCCAACTTTGGAGAAGGTACCATGAGGTGCTGAGAAAAATCTATACTCATTTGTTTTAGGATAAAATGTTCTCTATATATATCTTTTAAATCAATTTGTTTCATAACTTCTGTTTGTTTCACTTTGTCTCTGTTTAGTTTCTATTTCTGTGTTCTGTCCATTGCTGAGAGTGGGGTGTTGAAATCTCCCACTATTATTGTGTGCGGTGTAATGTGTGCTTTGAGCTTTAGTAAAGTTTCTTTTATGAAGGTGGCTGGGTGCCCTTGTATTTGAAGCAGAGATGTTCAGAATTGAGAGTTCTTGGTAGATTATTCCTTTGATGTGTATGAAGCATCCTTTCTTATCTTTTTTATAACTTTATGTTGAACGTCAAATTTATTCAATATTTGAATGGCTACTCCATCTTGATTCTTGGGACCATTTGCTTAGAAAATTATTTTCCAGACTTTTACTCTGAGGTAGTGTCTGTGTTTGTCCCTGAGGTGGGTTCCCTGTATGCAGCAAAATGTTGAGTCCTGTTTACATATTCAGTCTGTTAGTCTATGTCTTTTTATTGGGGAATTGATATCATCCTTAGTGAGGTAACCCAATCACAAAAGAAGTCACTAGATATGCACTCAGTGATAAGTGGATATTAGCACAGAATGTTAGAATACCCAAGATACATTTTGCAAAACACAAGAAAATCAAGAAGAAGGAAGACCCCTGTGGATACTTCATTCCTCCTTAGAATAGGGGAAAAAAAACATGAAAGGAGTTACAGAGACAAAGTTTGGAGCTAAGACGAAAGGATGGACTATCCAGAGACTACCCCACCAGGGGATCCATACCATAATCAGTCACTAAACCCAGACACTATTGCATATGACAGCAAGAGTTTGCTGAGGGACCCTGATATAACTGTCTCATATGAGGCTATGCCAGTACCTGGAAAATGCAGGAAACGGACTCTTCTATGGGGATTTAAGGACAGATTTAGGGTTGAGTTGGGAATTATTCTGGCTTAGGAACTGAAAGTAGTAGGTTCTCCACTAGTGTCCATGATTTTACCACCCTTTTGTAAATGAGGAGAATTTCAGTAACAAGCATAATTTTTATCAAACTATTTAGTTGTGTTTTCACTTTATACTTTCTGAATGCCATGTGATGTCTAATATGATATTTGAATTGTTTTGTTTCTTCTGGTTTTATTTGCACTTTGTACTTTTAAATTAGTTGATTTTTCAAATATTATCCGGTTAGCCTAATGGCTATATTCCTTGAGGACTGTTTCAGGTTTTTTCTGACCCCTTTGTACATCAGTAATAACTTGCTTCCTTACAAGGCTAACAGTTTTCGGTGTAAATCTCAGTATTCTGAATGTTACAGTATAGCATCATGGGAAAAAAAAAAAAAAAAAAAACTTTGTTCTTTGAGTTGTTTGCTTTTGCCACCTTTTACAATTGTTCATTTATTTCCTAATTTGGCAAAGTATATATTTATTGTTATGGTTACTACAGTCCCTGCCCTTTTGACCCACTGTTGAGCTAATGAGGGAAAGCAATTTCTTTGCATGCTTTCTACCAATAAATTATCCACTCTTGTGTGTGTGTGCCTGTGTGCATGCATGCACATGAGTTCATGTCTAAGTATCTGACAATACCTTCTTAGTCTTCACTTTCTAATCTACAAATCTATAAAGTAATTCAGTCATGAGACTTTTTTTTTTAATGCCTTGAAGGGGAATTCTTACAGTGCTATCTTTGGACCACCTAAGAATGTGCTGGAACCTTTGAAAGTTTCATTTGCTATCTTTATTTGCATGTTTGCTTGTTAGTTTGCTCTTCTGTTCTGGTCTTGTGTTTATCTCGTATCTATAACTAGTTACCAAGGTTTCAAGTACCTAAGATGATGAAAATATCTCTGTATATTTTGCACAAATGCACAGCTGTTTCTCTAGAGTCTAGCTAAAGACAGACAAGTCCTTAGGAGGGAAACACAGTCAAAAGTGATCTTGACAACTGTTTCCAAAGAAGGAAATTATTTCATCCAGTGCTCATATTCTGCCAGGCTTTGGTTTTCTGATCTTCCCTGAAAGTATTACTGTAGATTTATCATTTCTCATCGTTACTCTCAAGAGGATAAGGGGATAGGGAGGACAGAACATGAGATTCTACAAACAGTGCAGCCATGTGAGTTTCACCCATTGTCTAATATAAGCAACTCTCTCATTGCTCTAGCATTTGCTTAGCTTAATGGTTTTCTTTAAAATGCTTGATTTTAAGGAATTGCCCTCTCTATCTCTTTCTCTCTCTCTCTCTTTCTCTCTCTGTCTCTCTGTTTCTGTCTCTGTCTCTGTCTCTGTCTCTCTCTCTCTCTCTCTCTGTATGTGTGTGTATGTGTATGTATGTGTGTGCATGCGCACACACAATCATGTGTGTCTGGATTTTGGAGATTCAGGATTTCTTCCTAGGTTCTTGGATCCTCAGAACAGTATGTCTGTGAAGTGTTTCTGTGAACGTCCACATGGGGAGATATAAAATTGTCTCACTAACTTACTCTTTTCATAATCATAAAGTACTCACTATTTTTAACATACAATGTTACTGTTATAAAATCTTGACAGCTAAATTGTTGTGTCTTCTAGGTGATTTAATCATTTTGGCATTTTATTTGATTTTTGTCTTTTAGCAATTCACTTCTATTGAAGTATTCTAACATCTACTTTCTCTATGATGAAATGCCTTTCAATTTGTATATTGAAGGATTATTTCTTCAGGTTTTCAACTTGTAAAATGTGTTTTGGGGTTTATTTTATGTTACTTGTTTGAATTCACTGATTTGGCTTTTTTTATTTGAGAGCATAGCTTGTGTGTGTGTGTGTGTGTGTGTGTGTGTGTGTGTGTGTGTGTGTGTGTGTGTGGTATGTAGGGGTTGGGTAGTAGTCCACTTCAAACATATTTAAATCTATTCTTTTTCTCTGTCTTCCTAGTCTCTCATACAAATAATCATCATTTAAGTTTTATGTGTTGCCAGGTGTGGTGGCACATGCCTTTAATCCCAACACTCGGAAAGCAGGGGCAGGCAGATTTCTGAGTTCAAGGCCAGCCTGGTCTTCAAAGTGAGTTCCAGGACAGCCAGGGCTATACAGAGAAACCCTGTCTCGAAAAACCAAAAGAAAAAAAGGAAAAGTTGTGTGTGTGTGTGTGTGTGTGTGTGTGTGTGGTATGTAGGGGTGTAGGGGTTGTGTAGTAGTCCACTTCAAACATATTTAAATCTTTCTTTTTCTCTGTCTTTCTGGTATCTCATTTAAATAATCATCATTTAAGTTTCATGTGTTTGTGTTTGTGTGTGTGTGTGTGTGTGTGTGTGTGTGTGTGTGTGTGTGTGTGTGATTTGAAGAAGGAGAGTAGGGAGGGGTATATGAGAAGGTTTGGAGGGAGAAACAGGGTGTTGTAGTTAAATTATAATCTCAAAGACTGAAAGAAAGATTATGATGGAGTAGTTAGTAGAAGTATACATCAGCCTGCTTCTGATGAAGTTTGTTAGTTCTCAGTATTTCTCTGACTTAGAAATGCCTTCAATAAAAATGGCAAAGGAACAGTCAAATCATTTCAGTGCCTTACCATGTCTTCCTTTTGTCACTGCACAGAAAGCAGCATGTTTAATTATATTTCGTTACCTCTGTTTCAGTTTTCTCCCCTTTTGAATCATCCAGCCCATCTCAGGCAAATATTACGATTACGTCCACCCTCTAGTTTCTTGTTTCATCCTCTTCTTCACATTCACTCGATAACTAGAAAAGCTCCACGAAATAGAAATTTTCCATTCTCTTAAGGCATCATTTTGCTATTTTCTGAAACCAGGAACATTATTCACAGGCTGAGTCATTCTGAATCTTATTTCATGTGTAGTTATCTTGTCTTTCTATTTTTGTTTTTCAGCTTCTTGATATTTATCTTATTCAAATGGAACTATTTGCTTTGAATATTGCTTTTCTTTGCTTCAGTGATTCAGCTTTTTAAAAATTTTTGTTGTTACTAATCACATTGTTTCTCTTCAAAAGTTGGCAGATTTATAACTATGGCGGGCTCAGAAAAAAAAAAATTATTTTGAACACCTCATCGAATGCCTTTGAGAGTAAAATTGATGATTTCTTAACTGTACTAGTGCAGAAAACTCACTTGCTTGAAAGAAGTACTGAGTATGATGTAGTCTGCTGTGGCTATAAAGTAAAATCACATTAAAGCAGAGGAATGGAATCTCCATTTTATTGTTCTGTTTGTATGGTGAGGATTACAGGGAATGTATCCTGCAGCTCTCTTCTTGACCTCTAGTGAAAATTCTACAGTCCCTATGTCTTAAAATACTGAGGTCTAGCTCTTGTCCAGCCATCTTTGGAGCATCTGACACGTACTTTTGTCATTTCATACAGCACTGTACTTAGTTTCAGCAATTGTCTCATGACCTTCCAACCAACAGTTCTGGCTGCAATTCAAAGTTTGTAAGACACCGAGGAGGAGGAAAGAAGCCAGGTTTGTAACTGAGTAGAATTCCAATTCCAATTACAAGTATTGAAGAAGCCACAAAAACTGCAGGAGCTACTAGTAAGCAGAATGCAGTTCTTCCTAGCTTTCTGATGACAGTTAAATTAAACATATCCCAATTTCCTTTCCAATTGTCAACTCTCTTTTAAAGCCTTTCACCTCCTTTACTCATACCAACCTATACAACACTATAGTCAGAATGATCCTACCCATCACCTTCCTTATAGATTGTACTATAGGTATTCTGGGAGAATCTCTAAGATTAACACTTAATCAATTGTGGTGCAGTAAGATTTTTTAAATCTCTGACTTTAGTTTTTGGCCAATTGCTTGAGTTCAGAAATGATTTGGTATTTTTGTCTTTGTGTTTATTTACTTTATAAACTAATATCCAGTTCTCACTCCAGAAATATTACAACAGATTATCTATTACTGGCTATTATTTAAAAGCATTTCCTCAATGTGTAGCCAAATTAAGCCTGATTACAGGAGCTATTTCTATCATTCTTTTCCCATTGACCAGCTGTGTGAAGCAACAGCCTAAGAAGGGCTATCTGTTGAAAAGGAATACTAGAAGAGACTATTCCATACAAAGGGTGATAAGTGAGTTAGTATTAAAAATGTGTATGTACATTTTTATATGTGTTTGGACAATAGGGTGTGAAGGGCAGTTATATTTCCCATGAAAGGAATTAATCTGCTAAGCTAAGCTAACACTCTTACTTATTCTCTAAAATGTGTTGTTAAAATATGCTACTTTTACAGTGAAAAAATATTCTTAGAATTCTAAGACAAAAGGGAAGGTATATTTCAAAAAGAAATAAGGTACAACTCTTATTACTGTTACTAAATCACACAGAAGAGAAGGGATTGGGGTTGAGCTGTGGGCTTTAGAGTATTTTTATTTCTAAGGGATGAGGTAGTACAGGGCAAAGTGAACCCAAATAAGATTCTAAACTTCTTGCATTTTGTGTGAATGTGATCTCTGTCACTGTCTCTATCTCTGTCTCTGTGTGTGTCTATCTGTTTCTCTCTCTACACACACACACACACACACACACACACACTCACTCACATGCACACACACACACACACACACACAGAGAGAGAGAGAGAGAGAGAGAGAGAGAGAGAGAGAGAGAGCAATTATAATCTTAAAAGGAGAGCATTCAGTTTGGGGAAATAGCCCAGTAAGTAAGAGTACTTGTGGTGGAAGCATGAGGAGCTGAGTTAAAATAACCAGTGCAAGGTATGTGCCCATGTGTCTTAGTTACAGTTTTACTGCTGTGAACAGACACCATGACCAAGGCAACTTTAATAAGGACAACATTTAATTGGGTCTGACTTACAGGTTCAGAGGTTCTTTCCATTATCAGCAAAGTGGGAAGATGGCAACATCCAGGCAGGCATGGTGCAGGAGGAGCTGAGAGTTCTACATCTTCATCTGAAGACTGCTAGCAGAACACTGGGGGTCTTAAAACCCACACCCACAGTGACATACTTACTCCATGAAGGCAACACCTTCAAATAGTGCCATTCCCTGAGGTAAGCATATTCACACCATGACATCATACATTCCTTTAACTCCATTACACTGCAGGACAGAGACAGGAGGGTCACCGGGGCTTGGGGACCACCAATATGGTTACAGTTTCATTGAGAGACACCGCTTTAAGGGAATATGCTGTGGAATAGAGCAGAACACATAACATCCTTCTCTGGCTTTTGAGAACAAAAAGGTGTATGCACTTTTATACACATGTACAAATATACTCCATACATACACCATGCAAACACACACACAAATACTCTCTCTCACACACACATAAGCACATAAACACAGACATGCACAGAGAGAGTGGTAAGAGAGGGAGGGAGGTAGGAGAGAGGGAGGGAGAGTGGGGAGGATAGGGGAGAGAGGGAGAGGGAGGGAGGGAGAGATAGAGAGAGAGAGAGAGAGAGAGAGAGAGAGAGAGAGAGAGAAAGAGAGAGGAGCGTCCACACAAAAGCATACTATTAGGATTACAGAATAAATAAGTACAGAAGGTATTGAATTTTGTGCAAATAATAAAAGCCCTAGAATATAATCTTAGCTAAGGTTTCCTGCTTCCCTACATTTCCAATCTTTATATTTAAACCTTTAATTACAGTAATTGCATGCGTAGCTCATCAGTGATGCTGCGGGAAACACAGACAGTCTTGCATTTGGAAAATATGACATAAATATGATATATATTTTCAATGTGATGTATTTCCTAATTTATTTAATAATTAATATTTTTAATTCTATATTTCAGTATTTTCACACAAGAAATTTATATGGATGAACAATATGACAGGGAGATATTTTTTTTAATGAGGGCTAATTATTTCATTAAAATGTGTTTATATAGGTTTTAATGTTCATAACATACTCAAATTATTTGTTTCATAGTGAAGTGGATATGATGATAAGTACTATCCTATCCTCATATGTCCCTAGAATTCAAAACTACTGCTTTTCATTCTCTAGGAAGAAAAGTTGCCTAAGAACAATATTTTTGCACCGTCTCTCTACTCCACACACCTGATCCTCTATGGAAGAATTTTCAACTAACCTAATGTGATTGACAGCCTATAAGGATGTTTTCTAACCTGCTCATAGTGCTCCGGTTTGTAACCTCCTTTCTCGCAGATGCCACCAGTCCTCCATAACAGCCTTAGGCTAGGAAGAGTATGTGGATTTGCATCATGCTATGCCTGGCATTTCAGAATCATAATTTGTCCTGATTACCATTATATCCATAATTATAAAACTCAAACCCTACACCAGCTTACAGTAGTTGCTCCAGGCATAATACCAGAGGTAACAAGTACCTCTAGTCAGTTGTTGGTAACAAATGTATCTTGCTTGATTTTTCCTATGTTCTGCCTCCTTACCTAAGTTTTCTTCACCCTTGTGTGTTTGTATTCCCCGGAAGCCAAGTTAAATAGCTCAAATCTGTGAAACACTTTTTTTCCCACCACGGTCAAGCATGCAAAGGACCAAAACTTGGGTGCATTAGTACCTCAAAACTTCCCTCAGGTCATAGGGAACATTGTGAGATCTTATGATCCATTGACCACAGCACATTCCCAAGCTGAAATAAACAACGTGCCTCTCAGACTCATATGCGAATAAAATGACAGTGGCAAGGAGATGCTCATCATAAGAGAGAAAGAAGGCAAACTGCATCGGATAATCTGCTTCTGACCATACTGTGCAGAATTTACTCAAGAAAAGATATCTATAAATCATCTAGGACAGTTAAATGAGGACCTCCCAAAAAAGATTACATAGGACACTAATTGAGAGTGGAATCCATTAGTACACTGTTTTAGTTAAAATTCTTTGACAATATTAATAAAATTTAATACTTTTTATTTGATACAATATATGGGTTTATTGTATAGAACATGTTGGGTTGATAATTAGTAATTTAGATGATAACATGTGTTGAAATACATGTTTAATTCTGTAATAAAAATACTTAAAACCTATGTGGCTTTTTATAAACCTACACTGTATCTTAGCTGCTTTTGTAGTATTGGTGTTAAAATACCATGAACTTACTAAAGGAAGACTTGATTTTGAGCTTTGGTTCCAGAAGGTCTGGGTCCATAATAATGGGTACAGAATAGCAACAGATGGCAGATATGGCAACAGGAATAGCAGCTGGGCACTTACTTCTTGACTAGCTAACAAAAGCAGACAGTGAACAGGAACTGGTTTTAGTCTTTTTGAAACCTCAAAATCCACCCTCAGGACACACATCTTAAACCTAAGAAAACAGAACCGCCAATTTAGGATCCGATATTCAAGCATAACAATATATGAGAACCTCTTACTTTCCTGGCTTCTGGGACTTTCTAGTGGCTACCCCTAGTTCCCTGTCCCAGATTGCTACATACCTCCAGAGAAGTTCCTGACTCTCTGTACTTCTCTCCTGTCTCCTCCCAGATCTGATCCTGCTCCTCTTTCCCTTCCTCTCCTCTCACCCTTTCAGGTTTCTACCTCCAGTGATTATTTTGTTACCCCGTCTAAGTAGGACTGAAGAGTCCACATTTTGGTCTTCATTCTTCTTCAGCTTCTTATGGTCTGTTAGTTGAATCTTGGGTATTCCTGAGATGCGGATGCTAGCAGCCAACCATCACACTGAACATGGGGACACCAAAGACAGAATCAGGGGAAGGGCTGAAGGAGCTGAAGGGGAATGAAACCCCTCAGAAACAACAACAATATTAACTAACCAGACCCCTCCCCACCCCTTGAGGTCCCAGGGACTAAGCCACCAACTAAAGAGTACACTTGGTGGGACCCATAGCTCCAGCTACATATGTACCAGATGATTGACTTATCTGGCATCAATGGGAGGGGAGGCCCTTGTTCCTATGGATGCTTGATGTCCCAACATAGGGGAATGATGTGAGAAAGAATAGGTGAGGGAGCACCCTCAAAGAGGTAGGGATGAGGAGGGGTTGGATGGGGGATTTGTGGAGGGGGAAAAGAGAAAGGGGAGCAACATTTGAAATGTAAATAAATAAAATAATCAATTTTTAAAAAACAACCCATAGGAACCATTCTCATCCAAAGTACCACACATTTTATCTTTTTGTCCCATATCCACCATTCTTCCCAATATTTCACCAACTTATTCCTCCTATCTGACTGATATTACATGTTTTCTGACTGGTATATTTCCAAATCTCCACCATCACCAGCCCTGGGCACTATAATAACTGTCTCTAATTTGACAAACTCAACCATTTGAAGTACTATATATAAATTCAATCATAATGTGTTTCTATGTCTGGCATATTTCACTTTATAGATCTTCCTCCAATTTCTACATTATCACTGATAACAGGATTCTTTGTTTTGATGCTAAATATTATGACTAGCCTCCTAGCCTCTACTTCTCTTCTTCTCTCCACCTCCTCCTCCTCCTTCTCCTTTTCTTCCTCTCTCTCTGTCTCTCTCTCTGTCTCTCTCTCTCTGTCTCTCTCTCTCTCTGCCTTTCTCTGCTCTATTACTCTCTTGACTCCCCTCCCCTGCCTTTAATAAACTCTATTCTATACAAAAATAAACAAACAAACAAACAAATAAATAAATAAAGTTACATTTCTCTCTCTCTCTCTCTCTCTCTCTCTGTGTGTGTGTGTGTGTGTGTGTGTGTGTGTTTGTGTGTGTGTGTGTGTGTGTGTGTGTGTGTGTGCTTGCCATGGTATCCATGTTAAGGTCAGTAAACAAGTTGTACAAAACACTTTTTTCCTTCTATTACAATGGTCCAATGGATCAAACTCAAGTAGTCAGGCTTGATGGTAAGCAGTAGCCATCTTATTGTCCCTCATATATCACAGTTTCTATTCATTTAAGCTATTGATGGACCACTCATTCACACATCTTGGTTATTATAAATGATGATTCAATATATGTGGGCATACAAATACATATACTGATGCCTGATTAAAGTTCTTTCAGCTCCTTTGGATATATTCTCAGAAGTAAGATTGCTGAATCCCATCCAGATTTAATATCTTGAGGAATCTGCACACAGCTTTTCATAACAATGCAATTTACTTTCCTGCCAACAGTGAGCAAGTGTTCCACTTTCTCTCCATCCTCACTGTGATATGAGAGCTATAGCTACCCATTTGGATGGCAAGCATTCTGGTAAAGGAGGTGATGCCTTGTTTGGGTTTAATATGCATTTCCCTTAGGATGAATGGTGGTGAACATGTTTTTGTGTGTTTGTTCAGCATCTCTGTGTGTGGAAATAGGGTTTGTTAGAGACTCAGTCATGTTCTTGGATTACAGGCTTAAGCAATGCCAGCCTGGTGCATACTCCTCCTGTCTCTGATGTGGTACATAGTCAATTTATGTCACTAAAAAATGAAGGGAGGCCTGACAGCTATTTCCTGTCTGATTTCAGGCAAAGATTCTACCTTCTGTGAAAAAAAAATAGTTCTAGTTATTGTCTCCTTTCCTTGTGAATCTTTCTCTTGCTTTCTGGGAAATGATGAGTTGTAAAGCAGGCTATCACCCCAGGCAGGAAGGTAGCAAAGGTGCTTCCATTTTTCTCTACATCCTCATTCACTCCAGATAATTCAAGGTTGGGAAAAAAACTTTCCCATAGAAAATGTGATGTGAGATTTCTATGTGTAATTGTAAATTCCACAGCTATATTTTTTTAGAAAGGTATCACATGATATTTCATGTGGTTCTTACTCTGAGGTCACATACAAGCTCAGTCCAGTCACACTCTGTGTGTTTCTGGGGCACATAAGACTCATAAGTACCTACTACAGAGTTAATGTTGAAAATACTGGTCTTATTCTGGGGGAGAGCTAGAAGTTGCCACCATGTAGATTCCATTTTACCTAATGTATTTATAAGGGGCACAGTGTAGTGCAGCATGTGAGAAGAACTGTAACCCCGAGCATATAGAAGGGGAATTTGTGTGCTAGCTTAACTTTATCTATTGCTTTATGCGTGCTCTCAGGTCAGCATGCTGGAAATAAAGTAAAAAACAAAATAAAACAAAACAAAACAAACAACAACAACAACAAAAACCAGACTGACATTTTGCTTTGAGAAAGAACATACTCTTTTTTTTTTTTTTCCATGTCAGTAGATGCATGGTCTGCAACCAATGCCAAACTGGGTTCCCTTTAATATTTCACAAATGCTACTCACAAGTAGAGATTGTGCATTTTTAAGGGCTCAGAGTATCTCAAAAGAATTTAACAAGAAAGTTCAAAACCTATTTCAGGTGAGGAGGAATTGTGTGACAGTCTTTTGTCTTTTATTTTCTTTTTTTTTTTTTTAATTTTTTCAACTTTTATTAGATATTTTCTTCATTTACATTTCAAGTGTTATCCGGAAAGTTCCCTATATCCTCCCTCCTCCCGGCCCTGCTCCCCTACCCACCCTCTCCCACCCCTTGTCCCCGGCGTTCCCCTGTATTGGGCATATAAAATCTGCATAACCAAGGGGCCTCTCTTCCCATTGATGGCCAACTAGGCCATCCTCTTCTATATATGCAGCTAGAGACACGAGCCCAGGGAGTACTAGTTAGTTCATGGTTATTCTTCCACCTATAGGGTTGAAGACCCCTTCAGCTCCTTGGGTACTTTCTCTAGCTCCTTCTTCCTTGGAAACCCTGTGTTCCATCTAATAGCTGACCGTGAGCTTCCACCTCCATATTTTCTATTACCAATTCCTCTACATGCGGTTTCCCTGCTCCCTGCCCCCGGCGCTCCTTTACTTTTCAATCCTCCACTTATCTACTTGTCCAGCACCCACACTTCACCCTTCCACATTGAGTCCCATTCTAGCACCTTCATTTCACTTGTGGTATTAACCTCCATACCTCCTCATTTAATCTGCTTTCTTCCCCTCTCATGTGACTGTTTTCTAGTTCCCTAGAGACCGTACACATCCCCTTTCCCATATGTGTGTATACATATGAAGCCAAGGTCTACAAATAATAAAGAACTTTAATTAATATTTCTTTCATTAAGTAGCAAATTACCCATTTATTTATATTCTAACTGTCTAGCAAGATGATAATTTTTAAAAATTGTGTTGTGATATTATAGTATGTGACCCTACACAGGAATAGAAAAATTTATTTGGCTATGAGAAGAAAAATAAGAAATATTCTAATTGATGGAGATTTAAAGTATAATAATCATTATTAAAATATTTGATTGAGTTTTATATAGAAAGGTTATTTTTAGCTTCAACTTCCCTACCCAGAGTTAAGCATCAAGAAAGAAAATGTTATACATATGTTTTTTCCTCCATGAATGCATCCTATCTTTACTTTTTATTTTTTATTTTTTTATTTAATCTCTTTTTTTTTCCATCCAGACTCTAGCTCCTTCCCAGTCCACTGTCTTGCACATCCTATACCTACTCACTCACACCCAATCTCCATGAGGATGTCCCCACCCCACACCCCCATGACATCTGACCTCCCCACTCCTTGAGGCCTCCAGTCTCTTGAGAATTAGGTGCATGTCCTCTGACTGAGGCCAGACAAGGCAGTTCTCTGCTCTGTATGTGTTGGGGGCCTCATATCAGCTAGTGTATGCTGCCTGATTGGTGGCTCAGTGTCTGAGAGATCTCAGAGGTCAAGGTTAGTTGAGACTGCTGGTCTTCTTATAGGGCCGCCCTCTTCCTCAGCTTCTTCCAGTTTTTCCCTAATTCAACCACTGAAATGTTCCATGATTTAATAAATAAATCATTCTAGGATTATTGAACCCAGCATCTAACCCTTGTCTCTTAAAATTCAGACCAAGTTTGAAAGAAGTATAACGAAGTCCTTTTTGACTTTTCCTGCCAGCGGTGAGTTATAGAACACTGTGGAGAATGTATGACTAAGACAGTATGACCTGATCTCTAAGAACTAAAACAAAGGAGCTAGGGTTAAATCCCCACTCTAACACTTTCCTCGATTTTTGACAGAGCATAAGTTTGTTTTCCAGGACTGGAAAGTGTAAGAAAGATAAGAGTGAAGGAGGAAGGGAGAGAGGCAGATAGGCAGGGTGGAAAACAGGTAGGGAGGGAGGGATGGTAGAAAGCTAGGAAGGGAGGAAGGGGATAAGAGGAGGTAGAAGGAAGGAAGGAAAGAAGGGAGGAAGGAAGGAAGGAAGGAAGGAAGGAAGGAAGGAAGGAAGGAAGGAAGGAGGGAGGGAGGGAGGGAGGGAGGGAGGGAGGGAGGGAAGGAAGAAAAGAAGGAAGGAATGAAGGGAGGAATGAATGATGGGATGAAGAAAAGAAGGAAGGAGGCAAGGTAGGAAGAAAAGAAAAAAATGGACCAGAATTTTTGCACTTGAATCTGAGTAGTAACAGTTGCTAATTCTAACATATTAGATAATTTATAAAAATAAATTGTTACTTAATTATATTATTTATAAAGGTGTACTAATATGATCAATTAAACAATTGAACTAAGTCAGAGTTTTAGGATTTCATAAATAAAAATAATGGCTCATGTTTTTTTTNTTTAATGGAAAATAGATATTTTTCTCATACAATATATCCTGGCTATAATTTCTCCTCCATCCTATCCTCCAGTTCCTTCTCACTTTCCTTCCTCTCTGGATTTGCTCACTATCTGCTTCTCATTAGTAAAAGACAGTCTACCAAGAGACAACAACCAAGCGTGACAAAATAACTTGTCTGATGAAGCAAGAACTATCATATTGAAATTGGACACAGCAACTCAGCAGGAGGAAGATTCCCAAGAGCATGGGCAAGAATCGTAGACTGCTTGTTCTCACAGTCAAGAGTCCCATAAAAATACTAGGTTAACAGCCATAACATATGCAGAGGATCTGGTGCAGAACCATGTAAACCCTACACTTACTGCTTTGGTCTCTGCGATCTCATATATGCTCTACTTAGTTTATTTTAAGAGTATTGTTCTCCTGGTGTCCTCCATTCCCTCTGGCTCTTACAATCTTACTGTCTTACTCTTTGACAGATTTTCCTGAGCTCTGGGGTAGGATTTGATAGTGACTTCTCATTTAGATACACTCTTAACATAATGTCTCGCTGTGATTCTCTCTATTCCCATCTGCTGCTGGAGGAAGACTCTCTGATGATACCCAGATAAAGTAGTCATCTATAAAAATAGCAGAATTTCATTGGGAGTCATTTTATCATTCCTTTTTTTTTCCCCCTTTGACTAGCCTAGTAGCTTCTTTGACCAATAGTGTTTGGTTTATAATGGATCACTGGACTATCTAGCCTCTAATTCTTGTTTACCAAAGCAGTGTTGGTAACAAGTTCTTTCTCATGGAGAGGGCCTTAAGTCAATTCAGACTTTGGTTGGATACTCTACAAGTTCTGTGCCACCATTGCCCTTAGCATATTTCAGAGATTGGACAGATTAGATCAAAAGTTTTGTGGCTTTATTGCTTTCTATATTTCTATTCTCATCCCTACCTGCTCTCAGTCAACCCTTAAAATATGTTTCCCCTCCCATGGAGATCCATGCATTTTCCCAAAACCTATAGACCTGTCTTTTTTACCTAATCTTGCTGAATCTACAGATGTTAGCTAGGTATCATTTACTTGAGAGTGCATATCTACTTAGAAATGAATACTTATGTTTGTCTTTCTGAGTCTGTGTTACCCAACTTAACACGATAATTTTTATCTCCATCCATTTGCCTGAAAATTTCATTTTAATAATAGCTGAGTCACACTACATTGTATAAGGGCAACACATTTTCTTTATTCATTATTCTTTGGGTGATATCTAGACCTTTTCCAGTTTCTGGCTGTTATGAGTAAAACTGCAAGGAGAACAATTGTGCAAATGTCCTTGTCAAATGGAGTATTATTTGTATACACCCACGAGTGGGATAATTGAATTTTGAGGTAGATCCATTTGAACATTCTTAGGAACTGGTTTTCACAGAGGTTATATACATACTCAGTACCACCAGCAATGAAGGACTATTCCCCTTGCTCCTCATCATCCCCAGCATAAGGTATTAGAAATGTTGTTGATCTTAGCCATTCTTATATTTATAAGCTGGAATATCAGTATAGTTTTAATTACTTTTCCCTGATGGCTATTACTATTATTCTTTTTATTATTTACATCCAAAATGTTACCCCACCTTCCAGTCTCGCTGGCAGATTTCTTTGCCTCATCCACCCAATCATTTGCCTCTGACAGGGTGCTCCCTTCTAGTATTACCTCTACACTTGGCATCAAGTTTGTACAGAATTAAGCACTACCTCTTGCACTGAGGAAGCCTTCTACTGCCTATGTGCCAGGGGCCCTTATGTATGTATGGTCTTTGTTGCGTGGCTCAGTCTCTGTGAGATCCCAGGGGTCCATATTACTTAACAATGTTGGTCTACCTATGGGGTTAGCATTTCCTTCAGTTCCTGCAATCCTTCCCAACTCTTCCATAGGGGTCCCATACCCATATACTTAGCTGCTAGTATCTATATCAATCTCAGTCATCTGCTGGGTGGAGTCTCCCAGAGGACAGCTACTGACAATGCCCTTTGCTTTACAGAAACTTTGCAATTTTATGAGGTCCCATTTGTCAATTCTTGATCTTAGAGCATAAGCCATGGTGTTCTGTTCAGGACCATTCCTCCTGTGTTAATGTATTCAAGGCTCTTCCCCATATTATCTTCTATTAGTTTCGGTGTATCTCGTTTTATGATGAGGTACTTGATGCACTTGGACTTGAGCTTTGTGCAAGGAGATAAGAAATGGATCGATTTGCATTTTTCTACAGGCTGACAGAAGGTTGAATCTACACCATTTGTTGAAAATGCTGTCTTTTTTTCCACTGGATGGTTTTAGATCATTTGTCAAAGATCAAGTGACCATACGTGTGTGGGTTCACTTCTGGGTCTTCAATTCTATTCCATTTATCTTCCTTTCTGTCTCTGATCCAACACCATACAGTTTTTAAGACAGCTTTGTAGTATAGCTTGAGGTCAGGGATGGTGATTCCACCAGAAGTTCTTTTATTGTTGAGAATAGTTTTCTATAACTTGGGATTTTTGTAATTCCCAGATGAATTTGCAAATGGCTCTTTATAACTCTATGAAGAAATGATTTGGAATTTTTATGGGATAGCATTGAATCTGTAGATTGCTTTTGGCAAGATGACCATGTTTACTCTCTTAATCCAGCCAATCCATGAGCATGGGAAATCTCTCCATCTTCTGAGATCTTCTTTGATTTCTTTCTTCAGAGACTTGAATTTCTTGTCATACAGATCTTTCACTTGCTTGGTTAGAATCACACCAGGGTATTTTATATTATTTGTGACTATTGTGAAAGGTGTAATTTCCCTAATTTCTTTCTCTGCCTGTTCATCCTTTGAGTAGATGAAGGCTAATGATTAGCTTGAGTTAATTTTATATTCTTGTTGAAGTTGTTTATCAGGTTTAGGAGTTCTCTGGTGGAATTTTTGGGGTCACTTAAGTAGTATATCATATCATTTGCAAATAGTTATATTTTGACTTCTTCCTTTCCATTTTATATCCCTTTGACCTCCTTTTGTTGTCTAATTTCTCTGGCTAGTACTTCGAGTACTACATTGAATAGGTAGGGAGCAAGTTGGCTGCCTTGTCTAGTCCCTGATTTTAGTGGGATTGCTTCAAGTTTCTCTCCAGTTAGTTTGACATTGGCTATTGGTTTGCTGTATATTTTACTATGTTTAGGTATGGGCCTTGAATTCCTGTTATATCCAAGATTTTTACCATGAAGAGGTGTTGAATTTTGTCAAATGTCTTCTCAGAATCTAATGAGATGATCACAACTTTTTCTTTTCCTCTGAGTTTGTTTATATATTGGATTACATTGATGGATTTCAGTATAATGAACCATCCCTGCATTCCTGGGATAACGCCTACTTGATCATGATGGATGATTGTTTTGATGTATTCTTGGATTCGGTTCGCAAGAATTTTATTGAGGATTTTTCCACTGATATTAATAAGGGAAATTGGTCTAAAGTTCTCTTTCTTTGTAGGGTCTTTATGTGGTTTAGGTATAAGCATAATTGTGGCTTCATAGAACGATTTGGGTAGTGTTCCTTCTGTTTCTATTTTGTGGACTGGTTTGAAGAGAATTGATATTAGATCTTCTTTGAAGATCTGATAGAATTCTGCACTAAAACTACCTTGTCCTGGCCTTTTTTTGTTTTGGAGACTTTTAATGACTGCTACTATTTCTTTAGGGGTTATAGGACAGTTTTGATGGTTTATCTAATCCTGATTTAACTTTGGTACCTGGTCTCTGTCCATTTCATCCAGATTTTCCAGTTTTGTTGAGTACAGGCTTTTGTAGTAGGATATGATGATTTTTTGGATTTCCTCAATCTAAAGTACACAGTCAATAGGAAAACATGGCAACCAACAGATTGGTAAAAGATCTTTAGCAATCCTTTATCTGATAGAGGGGTAATATCCAATATATACAAAGAACTAAAGAAATTAGACTCTAGACAATCAAATAACTATTAAAATTGGGGTACAAAGGTAAACAAAAAATTCTCAAAAAAAAACTCTCAACTGAAAAACCTCAAATATTCAAGAAGCACCTAAAGAAATGTTCAGCATCCTTAGTCATCAGGAAAATACAAATCAAAACATTCCTAAGATTCTACCTAACATCAGTCAGAATGGCTAAGATCAAAAACTCAGGTGACAGCAGATGCTGAAGAGGATGTAGAGAAAGAGGAACATTCCTCCATTGTTGGTAAGACTTCAAACTAGTAAAACCACTCTGGAAATCAGTTCTGGCAGTTCCTCAGAAAACTGGACATTTATTTTTTTATTAACTGTATTTATTACCTGAGGACCCAGCTATACCACTCTTAGGCATATACCCAAAAAATGCTCCAAGATATAATAAGGACACATGCTCCACTATGTTCTGCTCAACTATGCAGCCTTATTTATAAAAGTCAGAAGATGAAAAGAACCCAGATGTCCTTCAACATAGGAATGGATACAGAAAATATGGTACATTTTCACAATGGAGTATTACTCATTTATTAAAAACAATGACTTTATGAAATTCTTAGGCAAATGGATGGAACTAGAAAATATCATCCTGAGTGAGGTAACCCAATTGCAAAAGAACACACATGGTATGCACTCGCTGATAAGTGGGTATTAGCCCAAAAGCTTGGAATGAATACCCAAGATATAATTCACAGATCACATGAAGCTCAAGAAGAAAGAAGACCAAAGTGTGGGGATTTAGTCTCTTTTGGAATGAATAACAAAATACTCACAGGAGCGAATATGGTTGACAAAGTGTGGAGCAGAGACTGAAGGAAAAGGCATCCATAGACTGCCCCACGTGGGGATACATTCGATATACAGTCACCAAACACAGACACTATTGTTGACAGGAGCCTGATATAGCTGTTTCCTGAGAGGCTCTGCTAGAGCCTGATAAATACAGAGCTAGATGCTCACAGCCAAGCATTGAATTGAGCATGTGGTCCCCAATGGAAGAGTTAAAGAAAGGACTGAGGAGCTGAAGGGGATTGTAACACTATAGGGAAAATGACAATATCGACCAACCAGAGTTCCCAGTGTCTAAACCACCAACCAAGGAGTACACATGGAAGGACCCATGGCTCCAGCAGTATATGTAGCAGATGATGGCCTTGTTGGGCATCAATAGAGAAAGAGGCCCTTGGTCCCATGAATGCTAGATGCCTCAGAGTAGAGAAATGCGTGGGCAGGAAGGTGGGAATAGGTTGGTATATGGGAGCATATCCTCATAGGAGCAGGAGAAAGAGTAATGTGATAGGTGGCTTCTGGAGGGGGGGGAGATAGGGAAAGGAGATAACATTTGAAATGTAAATAAATGATATATCAAATAAAAATGATTAATACTTTTTCTATCTTGGATGTTATTCCTCATTATTTTGACTCCATAAGTATTAATAATAGAGCGATGCAGTTGTTAAAAATAGAAGATAAGAGTGAATAACATTTTACCAACAGGTCCTTTCTGATGGGGTTGTTACTAGCCAAGGTATGCTCAGGTTCATAATCAAGGAGATAGTATAAGTCAAATTAAGGGAAAATAAATATATGCTTATTTATCAACTGAGAAGGCAATGAGGGTTATACTCAGAAGCTTCAGGGAGAATGAATCTGATACAAGAATGAGATCAATTCACTTGAAACACAATTGGAGACAGAGGAAGATTGACCCGAGTCAACAGAGAGTGAGGAATGAATTATAAACATGGCCTGAACTCAGAAGATGCCATAAAAGGTGTTGTCTGTGATTCAAAATGTTAAGTATAAACAGCATCCCTAAACAGAACTTCCATATAACTCTCTCCAAGACTTAGAGAATGTCATAGAAAATTGGTCAAGACAGGAAGGGGGTTCTATTAAATACTCTCTTCTAGATAAGATATGAGTCATATAACCATGAAGACATAGCAACTATGGCCACCTGAATAAGGTCTGTGAAAAGGAAATTAGAGATAAAGTAAGATGGAAAATATATCCAGAAAGAAGGGGACCAATAAGTTAGTGCTAAGAGATTCTAATAAGGATATATGTGTGTAACTATCACAGTAATTGAAAATAAATATTCATGGATATACTAAGAATCAATGCTACAATGTTAAAAGTGGTTACATGGTATTATGCGATTTCAGATGCCTTTTCCATCTTATATTTTATATATTATTTGCATTTATGGGAGTTTGATAAATATGTCTTTTCAGCAAAGGGCATTATGCTTACTTTATTAATTTTGAAGACTTAAATAACACTGGAAAAAAATTATTACATTTTATGTCACCTGTTTCTTCTGAACATATACTTAACTTCTTAACAGAATACCTACTGTTTTTCTCAAGATTAACGTTTCTTTGTAGAATAGAATAGGGCACATTGTTCTACTGAGTCTATCAAAAAGCAATGATTAAGTAGCTCATTAAAGACACTGGAAACAGTAAATGCACACCAAATATCACAGTTCTGTTCCATGTTAATGTGCAAGATTTTGGTTCAGAACATTGAAGAAATTGTCATCAGATAGCTCTATGCAAGGAGCAGCCTGGCACAGTTCACTGAGAGAGGTAAATGTCTAATTCATGACATAGCGTTCAAGTTCTCAGTGATCAAAGAAATGTAAATTAGAATTAAATACAATCATCTACCACTACACTGAACAGTTTTAAAGGATAATAGTTGCAAGGGTATAGAGTCAAGCTCATTGTTTGTGGGAGTACACACTGGAGCCAACTCACAGCTAAGTGATTTCTAGGAAAATACTCATACACAAAGAAATCACATTACTCCTGTGCATACATAAGAAAGCCAGCACTATAAAGACATTTCTTAGTTACAAGGATGATCACTCTAAGAAATATGAACTAATGATCCATTTGGGAAAGTGCTTGTGAGTCAGCTTAAGTCCATTAACAGATGAGCAAGAATTACTGCACACCTGGCCAACAATGCTTATCTACCTAACCCCGTCAAACTATGATTAGAGTAGAAAATTATTAGCAACCAGGCTTGCCTGCAGATGTGATAAGACTGTGTACCCTATGCAGTAATGCACACATAGTCTTTTAATATAAGTGAAAAACTATGAAGGACAGTCAGAAAGATAAAGCCAAGATGATATGCAATATTGAACCCTTTTAATTCAACAGCCAAGGACGAAAAGCAGTCATGAGCACAGCTCTCTGTGACCTATCAACTCTGTTATTCTGGGGTAACAACTGCCTTTTTGTAAGGTGACAAATTAAATTTCTAGACCTTATTTCTCTGAGTCTCCAGAGCTAACTATTGGGAAAGGAAGATCCCTCCCCTCATTCTTCACACTTATCACAGTCAATAATATGTCATTTTTAATGACAAATATTGAAAACAACATTACTCAGAAAGACCATATAATTAATATCGTGTCTGAAAATAAGTACTGTTTCTTAACATTTTAAATTATATGGAGAATTGTATGTTGTTGAATATTTCTTAAATATTTATTTTAATTTTTATTATGTGTATGTGTATATGTGTGTGTGTACCTATATACAGGTGTGCCTGGGGAGGCCTGAATAAGTTGTCAGATCTCCTGGAATTGGAATGACAGGTCATTATGAGTTCTCTGGCATGGAAACTATGGACTTAATGAGGTTTCTCTGCAAGAGCAATACATGATCTTAACTAATGAATGTGTTCCCTGTTCTCAAAATATCTATATGCTCACATTGAAAATGAATTGGATAAAGAAGGGTGAAACATTTTGAAGTTAATGATTATTGTCTTTCTATATGAGTAGGGTTTGGAGTGAGTTATTCTATATTACATACATTTTGTATTTTAAGTTATTCTTATAGACTGTTTCAAGAGAATGAGAGCTAAACTCCAAGATTTATTAAAAAAAAGAGTACATAAAATATGCAAGTAGATTTACATTATTTTTCATTTATGTCCACTATTGTATTAGCCAGAATTTTCTAGAGGAACTAGTGTGATGGAATTACTATACTTAATGGTGATATATCAGATTAGCTTACGGGACAAAATCTGAAGAGTCCAGCAATGGCTGTCTTCACAGTGGTCGGGCTGAAAACAAGATGGCTGCTCAGTCCATGAGGCTGGATGACTCAGCAGTCCATGAGGCTGGATGAATCTGAAGATTCCCAGAGAACCATTGGACTTCCATCCTTGTTAGAAGTATGAAGATGCAAAAGAAGGTAAGGAGAAGTGCATATATTTATATCCATTGGGCTTTTTTTTAATCTGGGTTGCCATCTTAAGTTGTCACCTACATTTAGGGTATACTTCCCAAATGAATTAACACAATCAAGAAAACCATTCACAGGTGTGTCCAGTGACTTTCTTCTTAGGTAATTCCAGATTCAGTAAAATTATGAACCAAGATTAATCACAACTATCAAAATATCAATTAAAAACTTAAAGAAAGAATTAACAACTTTATCTATGAACAAAAACTAAAATATGCCACTTTAAAATGGGCTACTAATTCAAAAAGAAATGCTTAAAATTGTTCAAGAAAAATAGCTGAAATATATTTTGTGTGCATAGGGTATATAAAGTCATTGGCTTATTTTTAGTATTATATACTATTCTTCAAGAAGCAAAGTATATTTTGGTGGACTGAGTGCAAATATTGATAGCCAAAATAGAAAAGTCAATATTAAGATAAGAAGTATGACATAATTACTTCCAAAGTTAAAAATAATAAAATATGCATTCCACATCTTACCAAACAATATATTCTGTGATAACTAGAAAAAAATACTTATAGTTATAAACATAAGATGAAAGCATTATATATTCTAATTACTCCCATCACATCACATGTAATTCCACTAGAAAGTTAATTTATCAAATCTCTATGGATTAAAGATTTTTAAAAAGTAATGAAATAAAAAAAAACAAAAACAAAAACATGATTTTCTTATTTGGCTATGTTGAACGGACAATGAGCTCCTCAGATCCACCTTTTCCTCTGATTCCCCACCATACACAGGGATGACACACATGTGCTACTACTCTATGTGTACAGTTACACTGTGTGTTCTGGGGACTTGAACAAAGTTCTTCATGCTCTGTGGCAAGCACTTTACTAAATGAGACATAACCCTATGTATGTTATTCATTTGGGGAAAGAGGGTTTGGCATTTATTTTAATAATTCAGATTATCCACAAATGCCTACCTTCAAAAAAAATGGCAGCAGCATCTGATATGTCTAGTGCAGGTCTTCATACTATATGTTGTATACATCAAATCATTTTCCAAGAAGTATTTTCTTACCCAAAGCCCTGTCCTCACTAAATGAATGGAAGAAAATGTGACAAATATTGAAAGGCTAAACTTCATCAACCCACAATTGAAAAGCATAATGTAAAAGGAAAAAAAATTCTAATTACTCATGTACATTATTCTATTCATTCAATCAACAATTCCCTCACATTCCCTTTTATGTGTCAAGGCTATCTTTGGTTCTATCAGAGCATCACTAAGCAATACCAACCGAGTTTTAGTAGCATAGATGTTGATATCACACTATTAAAAATATCTGTGGCAAACATTACAAAACACAAAATACAAAACATAAGAGAGAGAGAGAGAGAGAGAGAGAGAGAGAGAGAGATTAAATGACTTCTAGAGGACATGACAGTAAGATTAGAACAAAATAAGCAAAAATATATAAAATATTTATACTGACAAATATTGTCTATCATATCTATTAAGATATTCAGGACAAAAGGATTCTTGAGAATTAATTTTGAACCGGATAAGTAATTCACCAGAAGAAACCAGTGTGGTGTTTTAGAAAAAAATATGCATGAAAATAATTCCCAGAAACTGGATCTACATAATGACGAGGATTTATCCGCCTCCAATCAATAACAATATCTTAAGATAAAATATAAATTAAAAGCATTTAAAAACAACAGAATTAATAAATCAAGCATAAATGATAAAATACATTACACTTAAAATTACAAACAGTAGGAGCTATTGGAAGATAATAAAGCATCCTAAAGTGTGGTGATTTTATTAAAAGAAGACTGAAATATTATTTAACATAAGAATTAAAAGACTACAACACATGAAATAAACAGGGAAACGAACAGAGAAACGATGTGAATTGTTGTATTTCTAAGGAATAACTGAGCTTAGAACCTAGAGCTATACATGCCATAGGCCCTAGGGGATAACCTAATACTATTATGCTGATATATTGTCATGGTTTTAAACTGACTCCAGATGGCATATCATTATACCGTAGATCAATTCATTTCTCATCCATAATCTGGGAAGCTTTATTTTCAGCAATTGATTAACAAAGCAACAAAGGAGTGATCAAGGCACGGTGACTTCAGAATTCTCAGCACTAAAGGGAATATAGAGCCACCCCTAATTCATGAATCACTGCAGAAGCAGAGGCAGAAAGAGTGAACATATAAGAGTTGAAACTGTAAAGAGATATATCTCTTCTTCGAGACATAACAGTGTAGCTGCACATATGAGCTCCCAGAAGTTGTAAAAGCATGCACAAGATCTGTATAAGCACAATACACACTATATCCCATCAAAGGGAAGGGATGCTGGACACACAATCCCATCCCAATCCCTGAAGCTATGGTCGTTGTTGGCTGCAGGGAGAGGGACAAATAATTTACCTAGGAGTCTAACTCCTGGTAGATCTACCAAACCTTCACATCCAAGAGCATTTTTGCAATATAACTTCTTGAAATTTTAAAGACACATGCACATTTGGGTGAGTTGAAAATTGGACAAATTAGGAAAGATTTTGGTGAGGAATATTAAATATAATTAAAACAGAGTGAAACATTCAAAGACCTACTGAAACATAAAAATTAAATTTCAAAGGCAGGAAATGGTTTCTATAATTAGGACAAATTGAAGAACCTTTAAAAGAACAGAATTCTTTCAAAGGCATAAAGTTGAACTCAAATTCTAGAAGTACATTAAACAGAGAAGATGAAATATAGTAACAGAAGAATGCAAAGGGAGTTAGAACCAGCATGTCGAAAGTTCATGGGAAACAGAATTTCATTCATCTTGGTCTGACAATTACATTTTTTTTAAATAAATGTCTTTGTTAAGCAGATGTCTCGATTCAAGGCAGATGCTTGATTTGTTTGTTTTTCCAGATGACAAGAGCCACAGGCAAAGAGTTGCACAAAAATCTTTCTTTTCCCTTGCCTCGGGTCAGTAACAATAGGGCACCCTGTAATTTGAGCACAACTTCTAATATCTGTCACTGAGGGTTAAGCCCTGAAAGAGGGATGCCTTGGAGCATGAACAGAACCTAGTAAATTTTCAACCATCTGACCCTGGTCATGTGCCAGAGCCTAACTTATTTTTGAAAAGAGAAAATACATTTAAATTTAATATATTACTTTTTTTTTTACTTAAAACAAACAACAGCATATCCACCTCTTGAAAGAACCCTGCTATGTGTCTTTCCTAATGAGAATTCAGCATTCATTCATCACTATAATTCATATCTGTAGCCAACTCTTTGGCTTTGCACTGAGATGCAGTCTCATAGTTTTATAAGGATGACTGCTTAAATTAAATAGGATACCAAATCTCAGTTTCACATTCCTTTGTATTTCAGCCTTAATAAAATTCAACTTCTCTACAGTCAAGAAGTTGACTCTTAAAATCCATCATTCTTTGGTGGTCTCTGCTGACTTAGAATAATAAGTAAGTATTCAGCCTGTTCCAGTTGGAACCACATTTGGCATTGTAGTGTGGCTGCTAAGCATCGTGTATGCTTTGAAATTGGGGATGAATGGCTGGCAGAGGGGTGCTATGTGCATCATATATGCCCAGAAACCCACAGTGAAGCTATGATTAACACAGAGAGAAGCAGTCTAGACTCACAAAGGAGTCTGCCAGTTCTAGAAGTAAAGTCCTTTAGGGAAACTTCTTCAAATGATAGACTGCAGGATCTCGAGTCACCTCTAAGCCCAGAGAAAAAAACAAAAACTGAATTGGAACAAAACATTTTAAGCAACCTGATTTTAAACTTCGGCAAAAATTTCAACAGCAGGCACTGAAGAGGTGATTAAAATCAAGATGTTTGGGGAAATTAACTCCAGCTTCATTAGAAGGGAATACACAATGCTCCAGGGCATGTTATGTTTATCACAGCACTGGTAATAGGATTTTGAGGGGCGAACTCAACAACTGAGTGAAAGAGAATATGGCATTTTATAGTTTGACCTCATTGACACAACTACCTGAATTTGCACCATGTCTTTCCAGTTGTATTAATAGTCCATCATTCATGCTCCAGATTGGACCCCTACCCATCTCAATGCTTAATGTTCCCCAATGGAAGACACACACAATGAAAGATACCTTTATAATTTGATATGCCTTAAACAGAACAATAGCTGGGCCACTTCCTAACCTCTACACAGTCAATCCAGCTCCTGCAGAAAATCTCAATTTATCACTTACTAAGCTCTATGTTCTACCTTGACTGCCCTGGGCCCAGTTGGGCAGCCCTCAGTGCCTGGTTCCTTCACATGGCAGCTATGTCTCCCTGTCTTCCGTCCTTCTCAGGCAAGCTGTCTCCTCTCCTCTGTACTCTCCAGCCATGGTGGATCTCCTCCTCCTTCCACACTCTTGGTCCCAAACCTAAAAACAATCTCTAAGGTTCCACCTCTGTCTGCTCTGCCCAGCCATTGGCTGCTGGCATTTTTATTTACCAATCAGAACCAACTGGGGACAGGCTCCGAGAATCTACTCACAGACACTCATGTAAGCAGTTTGGAGAACCTAAATTAACATTAGGATACAAGCATCATTAGGCCAAACCCATTACTCCTCTGCCTAGCTTTAGGGCAGGTCCACTCTTGTTGCAATGGATTTCATTTTGCAATATAGTTTGAAATAAAATAGTGTAAATCATTCAGCTTCTTCCTCTTCAAAGCTGCTTTGGGATATTTGACAGTCTTTGATACTATGAGCACTATACAGTAGTTTCCCACTTTTAAAAACAAAACTGACTTTGGGAGTTTGATTGATATTGGATTGATTCTGCAGGTTGTTTGAATTCTTTGTTTTGGAATAACATAAAACTAGCTTCTGCTTCCCGGACTGTTCTGATGACACCCATTTAATCGGTGCTCCAGGCATCATCCCAGCCCTGGAGCATGTATCTCCTTCCTAGCTTGTTTTCTGTTGTTCAGGCCATTGTTTGGAATCCCTGCGTTGCTCCTCCTCAATCGTCTCAACATATGCCTTCTAACACATATTTGGGAAATTCGAGGTTTGGTGAACAAATTACTGTGGTTTCAATCTTCTTACAATTTTGTCACTCAGTTGTCATGTGGCATTCTCATTTACCACTTTTGGCACTCTTTATTTAAAACTCATTAAATAGAGACTAGAGAAGGAGACTATTAATGGTAATCTGGTATGCTTGCAGATAGGAGTCTAGCATATCTGTTGTCTGAGAGGCTTCATCCTGTAGGTGATAGAAACAAATGCAGAGACCCACAGGCAAACGTTAGGTGGAGCTGAGGGAATCTTACAGAAGAGGAAGAGACAGGATTGAAGAAGCAGGAGGGGTCAAGGAGACCACAAAGTCCCTACAGAGTCAACAGACCTAGACCCATGATCCAGAAGCTTCGACTCTTCCATGGTGGTTGTGAAAAAGGAGCTCAAGAAATGTACTCATAAACTTAATGACATTTGTCCAAATAATGTCTTCAAGTCCTAACTTTAAGGTACATTTTCTATCTTGATATTAAGTTCTCCCCAAATTAAAGATACCATATTATATTCCTATATGATTCAAAGATAGGATAGTTTTACCATGACTCTATAAATAGAAAGAGCCTGACATGTTTAGAAATGATAATAATAACGTGCATGGGGGGTAAATAATTGCCTCCT
The DNA here is from genome assembly GCA_902729485.2 of Mus minutoides. Taxonomy (NCBI): domain Eukaryota; kingdom Metazoa; phylum Chordata; class Mammalia; order Rodentia; family Muridae; genus Mus; species Mus minutoides. Next base: position 298,084 of record LR749567.1, read on the forward strand.
TCTGTAACAGGCATTGCCTGGTGTGATCAGAAGACATTCATTTCACATTTTCTTAAGACTGCCCTGAATTCCTTTCAGTTGTGTTCAAGTATTCTTGCCATGTTGGTAATTCTAAACAGCAGCTTCTGGAACCCTCTTCCCATCACAACTATTAAACAGTTGCAGGCAAAGCATTCTGACCAAATACTTCATGCTAAAATTCTTGCCTCTTGTCTTCCTAGGAACACTGCTACCCACATCTTAGGTCCAGTTATCCTTCTGTTACATCGCTTCTCATTACATGCACACATCCAGGAGCCTTCCTTTGCCTGAACTACTGACCTCTCAGCAACTACCTGGCTTGATTTCCAAATAGCTGTACAACCTTGAGGAAACTGTGTCTTTACTGGAGTTGATAAGGCACCTGCCTTAGAGGATTGAGCAAATTAAATGAGTTATTATGCATGCAGTGTTCAGCACACAGTGAGCTATTTTATTATCATTATTGTGGTTACTGCTATACAAAGTGCACAATCATAAGCCTCAAAAGACATTATAAAACATGAGTGTTTGCCCTATGGCTGTGAGTCATTCTGGTAAAAACCAATAGAGTGAGAGAATAAAAGCTTAGGAGTTTATATACCTATATCCAACAACCACCTTTAAAATCAATTGCCAAACATAAAACTTGACCTTGGTCTAGAAACAAATGGAATTAATTTGTAGGTTCTGCTTGTAAGCTTCACTTCCTAATGGCTGCTCTCACTCACCAATTATCTTTAGTGATTTGGATTTTGTTTCAAGGTCCCTAGAGAAATAATTCAAATAAAACTGTCCAGGACATCAACATGGAACATGATTCAGTTGTATCAAAATTCCTTGAGAGTTCTTAGTCACAAAGGACTTTCTCGCACTGCACAGTAATCAGAAAATATCACACCATATTTACTCTGCTCTAGCCAATGAAGAGCACAGGCAGAACTAGATCACTCAGAGTAAAAAAAAAAAAAATGATTGAATGTATAATACAATTTAGTGTGTGTTGGGGGCAATATAAGTGCCTACATATATAGATTTATGCATGCTGTCACACAAACATCTATGAAAAGCAGATAGGTTGATTTCAGCAATCTTCCTCAGATGCCATACACCTTATGTTTGACACAGGATCCCTCACTGAACTTGAAGCTCACTGATATCAGCTATTCTAGCTGCCTATCAAAACCTTACAGTATTCCTGTCTCTACTTCCCAGGACTAGGATAGCAGAAGTGCATAGAAATGTCTTATATTTTATGTTTGTGCTACAGATTTGAACTCAATCCTTATATGTAGAAAGCATTATAAAAAGCAAGCCAATGATTTTTCTTTCAGCTCCTATGGTACAATTTACTGATGATAAACAATTAACTGATCAATCTATTCTAATGATCTCTCATCCCAAGTGAATGCCAAAACATTAACTCAATCTAAAAACACATTAAAATGTTATTTTATCCGTGGTACATTTTTTTGCCCTTTATTCTCAAAATACTTTTCATGTTGTCTTTATTTCAATAGGTAATGCAATATATGCATAGATTTTTTTCTGTAGAAATAATCTTAATATTTGAGAAAATGAGCCAATCAAAGGGTCTATATACTGGTAAAAGGCTTCTCTGATCAGTAGTATAGAGCCAGCCAATCCTTTGTCTTTCTGTTTCTTGAAGTGAAATCTGTATATAAATGAGGATGTTTCTTTCAGGGCCCCAAGAAAGCATATGTTGATGATGATTTATTGCATAGATCCCTGAACCTGGTCCCTCCAGCACCTCTATGGCCCTTTAACAAGAAATGGAAATGTTTTGGACATGAACATAAAAATTAACACAGTCCAATGATAATTTGTAACTTCAGTAACCCTGAATAAGAGAATATACTCACCCAGAAAACAAAGCAAAAAGTTTGTAAATACAGAAGCCACATCATTTTAGATTAGTGTTTTGCCTTGCACAAGTTTTCTGACAAGAGACCATTATGTTACAAGCAGAGAGCTATTGCTTATATTTTGCAACAATTTGATTCTTACAAAATAAAAATTAAATCCCATTTGCCACATTTCTTTGAAAACTGACACATTTGAAGAAGGGGAGAAGAATAAGGAGACAGAATTCTAAAAAAAAATAGATCATAAGAGAACATGAAAAATAACTAGTTACTATGATCGAATACTGTCTTTTACTATTGTTGTGACTTTGTGTTTCTTTAAACTCCACATAAGAATCCAGGGGGGAAAAAACCCAGGATACAATTAGCCCATCCCTTTTCCCAACTGTCAAATTCAGCTAGCTAAGGTTTTTTTTGTGTCTACAAAGATATCAGGAATTGGGAATGCATCACTTTGGTGGTATTGGCTTCAATTCAAAGTTTTGCTAACCAATTTCATTACTTTGAATCAAGAGTCAGAAAATGCTATTTTCACCAACATAATAAACAATATGTTTATTTATTTTGGATGTTCTTTACAAGGGTAAGTGAGGCCCAGGTTCTAGTGTCATGGTAAGACTAGTTAAGAGAGAGCCACCTACAAGTCCCTTCCAGGCAGCACCAGGACCAGGTCACCTTAGGCGCAGCAGAATCGGCAGACACCTTTACATTCCGCAGAGAACTCTCCACGCAATCTTAGGATCATTGGTGATTGGAACACAACATCAGTTCCAATCCAATTGTGATGGGCCTATGACAGCAGGAACAAGAACACCAGAGGCCTTCTTGACCAGACTCAAAAATATTGAAATTGTCCCATGCATCCTATCAGATTACCATGGACTAAGGCTGCTTTTCAATAACAACATAAGTAGCAGAACACCATCATTCACTTGGAAACTGAACAACATTCTACTCAATGATACCTTGGTCAAGGAAGAAATAAAGAAAGAAATTAAAGACTTTTTAGAGTTTAATGAAAATGAAGCCACAACATACCCAAACTTATGGGACAAAATAAAAGCATTCCTAAGAGGAAAAGTCATATCTCTGAATGCCTCCAAAAAGAAGCTAGAGAGAGCATATACTATCAGCTTGACAGCACACCTAAAAGCTCTAGAATGGAAGGAAGAAAATTCACCCAAGAGGAGTAGATGGCAGAAAATAATTAAACTCGGGGGAGAAATCAACCAAGTGAAAACAAAAAGAACTATTCAAGGAATCAACCAAACCAGGAGCTGGTTCTTTGAGAAAATCAACAAGATAGATAAACCCTTAGCCAGACTAATTAGAGGGCACAGGGACAGCATCCTAATTAACAAAATCAGAAATGAAAAGGGAGACTGTTGAGGCCCACCACCCACAGTAAAACCTCTACATTCACAGACTGGGGTTCCCTGGATGAACCGGTCCGGGGCTGAAACAGAGATTGGGGGCAGGGAAAGAAAGTAGCCAAGACTGGGTTGCTGTTCAAGGCTACTGTTTAAGGAAAAACAAGCACTCAGGGAAAAAGAGGGGAGCCCCCCCCCAGTTGGTTCAGCACAGGTTTCTGGCCTTTGGCGGGAAGCCTGAAGCATTGTGGGATGTCCTTTGTACACAGGTGAGCTGGGTGGAGCTGGGGTCCAGAAGACACACAGAAACAGACCACAGGACACCAGGCTATTACGGCTTAGCCTAAATAACAAGACAATGGATGCTGCTCCGCGCACCTGTGGCCCTCTAAGGCTGGTCTCCTCATCAGCAATGCTGATGGGGGAAGGGATGCCACAGAAGACATAACAACAGATTGTGAGGAAATACAAAACACCATCAGATCCTTCTACAAAAGACTATACTCAACAAAACTGGAAAACCTGGATCAAATGGACAAATTTCTAGACAGATACCAGGTATCAAAGTTAAATCAGGATCAGATTAATGACCTGAACAGTCCTATATCCCCTAAAGAAATAGAAGCAGTCATTAATAGTCTCCCAACCAAAAAACGCCCAGGACCAGATGGGTTTAGTGCAGAGTTCTATCAGATCTTCAAAGAAAACCTAATTCCAGTTCTTCTCAAACTATTCTACAAAATAGAAACAGAAGATATTCTACCCAATTCATTCGATGAAGCCACAATTACTCTGATACCTAAACCACATAAAGACCCAACAAAGATAGAGAACTTCAGAACAATCTCCCTTATGAATATCGATGCAAAAATACTCAATAAAATTCTCCCTAACCGAATCCAAGAACACATAAAAACAATCATCCATCATGACCAAGTAGGCTTCCTTCCAGGGATACAGGGATGATTTAATATATGGAAATCCATCAATGCAATCCACTATAGAAACAAACTCAAAGACAAAAACCACACGAACATCTCGTTAGATGCTGAGAAAGCATTTGAGAAAATCCAACACCCATTCATGATAAAAGACTTGGAAAGATCAGGAATTCAAGGCCCATACCTAAACATAATAAAAGCAATATACAGCAAACCAGTATCCAACATGAAACTAAATGGAGAGAAGCTGGAAGCAATCCCACTAAAGTCAGGGACTAGATAAGGCTGCCCACTTTCTCCCTCCCTATTCAATATAGTATTGAAGTCCTAGCCAGAGCAATTAGACAACAAAAGGAAGTCAAGGATATACAAATTGGAAAGGAAGAAGTCAAAATATCACTATTTGCAGATGATATAATAGTATATATAAGTGACCCTAAAAATTCCACTAGAGAACTCCTAAACCTGATAAACAGCTTCAGTGCAGTAGCTGGATATAAAATTAACTCAAACAAATCAATGGCCTTTCTCTACAGAAAGGATAAAAAGGCTGAGAATGAAATTATGAAAACAATACCCTTCACAATAGTCACAAATAATAAAAAATACCTTGGTATGACTAGGGAAGTGAAAGATCTGTATGATAAGAACTTCAAGTCTCTGAACAAAGAAATCAAAGATGGTCTCAGAAGATGGAAAGATCTCCCATGCTCTTGGATTGGCAGAATCAATATAGTAAAAATGGCTATCGTGCCAAAAGCAATCTACAGATTCAATGCAATCACCATCAAAATTCTGACTCAATTCTTCAACAAATTAGAAAGGGCAATTTGCAAGTTCATCTGGAATAACAAAAAACCAAGGATAGCAACAACTCTTCTCAATGGTAAAAGAATCTCTGGTGGAATCACCATGCCTAACCTAAAGCTGTACTACAGAGTAATTGTAATAAAACCTTCATGGTACTGATATAGCCTCAAACAGGTAGACCAATGGAATATTTGAAGACCCAGAAATGAACCCACACACCTTTGTTCACTTGATCTTTGATAAGGGAGCTAAAACCATCCAGTGTAAAAAAAGAGAGCATTTTCAACAAATAGTGCTGGTACAACTGGTGGTTACCATGTAGAAGAATGCAAATTGATCCATTCTTATCTGCTTGTACTAAGGAGAAGTCTAAGTGGATCAAGGAACTCCACATAAAACCAGAGACACTGAAACTTATAGAGAAGAAAGTGGGGAAAAGCCTCAAAGAAATAGGCACAGGGGGAAAATTACTGAATAGATAGGAATGGCTTGTTCTGACAAATGGGACCTCATAAAATTGCAAAGCTTCTGTAAGGAAAAGACACTGTCAATTAGAAAAAAAGGCCACCAACAGACTGGGAAAGGATCTTTACCAATCCTAAATTTGATAGGGGACTAATATCAATATATATAAAGAACTCAAGAAGATGGACTCCAGAAAATAAAATAACCCCATTTAAAAATGGGGCACAGAGCTAAACAAAGAATTCTCAAATGAGGAATATCAAAGGGCTGAGAAGCACCTGAAAAAAAAAATGTTCAACATCCCTAATCATCAGGGAAATGCAAATCAAAACAATCCTGAGATTCCACCTCAAACCAGTCAGAACAGCTAAGATCAAAAATTCAGGTGACAGCAGATGCTGGCAAGGATGTGGAGAAAGAGGAGCACTCCTCCATTGTTGGTGGGATTGCAAGCTGGAACAACCACTCTGGAAATCAGTCTGGTGGTTCCTCAGAAAACTGGACATAGTACTACCAGAGGATCCAGCAATACCTCTCCTGGGCATGTATCCAGAGGATGTTCCAACTGGTAATAAGGAAACATGCTCCACTATGTTCATTGCAGCCTTATCATAGCCAGAATCTGAAAGAACCCAGATGTCCCTCAACAGAGGAATGAATACAGAAAATGTAGTACATTTACACAATGGAGTACTACTCAGCTATTAAAAACAATGAATTTATGAAATTCCTAGGCAAATGGATGGATATGGAGGGTATCATCCTGAGTGAGGTAACCCATTCACAAAAGAACTCACATGATATGCACTCACTGATAAATGGATACTAGCTAGGAATCTTAGACTACCCAAGATAAAATTTGTAAGACACATGAAACTCAAGAATATTGAAACCAAAGAGTGGATACTTCTCCCCTTCTTAGAATTGGGAACAAAATACCTTGGAAAGAGGTACAGAGACTGAGTTTAGAGCTGAGACAAAAGGATGGACCATCCAGAGACTGCCCTACCAGGGGATCCAGCCACCGAATGCAGACACTATTGCTTATGCCAGCAAGATTTTCCTGAAAGGAGCCTTATATAGCTATCTCTTGTGAGGCTATGCCAGTGCCTAGCAAATACAGAAGTGGATGCTCACAATCAGCTATTGGATGGACCCCCAATGGAGGAGCTAGAGAAAGTACCCAAGGAGCTGAAGGGGTCTGCAACCCTATAGGTAGAACAAAAATCTGAACTAACCAGTACCCCCAGAGCTCACATCTCTAGCTGCATATGTAGCAGAAGATCGCCTAGTTGTCCATCATTAGGAAGAGAGGCCCCCTTGGTCGTGCAAACTTTATATGCCCCAGTACAGGGAACGCCAGGGTCAAGAATTGGGAGTGGGTGGGTAGGGGAGCAGGGGGGACGGTATAAGGGACTTTTGGGATAGCATTTGAAATGTAAATGAAGAAAATACCTAATAAAAAATTGGAAAAAAGGAGAGAGCCACCCTGCATATGTATCTGATATAGCTAATACCCACATCCTTGGATTTTTTTCTCCTCAGCAGAAAAAAAAATCTTGTTTAGTGCATCTTCCTGAGGTTGTTGTTTCCATTCTGCATAGAACCATGACTTACTATGAAAATACATGATACAGAAAATACAGAATACATAATAACTTTGTCTCTGAGAGCTTGAAAAGCTAGTAGCACATCTAGATTTTATTTACACTTCTAAAGGCCTCAGACATTTCAAAAAAACCCAGTGTCCATGATAGTCTTTCTTATTTGAAGCCTTGATTCTTTTGTAACATTTG
>LR749567.1:305469-382743 GCA_902729485.2 Mus minutoides
TGGCAGTATTTGCTTCATCATATTATATTTTATCACAATTAATTTTATTTCTTAGAGGCCTGTACTTTTCTAATAAGAGACAGAAAGAGAGTGGATTGGGACGAGAGGGAAGTTGAAAAGGACCTTGGGAAGTAAATAGGGAAATTATAACCAGGTTATTTCATATGAGAAAAGAATATATTATCCAAGAGTTTAATTGCATCGAGAATTCTATGGCTTGGCTATATTTTCTACCTCAGAATATTTTGCAAGACTAGAATACAAGAGTGTAAAGTATGCCTGTGGTCTCATCCAAGACTATACTGAGAAATGAATATTTTTAGATTGGGGGGTATTATGTTGGAGTAAGACAGAGAATTTCTCTGTAGCTCAGACAGGCATCCAACTTTATAGGTAGCCTAGGTTGGTCTTAACTTTGTGGTAAAAATGTCCCTCAGCCTTCTGAGCACTGGGATTATAGAGATGTGTCACCTCATTCATTTTCATAGATTCTTCTTTAATTACCATAATATAATTCTCTGAAACTGAGGCTTATTTTCTCAGAGTTCAAGGTACATTCCATCAAGGAGAAAGAGCCAATGCAACAGATGTTTGAAGTATCTGAACACATCACTTCCACAATCAGGAAAGACAGAAACAAATATGCTTACTACTATACAGTTTCTTTTGACCAGTGTTTGCCAATCACTTGGTTAATACTCTTCTGTAAGCAGATTAGATCACTACTAGATAATGACATCACCCACAGTGGATAGATCTTCCCACCTGCATTATATAGTCAAGTTAATCCTTTATCAGGATCCCTGGTAAGTCTAGTTTCTGCCAATTTTATAGATAACATTAACTATCCATCACATTCATGTAAACATTTCAAGCTCACTTCTGCCATTGGCAGGATTTAGTTCCTCATGGAGCACTTGAGAAGAGGGTCTTGGAGACTTACTAGATGCTGGGGAAATGCCCCCATTATTTCTCTGCCACAATAGCCTCTACATAGCATAGCTAAAAACATGGCAGCTGCTTCTATTACTGTAAAAATGTGTGTGGGAACTGGGTGTGAGTGCCAACAAGATGGCAGTCCTAGTCTTTTGGCACCACCTTCAGAATTGACTTCTAATCACACTTATCATTCTATGTTTTAGTCAAGTCATTAGGTTTAGCCTGTACTCATGGAGAGTTTTACACAACATGCAATGATATTACAGTAGTCCAAATGTTACTGTCTTGCCAAAATTCATGTATTAAAGTTTTGAATCTCTTGATAATGATACTAGAAGGTGGAGGTTTGGAGAAGGCCATTATGTCTTAAACTCCTCTCTCATGAATGACATTTCAGAGGAACCCTAAGCTAACTAGCCTTTATAGCCTGTAAGGGTAAATCCAGAAAGTGTCACCTATAAGCCCTTATCAAATATTCTGGTTGCCATAGCCTTAATACTGAACTTCTCAGCACCCTTCAGATCTGTGATAAGTAAATTTCTTTGCATTTCAGGGTTTGTTTTAATTTTTGAAACAACATACTTTCAGTAGAATTCTCTCCTTTCTTCAACTCCTCCAAAATGTTCCCTCATCTCTCTATGTCCCCAACTTCATGTTGTTTCTATCCTTTCAAAAGTGAGAAGATTAAACCCATGTGAACTCACAGAGATTAATATATCATACACAAGTCCTAGACATGTTCAAGGCAGACAATTCCCCATCATTTGCCAATCACTAGGCTGATGCTCTTCTGTAAGCAGAATAGAGGAAAATGGTTAGAAAGTCCAGGAAACAAGGCAAAGATGCCAGGTGTCGTCCACACAGGCAATATTTGGAAATTCTATTTCCCTTTGAGTCCAGGGAAATATTCTCCAGCCAGATTGTTCCTGTCAGGTAATGTCACCTCAGTCACCCACTTGAGGCATATCCTCTTATCACACTTAGACTGCCTTGCCTGACCTTCTTCATCTTTATTTGCTTTGAAATTTTTTAATCAAACTAACTTTTGGCTTAGTTTCTATCATAATTTTATAGATTTTGAATTATATATTCTTTTATGCTGTTTTCAATTGGATATCCTTAAATATGATAAATATGACAAGAACAAATAAAACATGAAGCTCATGTCTACTTTTGTTGTTTTATATGCTGCTTAAACCATTTGACATTGTATGTCATATCTCCCAACTTTGGAAATCACTTGTGTTTATTTGGAGTATATTTTCCATTTCTCAACGTGGCTTGAGTCATTGAATATCTTAAGGATGCATTTATTTTTTTTAATCAGATTGTAAGCACATTAATCTAAAAACCCATCACTCTTCACTGTCTTTACATTTATGGATGTCATCACTCCACCATTGTTCAACTGGTTTTGCATTAGTTTTGATTTTAGCATTAAAGATCCTTTCCTCGAGATTCAGATTCAGATCTTAACAGAAATTTCAATGTAATTATTGACAGATTTAACATTTTACCAAAACAATGGATAGCAGGAATCAGAGAGTGTTAAAGAAATAGCCATCTTAAAAGAAAAAAATAATAGCCATCTATTCTCCAAATGATAGCAGTGATTTAGTCAATGACAAACCCATGATTAACAGATAACAGTAAAATGTATTAAAATTCCTAGAAAATAACAACACATATAAACTTTCATAATCATGACTGTTTCATAGTGTAACAAATTCTTCCTATTAGCGTTGGGCATACTTGAGTGTACTATATTATGAGAGCAAATGAGAAAATTATTATTTCTAATTGTTTCCAGTTAAATTGTCCATTGCTCCAGTTCCTCTTTTTTTGTATAACACCTTTAGAAGTTTAGAACTGTCATTACTTAATTTGCTACATTTTTCAAGCACCTGTTTCGTACAAACTCCTAGAGACAAGAATTGTCAATACATAAATAAACATGTTGAATTCAAATCGTTGGAGAGGCCCTGTAATACTTTCCATGGAAATTCTACAGAGGATTTTCTGCCCTTCTTATCCTGTAGAAAAAACAAAACAAAACAAAACAAAACAAAAACAAAACAAACAAAAACAAAACAAAACAAAACAAAAAAAACCATCAACTATGCCTGTTGTTTTCCTGAGTTTTTATTTATCAAGTTGAGTCTGCCCATATTGATCTTATTCTTGAAAAAAAAAAAAAACTCTACCCAACTGTATTCTTCTTTCTTCTTCATTTCTTTATGTATTTACTACTTATTGGGAGATTTCTGACTGCCCAAATCACTGACTCAGGCTGCATAAATTGGAAAGCTTGGGCTGTGAATTGGGAGCTGTCCCAGCTTTCCTCGCAGATTATAAATGATGTTGTCTGGCTGGAGGACACTGTATTAATGGACATTACAGATAGGCCTGCTCTACTTCACAACTGTGATTTCAAACCAATCACTTGTCTAAGACTGGAAGGATGGAGAAGGCTGTAGCAGAAGAAATAGGAGTTACCCTTTTCAGAGAAAAAAATTACAAATAATACACACAGTGACAAGAAATAACAGCAATCTTACAGAGTCAAGGCATGTTTGAAAGGGAATCAAACAAACAATTTTTGCTCAAAGCCATTAACTGTCAATGTTTCTTTTACTTTATATAATGGAAAAGATTTAAAAATTACATTTTTTTCTTGTCAAATTATTTCTCTTTTATGAAATAGGAAACATTTTAAACTCTAGCTTCTAAGAGTAAAGTACAGTTCAAAGTTAATGAAGCCTGGAACAACTATGTTGAATATTAGATTAAGATGAAGAATAGAGAAGCCAGGTAGATAATTCACTGAAGTTAACCCTCTCATGGCCATAGGCATTATAAATAGCCTTTGGGAAGGGGAATGAAGAGAACTGGGATAGTTGATACTTCCCTGAACCAAATTTATTATTTTATTTATTGTATTTTTAAGAAAAATAATTAATGATGGTAAGTATATATCTCAGAAAAATCTTCAGTACTGAGAATCACACACATACAAACACATGATAGGTCTGTGCGTGTTCATTTGCACACCAGCAGAGTGCATCAGATTCCATAATAGATAGTTGTGAGCTCAGGACCTCAAGAAGAGCAGCCAGTACTTTTAGCAGCTGAACCATCTCTTCAGTCCAAGACTATTCTCAAACTTATGATGAATCACTGATGGGTTTAAATAAGTTATTTAATTCTGTATGTTACACATTACCAAGGAATGTGACCACAGACATCTTACACTGCTGCCCAAAGATTAATGCAATGTTATACCTAAGCTCAGAATACAAAGTGTGGCAAATTGCAAGCAGTGAGAAAAACAAACAAACAAACAAACAAACAAACCCAGCTTCCATCATTTCACCCTTCATTTGACTGTTGTATAGATGTGTTAAGGGACTAGGGAGATTGCTTACTGGTCAAGAGCATTTTCTTTGCAAGCAGTAGCACTTGAGTTTTCATTCTGACCCCCCCCCCCCACACACACACACAAATAACAAAATGAAACTGAGAGTGTGGGCCTAGAATGATGTCTCATCAATACAAAGTACCTGTTGCTCTTCCAGAGGACTTGTGTTTGATTTCCAGACCCATAAATTAGGTCTTAAGATATAAGGTAAGAAGTGATCCTTCTTTACATCCTGTGTGCAGATGCAGATGCCCACACCTGCACACACATGTGCATATAACCCATATGTATATACCACACCAATGTATGGCATACACAATATGAACATACCAGAAAAATAAATCAATTAATTTGTTAAATAAAAGTTTTGTACAATGTGACTTTGTTTCTAGTCAGTGTTTATAGCTAATGCACTCGAGCCTGATCGTGTCTGCCTGGCAGTTTTCAACTTTTCTTGAAGACTGAGGCACTTGAGTAAGTCACAATTCAAGTAAGGTCTTAGAATCCATTACAACATTCATTAATTTATCCCCTATAATGTGGGAGAGAAGAATTCTGAGCCATTTACTCTGCTGTGGCTAAAATGATTTGAGAAACTAGATCATTTGAAGCTAATGACAGCCAGCCATGTTCTCAATTTAGAGATCCTCTCCTGAGCATCAATTATAGCTCACATTTTCAGAGAGGGTAACAAATCAACCCAGTATCAAATCATTTTATGTAACAGGGAAGTGAGTAGATAACTTCATGAAATTGTCACTTTTACTGTTTAAGTCAAGAAGGATAAAGACAGATGATCAGAGCATGAAAGCTAGCCTAATTACTGGCGTTCCTCCTGGCTAAGTAACTGGAGGGCTAGTGTTAAATTCCTTAAGGATGGAGCAAGAGAATCTTAAGGTTAAGCTACAGAAGTAATAGAAACTTAAACATAAGGACAGTAGGCACCTTCAGCACCCCTGATGGTTTTAAAAGAATTCTCTGAATTGGTCTCCTTTCTAACTTCTTTCTACAGCATTGGGAGTAGAGAGGAATTATCTTTAAAGAGATGGAACCTCTTTATGCAAAGTACTTTACTTAGGCCAAGTCCTTACCAGGGGATTATAAGTTTATAACCACACAGGCATGTTGCTAAGGCAACACTGTGCTTGACAGACAGACATTTGGAACCATTTGAGTTAACATTTCTTCTCTCCTTAATAATGGAGAGCCCATCTGATATGTAGAGCAAGCTTTTGCAAGGGGACCAGTACTGACCACTGTATGAACATCTGCAGTGAAAGCTAAATGAACTAATGTGTGGAAAGATTTCCTGAGGCAACATCATTTGGCTGTGCTATGGAAGGAACAGCTCTGGGTGTCCTTGACATCTGCCACAGAAGACTAATGTTTCACCATGACGCCAAGAACAAGCAGATAACTGAAATGTGTTAAGTGTCCTTTGGCTGTTTATGAACTTTAGGCTCTGGATTCAGCATGCTACTGCCCAACCTTCTCCAACAACCTGCTAACATCTCTCACACATTTTCCTAGTCAGGCCTACAGGGTGTTGGCACCTTAACATATATTGGAACAATTGTGGTCCACACAAAACAAAATAAAGATGGCAAATGTGTATCCAGAATGACAGGAACTTAGAAAAGAACGGTACCTCCTGTACACAGTGAAGCCAATGCAAAGAAAACATTGTGATCTTAGCAGATGTTCCATAAACAGTATTTATGGGAATTATATATCTCCGTGGTGATTATGGATGGCAATGTACAGCACAGACACAATTAAAAGACCTATGGCAGGTGTACTCTTTATGAGCTGTTATCTAGGTCTTGAGGAGGAAAATTCTAAGCTTGTAGTGTTAAGCATGGGGCCCATTTACTAAGACCAGAAAGCTTTAGTATGTATTCACTGTTGGCTTTTATTTATTCAGTTTTCCCTTCCATCCTTTCTTTTTCTTTCTGTTTCTTTGCCACCCTATCCCATCTCTTCATTTCATGCATTTCCTTCTCTTTCAATTTTTTTCAACTTTTATTAGATATTTTCTTCATTTACATTTCAAGTGTTATCCAGAAAGTTCCCTATACCCTCCCCCATCCCGGCCCTGCTCCCCTACCCACCCGCTCCCACATCTTGGCCCTGGCATTCCCCTGTACTGTGGCATATAAAGTCTGCATGACCAAGGGGCCTCTCTTCCCACTGATGGCCAACTAGGCCATCCTCTTCTATATATGCAGCTAGAGACATGAGCTCAGGGGGTACTAGTTAGTTCATGGTTATTCTTCCACCTAGAGGGTTGAAGACCCCTTCAGCTCCTTGGGTACTTTCTCTAGCTCCTTCTTCCTTGGGAACCCTGAGGATGGACCCAACGACTGCGGCTGTCAGGGATCCATCCCACAATCAGCCACCAAACATAGATACTATAGCATATGCCAGCAAGATGGTGCTGAAAGGGCCAGGATATAGCTGTCTCGTGGGAGACTATACCAATGCCTGGCAAACATGGAGGTGGAAGCTCTTTCAATTTTTAAAAATGCAATTTACTTAAAGACTATGTTTGCTTTAAGCCAAGTAGATAGTTATGATGATAAATATGTAAAGGTATCAATTACATGTGAAATATGATCCTAAGTACCTAATAAATATAGTTATAGCTATGAAGTTTTTATTTTCAAAGAACTTACCTTAATTCATAATGTAGAACACACACAGGTACACAAAGCAAAATAAAGATTGCAATGTGTATCCAGGATGACAGGAACTTAGAAAAGAATGGTGCCTCCCTTACACAGTGAAGCCAAATGCAAGGAAAACAAGTGACACTTGAGCTGGGCCCAGCAGAGCCAATAAGATCCAGACAGAAATATACTGAGATCTAAAAATGAGACAGACAGAATAAAATAGATAAGGAGACAAAGAAATGGAAAACAAAAATAAAATGAACCTCTACATGAAGGAGTGAACTCTTCAAATTTTAAACATTGTTACATAGTAGTCGTCAGTTACTGGTGATACGATTAATAAAACATAAAAACATATAAAACAAATACATGATTTAGATAATAACCATGGTATATAGATAGTTTTTTCTGAAATGGAAACTCAAAATGTGTTAGAAATAATGATTGCAGCCACTGACATAAAATATTGATGTCTATAAATGAGATTTAATGCTCAGAGAAGATAGGAAACTGGGATTTTACACCCTAATAAAGTTATGGCATTTGGAGGAAAAGATGAAGAAATAATCAATAGGACATAAGAAGAAAATAATCAAGAGAAATAATCAAAAGAAATAAACCAAGATTAGAAACACACATCCTTGGAAGGTTGGAAGTAGAGATTCAGCTGAGTATCAACTTACAAAATGCTGGAGAGGAAGGGGACATGTCCATGGATCTGAAAGGATGCAGGTTTAGAAAAGACAGATGGAGGTAGCTAGAGAGTAGTTTTATGAGTCATTTAATATCTGTGTAATCTCACACAAGTCCCATTGTGCTTCTGGAACTCCATTTTCCAAGAAGGAATGAAATTAAGAAAGAAAGAAAGAAAGAAAGAAAGAAAGAAAGAAAGAAAGAAAGAAAGAAAGAAAGACAAAAAACCTAAGAACTGTCCTTTTAAGAATATGAAGAAAAGTATTAAATATTATATGCCAATCAGGAAACTTTATATATACTCATATAAATTCTTGATTTCCTGTTTCTTTCTAATTTGTCCAATTTAAGAAAGTTTACTCCCCAAAGCAATTAGCATGAGCCAAGCTTTATGGTAAGGTGATCCTGAGAAATAAAAAATTTAGACTGTCTAAAATTGAGATACAGGTAAGTGTACTTCCTGTTTCTTGTGCCTGGGAGGAGACATGCTGAAAATGATTCACTATAAATTCTGAATTTAGACATCTACCTTCTCTTCATGACCTGATAGTGAAAAGGTACGCAGCCTATTATAATCAAATTATAATAATCAACTCTGCCATGCTGGAATTCACTAGAATGTAATGAAGTTACAGAGTGACAAGGAAATCACTTTTGACACAAACTCCTTCCTCGGGCCACCAGTATTTGCTATCAGATGCTTGGACTCCCCAGACTGAGGGAGAACATTTTAAGGCAAGACTATAACTTATTCTCTGGGTGATTTTGATTGTGCTACTTTATATCTGTATTTTATTATTTCATTTTCTTCATCTGTTAAATATTGCAGCATATTCATCCGTTTACTGAGTCACTGTGACTACAGTGCCAGGTAAGTTTCAGATACTCAGTGAGCACTATGTTCCCTTGCACAAGTGAGCAGGGACTAGGAATAGTTCTGTATCTGAGTTATATTGGGGCAGAAGAAAATGAAGCTGGGATAATGTCCCAAGATGTCATTTCTGACATATCCTAGCCTTAGGACATTTTTTTTCCTTTGGATTTCAGTGTTTTCTTATACAAACATGTACATTCTTTAAGTATCAAAAATTTCTTTTCAGGTGTTCAGAGTTTTGAGTGAGCTAAAGTACAGAAAATATTTCAAATTAGAAAATGTTTAAGTGCTAAATCTCATCCATACTTCACTATGTCGTTATTCTTGAATAATTGGAACATTAAGATGTGAACCACAAAGAAAAGCACGCATTTATCTTAATCTTAAATACAGAGATTTCTTTTGCTGTGAGCAAAATATGATGAACAGATGGGCTTAGTTTTGCTCACATATTGTGTTTGAAATAATGTTGGAAATGTTTTCAAAATGTTTAAAATGGAAGACATATTTTCATAGAAACTTATATTTGCATGCTATCATCAAGCATAAAAGAAACATCTTTTAACATAGCAGCAACATTTAGAATGGCCCATTGTTTACCTTGTGTATATCTACTTTCAATATTTGATTCATCATAAGCTACAGCTAATTTATTATTTGCAATATATTTCTGGCTAGTTGGCAGCTCAGCTTGCGGTTCCTGCCGTGACATACAGTTAGCTAGCATACTGTTACTATATGATGAGCCCATTACCTACATTAGGACTAAAAGAATCTCCACTTCTAATACAATGGTATGTTAACTGTCAAAAGTGAACAGATATTGCTTAGGAAAAGGCCCATGTAGAAAATCAAAATGAATGTTGCTACCTTCCCTTTGCAAAGATTATTCATTCATTTGCATATGCCACCCCCCAAAACACTTATTCATTTGGAGTGCCCTAAACTTGACATGGATTTGTCCTCTTGTAAAGCCCAAATTATTTCACTGACCATTCTCATGAATGTGAAATTTAGGCTCTGTAAAAAACAATATTAAATATGACATTCTTAGGATATCTATTTTGGTCTAAGTAAAGGATCATTATCCTCTTTTAAATTCCTAAATAGATGACAGAATCAAACATAAGAATCTCTTTAAAACAGAGAACTAAAGACTTTACACAACCAAACAGCCTGAGTCTATTTTGCAGTATCATTCTTGCAGAATGAGGGAATAAAGTTTTAGTCATTTCTAACTTTGAAGTTCAGTTGCTTGGATGAAGAGATAGCATGAATAAAGAAATTTATGAATGTACACACTAGAGTATAGTTGTTTTAATAAGTTTTTGTATGGATGGCTGAATGAAGAAAATCTGACTAAATGAAACACATCAAGAAGTAGATTGTGTCCAACAGGATCATTTTAGAGTTCTGCATATATTCACTAGTGGACAGTGCTCCCTCATTCCTCTCTTTCCTAACAGCTTGGGAGCAGACATGCTAACCACACTTTTGACTTAACTTAGGTTTTCAAGGACTCTTCAGGGCAACTAAGCTTGAAATATAGACATGGTAGCAGAGTTTCATACTGACCAATGGCAAAAAGGTACAATCTTCCTACTAAGACTGCCAAATAGGAAAACTCTTATAGCTTAAAGTTGACAGATGAATCCCCTTCTTAGACCAGAAGGGGATTCTTATCATTCATAATTTTAGTATGCCAGTTGAGAAGGGGGAAGGCCTAAATGTGTGTTTTACCTAAGGAGTTGTTTCTTGCCCAAGAACAGGATAGACTCAGAGAGAATCAGTAGATCTTATAAACTGTAGCATCCAGATGCACTTGTGTTTGTGAAGCTTGCAAATTTGTTCAGCCCTCAAAGGCATAAATGGAAGATTTGCATCATCCCTCACACAACGTTAAGGTAACATCATGGAAAAGGGAACAAAACCATCTTAAAGAAAGGAGTCAGGTGAGACTGTTTTGACATAGATTCTCCTGGAGCTGACAAGGTCATTGTCCTCACAAACTCACAAAAGTTAAGATCTGAAATATATAAAGCCAGTGAACATTCCACGAAGCATTCTGGGGCAATTCATAAGGTCCCACTCCTAGCACAGAGCTATTGACAGTTGATGATTCCTGGTGAAGGTGAATCAGTTTTCATCCCCTTTGGGGCATTTTCTCATAGAGGCCTTCCATACTCTGGTATGGTTCTGAATTCATGCACATCTGGACAGCTTTTATTGGCATCTGTGGTTTATAAAAGAAAAAAAAAAGGAAATAAGAAAAGAGTATGAAGTTAGGGATTTTGGAAAGAGTCTAGGAAAAGGTGGAGGGAGGTGGATATGATTAAAATACAATATATAAATAATATAAGGTATTCTCAAAAAAGATAAATAAAATTAAATTTTAAAACTAAAATTAGCCTTAAATAAAGTTTAGGTTTCTTCACTAATAACTCTTCTGTTGTGGTAATCACCAAGACCAAAAGCAACATAAAGAAAGTAGAGTTTTGTTGAAATGAAGAAGACCAATTTCCAATACTGTTTTGCATATTTAAGTACATTATGTCTATTTTTGTGCTCATTTTAGATATTCTTTCATCTCTCTTGAAGAAAAATTTAAGTTAATGTATATAAGGAATATTCTTCACAGAAATTTTGCTATATTATTTTCTCTTTTGTATTTGTGATCTGCTTCCATTTTGCCTTAAGTACAAATGTCAAGATTTTTCTTCTCAAATGTTTACAAAAAAGTGAAGCAGACACATCCAGCTAGTTAAGCGAAGCCTGGCTTCAGCTGGCACTGTGGAAATAAATCCACAGCCTACCTGCAGTGCCCTTTGACAGGTGAAGCTCCCATTGTTTAATTTCACAACTCTGGTTATGTTTTACTTATTTTTTGGCAAGTTAAAGTGAATTAAAATTTAATTTTCTGTTGAAAACTGTTTTGGAAATTCAAAGCTCCTTGAAGTAACTTGAGATGCTCCAGGGGCCAGAGGCTTGGGGTGGAAAACAGGTAGGAGATTCAAAGGCAGGAATGGAACATGTGATGTTAAACCCAGAATAGCTTCCCTAAGCATACTAATTCGTTCTGTGGTGGAAAAAAAAAAATCTCAGCACATTTATTAGAAAACATTTGAGGTCAGGTAGTTGTCCCTGTATAACATTTCATTAAATATAATATCATCAAATTTCATCCATTTATTACAGAGAGAAGCAATGGCATACATTTGAATAACTGAATAGTATTGCATTTTGTGTACTTACTATATTTTCTTTATGTGCTTGCTTCGGCATCACATATACTATATTTTCTTTATCCATGTATCAACTGATAGACATGAAGGAAGACTCTGTTCTCTGGCTTTTATGTACACATGAAGGTACAGTTGTTTCCATGTATTGATTTAAGACTTTTTAATACAAAATAAGTACTATATTCAGAACTTTTAAAAATATTTATTATTATCTTATGTGTATGAATGTTTTGCCTACATGTATGTCTGTGTACCATGTTTATATTTGGTGCCAACAAAGGCTAGCAGAGAGCATTGAATCAGTGGAACTGAAGTTAGAGAAGGCTGTAAACTGCCTTGTTCATGCTGGGAATTGGACCCAGGTCTTCCAGACAGAGCAGTGAGAATTCTTGCTTGCTGAGCCATCTCTCCAGCAACCTATCCACAGAAACCTTTAAAAACAATACATCGTATGCACTCATTGATAAGTGAATGTTAGCCTAAAAGATCAGATAGTCCAAGATACAATTCATAGACCACATGAGGCTCAAGAAGGAACACCAAAGTGTGGGTGCTTCTTAGAAGGGGGAACAAAATAATCAAGGGAGGAAATACAGAGACAAAGTATGGAGCAGAGACTGAAAGAAAGATCATCCAAAGACACCCCCACCTGGGGAATCCATCCCATATACAGACACCACATCCAGACACTATTGTGGATGCTAAGAAGTGCTTGCTCTCAGGAACCTGATAGAGCTGTCTCCTGAGAGGCTCTGCCAGAGCCTGACAACTACAGAGGTAAATGCTCACAGCTAACTATTGGACTGAGCACAGGGTCCCCAATGGAAGAGTTAGAGAAAGGACTGAAGGAGCTGAAGGAGTTTGCAACCCATAGGAAGAAAAACAATATCAACAAACCAGACCATCCAGAACTCCCAGGGACTAAACCACCAAACAAAGAGTACACCTGGATGGACCCATGCTCCAGCTGAATATGTAGTAAGGGATGGCCTTATTGGACATCAATGTTAGGAGAGGACCTTGCTCCTGTGAAGGCTTGATGACCCAGTATAGAGGAATGCCAGGGTGAGGATGCAGGAAAGGGTAGGTGGGATGGGAGTGGGAGGATGGTATAGGGGGATTCTGGAGGGGAAACTGGGAAAGAGGATAACATTTAAAATGCAAATATATAAAATAAGCAATAAAAATAAATAAATAGAAACAATGGCAAGTGGTCAACACTGAAAATATTTATAAAAGCACTATTATACAGACAGAGCAGGTTGCATATACTTATGTACATATATCTATGTAAGATCAATTAGTTTAAAAAGAGCCCAGGAATTTGAAAATGGAAGGGTATATTGGATGGCCTGGAGAAAAGGAAAGGAAAGGAAAAGTTATATATTTATATTCTAATCTCAAAAATAAAATAAATAATTAAAAATAAACAGAGCATTCAAAATTAAAACAATCGGTGATATTTATTGTATATATTGCCACACAATAATAAATCATATAAGAACAAAATGTTGAGCCACACTCCTTTTATTACAACATATTTGATATCTTTTTCTCTGTTATAGCATATAATCAGTACAGAGCAGAAGGTAAATGCAATTTATCATTTAACCTATGATTGACCCTATATTTGTTTAACTATCTACACGAGCTATTAAGTCCACATTTCTTAATTGATTTACAGAAGTTTTGTTGAAAATATTACTCTTTACAGTGCCTGGTGCCAAGAACACAATAATGAACGAAACAAGCAGGGTTCTTGCTTTTCTAACTCTTCTCCCTTTAAAGCTGAAAACCAGAAAGAGAGAGAGAGAGAGAGAGAGAGAGAGAGAGAGAGAGAGAATGAGAGAGAGAGAATGAGAGGGAGAGAGAATCCCAATGAGGAAACAGTAAGAGTTTATTCCTCACCTACACCTGGAACAGGTAAATCAAAATGGATGGGAAAAGGCAGAGATAAGGAACTGGAAGTATGCAGCAAAATGCCTGAGCCTTTAGTCCCATTTATTTTTCTGTCCATTTTGTAGCAAGAATAGATCACAGTTCACTATATCCTTGCATTGATGTTTATCTTCCCTGTGCTCGCTTAGGATCCTGCACTATGGAAGGAATGTGCTTTACATAAGGGTAAAGCAAAAGACAGACATCCAGAGTGTGATTCCAGAGCTGTTTCTTGTCTGACTCATCAGTCTTAGACAAGCGGAAATGTCATTATCATTCATAGGAACTATATGTTTAAAATGCATTGTGAACTGTGGGCATATGGTGTGTAGATACATGCTATATGAAACTTATTAATGTGATATGAAATTTGTTAATTCTAGTCAATTCTGCCAGAGAAACATTGATTTTGTTTATCAACTGTATAATTAAACGATTTTAAAGGAAGTAGATTCAGATTAATCACATAGCAAGAAAAGAATAATCATATTTTGCTTTGCTCCAAAACGAAAAACACTGTGAGATTTAAAGTCATGAGGAGATCAGCAATAATTTTGACAAAAAGAGATATGTTTTGCCTCGATGATACAATAGGATGTTACTTATTGCAGTCTTTTGGCATTTAGCAGTGCCAACTTCTTTTAGTAGAGACAATCTATTCACTTACTATGCTTATATATGTTTTATTAGCATATATAGTAATATATTGCATTATTACCATATTGTTGACATTATGAAAAGTTCTGAGAATATATGAGATCACTAGGAATGTTCCAGAATTCTTAAAGCACACATTTCAGTGAAAGGAAAATTAATATATTTACATGTGATCTTAGCCAATGTCCAAGAAATAGCTAGAACATAACTAGTGCATCGAAAGAATGAAAAGACATATAATTCCAGACCTGAGGATGTGGACGGAGGAATATTGAGTCATCCTTAATATAGAAGGAGTTCAAGGTCATCCTGGGATATATAATTCCTTGTCAAAAGAGAGAAATAAACAAAAGAAGGAAGGAAGGAAGGAAGGAAGGAAGGAAGGAAGGAAGGAAGGAAGGAAGGAGAGGGAGGGGAGGGAGGGGAGAGAGGGAGGGAGGGAGGGAGGGAGGGAGGGAGGGAGGGAGGGAAAAAAGGAAGGAATGAAGGAAGGAGAATAGACACACACACACAGGGGTGGGGGAAACTATGAGAAAGTATCAAGCTCATCTCATAGTTTCCTGTGAGTGATCTATGTTCTGTGTTAATGTATATTTTGGGAGGAACTACCTGTACATGTGTATGTACAGCTCCTTCTATGTCCCCTTTAATTTTTGAGACACAGTTTCAATAATGGAGCTAGAGAAAGTACCCAATGAGCTAAAGGGGTCTGCAACCCTATAGGAGGAACAAGAATATAAACTAACCAGTACTGCCCCCCCCCCAGATCTGTGTCTCTAATTGCATATATGTAGCAGAGGATGGCCTAGTTGGCCATCAATGGGAGGAGAGGCCCTTGGTCTTGTGAAGATCATATGCCACAGTATAGGGGAATACCAGGGCCAGGAAGCGGGAGTGGGTGGGTTGGAGAACAGGGTGTGGGGGAGGGTATAGGGGACTTTGGGAATTGCATGTTAAATGTAAAGGAAGAAAATATCTAATAAAAAAATCTGTAACTCTCCATTTGAATAAAATGGTAAGTGAAGCCTTGCTTGACAAGGGCCTCCCAGCACTAAGATTAAAATCCATGGTGCTCCTCCAGGGAGCAGAAAATTCAAATCCGATCCTCACTCTGGTAAAGCACATACTTTATGCTCTGGGCCATCTCCTCATCCTCTTATACAGAGGAATGTTAATGAAAGGAAATAAAGATGTATCCATTTTGAAGACATGGAGAGTTGAATTTGCACGCCAAGAAAGTAGTTACTACAAAGGCTCTTGCACAGAATGTAATCAACATAAGTAAGGAATTTTAAAGAAAACCATCTCTATTATGGTGATCAAGGAAACTGAATGGTGAGTTATAAAACAGCCAGGGTTATATTAAGTAGTATTTCATGGCAGAAAGCAAAACTTAAAGGTCATTCACCTTATGGTAAGGAGCCATTGATAACTTGTAAGCAGAAGGACAACACTAGTGGATCTCATCTCATTTTTAACATAACATACATAGCCAGACACAATGAAATCTGAGACCGGTTACAAGAGTTATCTCCATAGCCCATGAAATAGAGCAGGATCAGAGAGAAACACCATATTTTGGATTTATTGTGACAATGAAATGAGTCAAAGTTAATAAACTTGGACTTAGGATGGAGGAAGGACTCAAATGCTTCTTGCCATTGCTGTTTTAAACAATGAAGAAGTCTATAATCTTTATCCCATTCAATGACTTGAAGATAATTGATGAATGGGAAAGTCAGAGTAACAAAATGATAGGCAGCTCATTCTTTGAGAGAATGATAGGATGCTGTCACTTAGGCATAGCTGTCTAAATGGTGCTATGACATTCTATAATGAGTACATAAATATGAACATAAACACATACATGTAACACAGTGGAACTAAATTATAGACCCTGGTAAATCCTTCATGGGAATTCATGAAGAAGTAAGAAGTCCAGTTTTCTGACATTAGAGTATTTAAGAAGTAGACTATCAGGAAGGCACAACGGAGTGGCGTGAGTAAACCTGCTGAATCTATAGCGTGACAGCCAAGACAGAGTGTTCTAGATTAAAGATACCAGTTTTTACTTGGAGGTTATGCAGGAAGGAAAGAGGGATGGCAGCCACATTTGTCTCATGGTATTCACCAATGAACTTGACAAAAGTCACCAATATAGGATGATTTTCAGTAGCCAACAATCTCCTAGGGAAAGAATAGAAGGCCATGTTGGTGTAAAAAGCTAGAAACTCTGACTGTGAACTATTCTCTGAAAACATATTGTGAAGCTGAATTGGAAAGTGGGACTTAGCTAGGGAATCAATAAAAGGTCAAGGAGAGCATTCATTGATCTTTAAAGAAAAAAAAAATTCTTTTGAGGACATGGGGAAAAGCAGCATCAAGGAGCCAAGTCGTTTTTCTAACTCAGTCACTTGACAAAGCTTACAGAGACCTCATCCATGCCTCCATCCCTGAGGAATTCTTCATGGAATTTTTTTCCTACTACATGAATGACACAGAGTACATGAATTTACAATAAAGACAGAGCTAATGGGATGTAGGCACATGGAGGTAAGAGGTAGGAGTCCTTACAAACCATAAACAAGGAAGAGAGATTAAATATCCAGTAATGATGTAATAATGATTGAAAAGTTTATAGTAAGAGACTAAAGGGAAAGTATCATGCTACAAAGCTCTAAAATGTAAGTGGCAGTGAACTTTATTGTAATAGATTTTAAGTGAAACAACATCAGTAAGAAAGGAATGTCAAGGTTGATATTAGAAGGATTAAGGCAACAGCAAAAAAAAATCTATATTAGGAAAATTTGATTCCCACAAGTTTAAGAAATCTGGCATCACATTATATTAGATAATATGTGTATATTTATTTAAATATACAGTCAAATATATTATTAATCATTAGGGTCAATTTCTTATGATAAAAAAAGAAGGATTGTCAAAAGAGCTATGTGAAAGCACCCACTTATAATCCCAAAACAAAAGAGGCAGATGAAAGACCTCTTGCTTGAGGACAGTCTGGGCTATACAGAAAATCTGTGAACTAAAAAACAAACAAACAAACAAACAAACAAAAACATGAAGTTAGCAATTCTACTTACCAATGACTCAAGTAAGGTAAGCTGTCAGTAATAATATTACACCCTTCCTGACAGAACAGAATTTAAGGCATTTCCTTCATAGCTTGAAATTTCCCTCTAATTCATAATTTTCCTCTAATTGAAAGACATCAGATACATTTAAATTAAGGATCACTGATAAAATATATTAAAAGAGCTTGTCTGGCACCATGAAAAGCCAGGACAGCTGGAGATAGTGTCACAAATGTCACAAATAAGACACATGACTGTGGTATGTTGAATCAGCAGCTGGGGCAAGGAGACAATGTGATAAGAGCTTGAATCTTTACAGTCAATTTGACTAGCTTGGGATGTGTCTCAATTAATAAAGTATATATGTGAAGATGCTCCCGGGGACTCTGATATAATAGACGGGTCAATTTCAGGGATTTAGGAAAAGGAATACAGTTTTGGGAATTCTGAAAGTATGCAGTATGCCTAGTTGTAGAAAGTATGTAGGTAATTAGAAGCATGGAGTTAGGAGCTCTATCGTCCCCGAGTCCATTCTGTATTCTTGTTTTGGTTTGTTTTGTTTTATTCTGTATCATTTATTTGGTTTGCTGTTGTTGTTGCTGTTGTCCATTTGTTTGTTTGTTTCCTGTTTCTGGTCCACCACAAAATAATCTCCTTGACCAAAGGTTTACCGAACAAACTCAAAGGGCCAAATGTCTACAGCTAAACAAGGGACACCATGAGACAAATCACATACTTTTTGCCCTTATTTTCTTAAGTGTTTAGTTATACTGATGATATACTGGCCATCATCTCTGTTAAAATCAAAATAATTCTGGTAGTCTGACTAAAATTATGATAGTTCTTTACTTTTCATGACTTTGTCAAGGTTATGTCATTACTAATGTTAGAAAAAGCTGAGGAAAGACATATAAATAAATATTCTTTGTGTTATCCTTATAATTACTTAACTTTATAACTAACATTTTAAAATACACTGTTATAAGAGTACTTTTTACATTTGTTCATACATAATTCAATATAAACATGTTAAAAATTTAAAAATTGTACCTTTGTCCTTGTTTGTTAGTGTGGCTTAGACTTTTTCAAATTTAGTATTTCAATTAAGGACAGGAAACCTAGAGTTAATTTTCAGCTGTGTAAAGACACACAAATAACTAATTCTTTTGCCCCAACCTTTCTGTACTCCATCATTTAGTCCACACCTCTAACTACAATTGAGGATCTATGCTCTACTCCTTAGCCCACAGCTCTGGCTGCCTCCCAGGAAACATAATGCCACCTGACACAACCAGGTGACACAACCATGCTCTAAAACTCTGCAAGCTGGGTTCCTAGCAAGCCCACTAGCCATGAGGTCCTTCCCATTCTTTCTGTGCTTCATCTTCTAGTCCTCACCTCTACCTGCAATCACTGATCTGCACCCTCTGCCCTGCTGCCAATTGAGACTACCAGTCCCATAGGCTGCTGCTACTATTGCTACTACTACCAAGGACTACCAGGACAGCCAATACCAGAAATAATCAGATGATTAAACAATAACACAAGAACACAATCAACAAAACTAGAGCAATATGGCATCATCAGAACCCAGCTCTATCCTAACACTCATGAAGAGCAAGACTATGACCTTAAATATCACCTTATGAAAGTGATACGGGCTTTAAAGAGGACATAAATAATTTCCTTAATGAAATAGACCAACTACAATCCAACAGGCAGAGGCCTTTAAAGAGGAAACAAATGAATGTTAAAAAGTACAGGAAGTTATCATATATTCATTTAGCTATGTAGATGGGCATTGCAGTATAGAGCTTCCAGGTATAGCTTCTGCCCTAGCAGAGTTCAGGATACATTGTGGTAAACATATGCTGCATAGTTATGATGATGTGTTAATGGCACAGCAGTCAGTGCTGATGGTAATGTTATAGTGATGATGATGGTGGAGGTGATTATGCTACAATCAACAGACCCAAAGAAGCCAAATAAAAGAGGAAGGCACAAGGGAGAATAGTTGAATTTTTCTCAGAAGAGGAAACAATAAATATTGGAGATCAATGGAAAGAGGGAACTGAGTAGAAGAGGGAATGGGAAGGAAAGCTAGGCAGGGGGCAGAAGATCATATGTAGAGAAATCAGGGGAGAAAGAAGACAGATCAGTTGGGGGAGGGCAATCTCTATGATATGTCAAAGACCTAGAATGTGTAGAGGCCCCAGAGAGTTTAAGGAGGTAACTCTAGCTGAGATTCCTAACAGTGAGAATTATGGATCCTGAAGCAGCCATTTCCCGTAGCCAGGCAGGACTCCCAGTGGGAGGATAAGAACAGCAACCCACTCACAAAGACATTGAGCCAAAATGTGTCCTGCTTGCACAAAGTGCAGGGACAAAGATAGAGCACAGATTGAGGAAATGGCCAACCAATGACTGCAAAAAACTGCGATCCATCCATTGGGCAAGAAGCAATCGCTGACATAATAATAATAATACATTGTTATGCTTACATAACTGTCCTCTTAGATGCTCCACCCAGCAGTCAATTAAAAGAGATGCAGAGACTCACACTCAAACATTAGATGGAGCTCTGGGAGTCTTAATGAAAAGCTGGGAGAAAGATTGATGGAATCAAAGAAGACGGGGACTGCAAAGGAAGACAAACAGCATCAACTAACCAGAACCCATGAAGGTGCCCAGATATTATATCATCAACCAAAGCAGAGGCTGGACCTAGGCTCCCTGCACATAAATAGCATATGAACAGCTTGGTTTTCTTGTGGGTCTCTCAAACAACTGGAACAAAGACTGTCACTGAGCATGTTGTCTGCCTACCTGTGTGCTTGTAGATCCTACATCCTTAAATAGATAGCCTTGGCTGGCTTCAGTGGGAGAGAATTGCTAGTCCAACAACAACTTGACATTTTGGATTGGAGGAGGAAGGGAAAGGGATTCTACACCTGAAATTCTTTCTTTGCAAAACCTAGGGAAGATAACAGGAAATATGGATGCAAGCATCACCAACAGAATTCAAGCATTCAAAGAAAGAATCTCAGGTGTAGAATTTACAATGAAAGCAATTGACCCATTTGTTAAAGAATATGCAAAATCTAAAATGTTTCTAACAGAAAAAAATCTGGGAAACTTGGAACAATTATTAAAAGATCAAACCTAAGAAATAGAAGAAGATTCACAGATCAAAATGCCATAAACCTACAGAACACCAAATAGATTAGACCACAAAAGAAAATCCTCCTGTAATATAGTAATCAAAATATGCAAAGGTACATAACAACAACAACAACAACAAAAACATTAAAAGCTGTGAGGGAAAAGTGTCAAGTTTCATATAAAGGGAGAACTACCAGGATTATATCTCACTTCTCAACAACGACTAAAAAGCCAGAAGGGCATGGACAGATGTTTGTAGACCTTAAGAGACCACAGATGTCATCCCAGACTACTATACCCAGCAAAACTTTCAGTTACCATAGATGGAGAAATCAGATATTCCATGACAAAACCATATTTAAACAATATCCTTTTACAAATCTAGACCTATGTAGGATAGTAGAAAGAAAAATCCAGCATAAGAAAAATAAATATCCCCCTAAACCACAAGAATATTTTCATCTCACAGGAAAACCAGAAGAGAAACACACACACACACACACACACACACACACACACACACACACATCCCACTAACATGAAACAACTAGAACAATCATTGGTTATTACTATCTCACAACTTCAAGGGATTCATTCTTGGTCTAACTGTAGATCTCCTTGTAGAAGGATACAAATTGGTCCACATTTATCTCCTTGTGTAAAGCTCAAGTCCAACTGGATGGAGGACCTCCACACAAAACCAAACACACTGAATCTAATAGGAGAGAAAGTGGGAAATAGCTCAAACATATTGGTACAGGGAAAAATTTCCTGAACAGAACACCAATGTCTTATATGCTAACATCAACAGTTGACAAGTGGAACCTCTGTAAGGCAAAAGATACTGTCAATAGGGCCAAATGGCAACCTACAGATTGGGAAAAGATATTCACTTATATCCAGTAGAAACCTAATATAAAAATATGTATAAAGAAATCAAGATGTTATAATCCAAAAAAACAAATGACCTAAAATTTAAAACCCCAAAAAAGGTTGGGGCTGCAGAGCAAAACAGAATTCTCAGTGGAGGATTCCCAAATGCCTGGGAAGCACTTAAAGAAATGTTCAACATTCTTAGTAATCAGGAAATTGTAAACCAAAATGATCTCAAGATTCCACCTTACACTAGTCAGAATTGGTACAATCAAAAATTCAAGTGACAGCACATACTGGCAAGGATATGGAAAAAGAGCAGCATTCCATTGCTGGTCAGATTGCAAACTGGTACAACCACTCTGGAAATCGATTTGGCAGTTTCTCAAAAACTGGAAATAGTTCTACCTGAAGACCCATCTATACCACTCCTGGGTATATACCCAAAAGATATTCCACCATATTACAAGAACACGTACTCCACTATGTTCATAGCAGTCTTAGTTGTAATAACCAGAAGCTGAAAACAACCCAGATGTTCCTCAACCAAAGAATAGATACAGAAAATATGGTTCATTTACACAATGGAATACTATTAAGCTATAAGAAATGAGGACATCTTGAGTTTTGCAGGCAAATGGATGGAACTAGGAAATAACGTCCTGTGTGAGGTAACCCAGACCCAAGAGAGCATGCATGGTATGTACTCAATGGTAAATGGTTATTAGCCATAAAATACAGAATAACCATGATGCAATTCAGAGACCATAAGAAATTTAACCAGAATGAAGGCTCAAGTGAGGATGTTTCAATCCCACTGAGAGGGAGAAACAAAATTATCTCTGGAGGCCCACGGAGGGGCAGAACTGTGAGAGAGGGAGAGGGAGAGGGAGAGGGAGAGGGAGAGGGAGAGGGAGAAGGTGAAAGGGTTGAAGGATCAGGTGTGGGCATGACAGAGACATTAGAGAAGCCCAGAGGGTCAGGATAAATGTACCAGCTGGAGCTGGGAAGAGGGGGTAATACGCTAAAATTCCAGATACCTGGCATGTGAGAGGATTTCAGGACTCAGTGGGAATGATCTTACCCAAATACCCAACAGTAGGAAGATGGAAACCGAAGAGACTACCTCCATTAGATAGAGCCCCCGATGGATGGATGGGGTCACCAACCGATCTCTAACATTTTGACCCAGAATTGTTCCTGTCTAAAAGAAATACAGAGACAAAAATGGAGCAGAGATTGATGTAAAGACGGTACAGTGACTGGCCTAACTTGCGACCCATCCCATGGGCAGGCACCAAACCCTGACACTATTACTGATATCATGTGCTTACAGACTGAAGCCTAGCAAGCCTATCCTCTGAGTGGCTCTAATAACAGCTGACAGAGACAGATGCAAATACTTATACCCAACAATTGAACTGAGGTCAGGGACAGCTAGGGAAAAGTTAGGGGAAGAATTGAAGAAGATGAAGGGGATGACAACCCAGTAAGTAGACGAACAGTATCAACTAACACAGACCCCTGGGAGCTCCCAGAATGAAGCCACCAACCAAAGAGTATACATGGGCTAGACTGTGGACCATGGCACATGTGTAGCAGAGCACTGCCTTTTCTGATCTCATTGGGAGAAGTTGTGCCCAATCCTGTAGAAACTAGATGCCCCAGAGAAGTGGGATACAGATGAGGGCCAATAAAGTGGGAGTGGATAAGTGGAGGTGGGTCAATGGATAGAGGAGTACCCTCTTAGACATAAAGGGGAGAGGGGAAGAATCTTTGGAGAGGGACTGGGAATGGGGGGTAATATTTGGAATGCAAATAAATAAAATATTTTTTTCTAAAAAATGTGAAATACTTTATGAATTTGCATGTCATCCTCGTGCAGGGGCCATGCTAATCTTCTCTGTATCATTCCAAATTTAGTATATGTGCTGCTGAAGCGAGCACAAAATAAAACAATTTTTAAAAAGCTCTAGAACAAAAAGAAAGAAAAACACCCAAGAGGAGAAAAAACTCAGGGTTGAAGTCAATCAACAGAAACACAGAAAACAATACAAAGTATCAAGAAAACAAAGAGGTCCTTCTTTGAGAATATCAAGAAGACAGAAAAACCCTTAGCCAAACCAACTAGGAGGAAGAGACAGCATCCAAAATAACAAAATCAGAAATGAAAAGGGTGACATAACAGAAACTGATGAAATTCAAAAAAAAAAAAAATCAGGTCTTATTTCAAAAGCTGGGACTCCATAAAATTGGAAATCTAAACAAAATGGATGATTTCCTAGAGAGATACAACTCTCCAAATTTAAATATTGATCATGTTTATAACAGCTCTATAACCTCTAATAAATGGAAGAACTACTTAAATGTCTCCCAACCCCCACCCCAAAAAGCTGAGTGTCAGATGGTTTTAGCACAGAATTCTATCAGACATTCAAATAAAATCTAATATCAACAGTACTCAAACAATTCCACAGAATAGAAGACACACCTATACCTGTCCTGGGCATATACCCAAAAGATTTTCCACTATACTACAAGAACATATGTTCCATGTATTTATAGGGGCTTTATTTGTAATCTCCTGAAGCTGGAAATAAATGAGATGAAGAATGGATAGAGAAATTTGGTCCATTTACATAATGGAATAATATTAAAACCAACCACATCATTAATTTCTCTGGCAAATGGGTAGAACTAGAAAATATCATCCTGAGTGAAGTAACCTAAAACCAAAAGGACATGCATGGTATGTACTCACTGATAAGTGAATATTAGCCAGAATGTACAGAAAGTACTTATGTTGCACTCCAAGGACCAAGCAAGTATGCTTGAATCTCACTTAGAAGGTGGAATAAAAATAGTCACAGAAGGCAGATGGATGGAGGGGATTGGGTAGAAGAGGGGATGGAGAACAGAAAGGGGGTATTCAGGTTCTGGTGTGGTGAAAAAAAAAATAGGAGAAAGAGATAGAGGACTAGAAGAATGGATGGAAATCTGCAGCTGGCCGGTGTGAGATATGGGGACTATCCCAAGAGTATGCCAGAGACCTGGGATGCGGACAGTTCCCAGGAGGCATGACACCTTGTTGGGGGAGGAGGACACTGACCTACTCATAACATTTTTGACCCCAAATTTGTCCTGTCTCTAAGAAATGAAGGGAGAACAATGGAGCAGAATCTGAGAAAATGGAAAAGCCAACCCATAACTGACCCAACTTGAGATGGATCACATGGGCATGCACCAATCCTTAACACTATTGATGATATTTTGTTATGCTTGCAGACAGGAGCCTAGCATAACTGTCCTCTGAGAGGCTCCACCCAGCAGGTGACTAAAACATCTGCAAAGACCCTCACCCAAACTTTTGACAGAACTCAGGAATTCTATGATAGAGATAGGGGCAGGAATTGAGGGCCCTGAAGGAGATAGGAACTCGACAGGAAGACCAATCAAGTCAGGTAATCTGGACCCTTGGAGGCTCTCACAGGCTGAACCTCCAACAAAAAAGTATATATGGGGTGGACCTAGGTCCCCAGCACATATGTAGTAAATGTGTAGCTCAGACTTTATGTGGGTTCCCCCCAAAATGGAGTAAGGGCTGTTGCTAAAGCTGTTGCTTTTGTGAATGGATTTTGTGAAATCCATTCCCCTAAATGGGCTGCCTTGTCTGGCTTCATTGGGAGATGATGCACCTAGACTTACGGAGGCTTGATGTGTCAGAGTGTCTCAGATAAAAAGGGGAAGATGGACTGGGGGAAGGAGGTGTGTTTGTCGGGGGTTGGGGATACCTGGAGAGGGGAAGTGACTGGGGTATAGAGTGAATAAATAAGTAAAATAGAAAAATGAATAAAATTAATTTCTGTAACACTAAGAGAAGAATAGCATCTATTCTGACTAGTCTCAGTGTCAAATTGACATACATGTATCAATAGGAAGAGAGTTCTTAATGAAGAATTACTTAAATCAGGTAGTCCAATGGGGGTTGTCCTAACCCCTAGCCCCTAACCCCTAACCCCTAACTCCTAACCTCTAACCCCTAACCCTTATCCTAACCCTAACTCATGTCTGTGGTGGGGGCATGGTGTTGACTTGATTTCTAATTGATATAAAAAGACTCACCTTGTGGGGGGGGGGGGGTTGCAACTTATAGGCCAGAGACTGAACTGTAGAGTTAAGAAAGCTAGGTGAGCATTTAGTGGTCAAGCAAAGAGCCTATAATCTCTTTGCTCCTGACTATGGGTATGCATTGTTTGACAAGTTACTTTAATTCCTACTCATACGCTGTCCCTCCAATAATAAACTATAATTTGACACTGTTAGCTAAATAAGCCCATCTCTCCTCAATATGCTTCTGGACAGTATATTTTTTCACAGCACCAGAAATAGAACTAGTATCTAGATTCAGTATCTATCTCACAAAACGTACTGTCAGTATGCAATGGGGTGATATTTACATGGTGGATGGTGCTCTGTCTGATGCATACTAACCACTAATTGCAGTTCATTTTAGCTCTAGCTTGTAATTTTTAAGGCTGCCATCATAATATTGTGATTATGCTTTGCTGTTAAGACTCCTTAAGCACAGGGGACTTCTATACTTATGTTGGTCAAAGTAAAGTATTTTATTTCTGGAACATAAGATGAGGATACTGGAAGGCAATGCTTATGATATATGTCATAGTAGCATTTACAGTAGCTTGATTTTGGAGCCACTGTCAAGAATGAGAGGTGAGTGCATATAAGTTTGTGGCCAAGAGGTCAAATTGCCTCTAATGAGAGCTTAGCAAGCCCTAACCATTCAGATCCCTGTTGCTTTTCTTCCATCTTTCTATCACTGAAATAGAGAAAAACACATTAAGTATTCAAGGCATTCTTAAGCACTGCTAAAATTTTTAATTTTCTGCTTCCCTCCTACTTTTACAGAGTAATGCATATATTTCATTACCTATGCACCAGGTGTGGATTTTTGTGCTTATGAGACCAGAATGAATATATAACAATCATTATGTTTACGTTTACAAAAATCATGGCTTTCTGCATGTAACATCAATAAAATAAAGTGAAAGATCAGAAGACATAACCCAAACTCTTGAGAAATAACACAGTAGGTTCGGCCAGCATGTAGAAGAATCAAAAAGTTCTGATTATACTTGTTATTGCTAAATTAAGAAAAATCTATTTTAACAACTAAATTGGTAAATTGTCTTTTAAAGTATTTTGGTGGAAGAGAGTAAAAACTTTGAAAGATAGCTCTATTAGTGCTATATAAAAGCCATCATACTGAATGTTGGGTTTTAAATGTTTTATATATTTGGAATATGTAAATAAAGTGTGATAATATGGGTTTTTTTACCCTAAAGAATTTTCATCAATGGCTCTTGTTATTTGGCTAGAATGAAGAAGCAGCAGAGTCAGATTTCAGACAATTAAAGACTGCTTTCCAGAGGCCAGATCTAAAGGACAAAGACCTCACCACGTAATCGCAGGGTATCCTAAATATTTGATGCTTCTGATATTTTTGTCACATTCCAGTATTTTATTTTATTTTATTTTATTTTATTTTATTTTATTTTATTTTTTCTTTTTTCTTTCTTTCTTTTTTTTGTTTGTTTGTTTTTTGTTTTTTTGGTTTTTTTTAGACAGGGTTTCTCTGTATAGCCCTGGCTGTCCTGGA
This sequence comes from Mus minutoides, assembly GCA_902729485.2. NCBI lineage: Eukaryota > Metazoa > Chordata > Mammalia > Rodentia > Muridae > Mus > Mus minutoides. The sequence continues at coordinate 332,707 of LR749567.1, forward strand.
ACTCAGTTTGTAGACCAGGCTGGCCTTGAACTTAGAAATCCTCCTGCCTCTGCCTCCCTAGTGCTGGGATTAAAGGCATGTGCCACCACATCCGGCTCTGATTTTAAGATGGAAACAACCCTAACACTAATGCACAAGACAACTGAGTTTTTACTATGTACTAGCAGTTCACAATATACTTTATTGGTGGTATTCAAACAACTTCTGAACACTTTAAGTCTTTCCTCTCTATTAGGATATGGAAACTAATGTGTTGAGAGGAGATGTAGACAACTCTATTAATACTTTCTCTCATTCTCTCACTTCTGATCAAACTTCAAATCAATTAACTTTTTTAATGAAAAAGGCAACTTGCACAAACAAAAATTATCCCTTCTCCTTGTTTCACCCTGTCTACAAGCAGAAGTGACTATTTCTCCTAGTTCTACTGAGTAAGATATAAGCAAAAGAAGCAGAGGACAGGTGGTGGTGGTGGTGGTGGTGGTGGTGTAGAAAAGTATAGAGAAACAGAAAGTTGAAACAAAGAAAAGTAGAAAACATTATTTTCTTGAGAGGATGATGAAATCGAAACTAGAGGAAACCAAGCAGACATCTTGACAACCAGACTGGCAGTCCCAGGTGCAGACAAGGCCCATAGTTCAAGTAAGCATCAGGCACAAATATGGGGATTTGCTAAGGCAGCGAATTCTTTGAGGAATTCAAGAAATTAAGTATATCACTTAACTTACTTTACAGCTTCTAGCCAGGTGATGGCTTGAGCAGTGGGCTGGGGGTGTTTTGATTCTAAACAGCACTGTTGACCTGAAAATAAGCTAGAGAGCTGAAGAGATACTGCTATAACAATAGATGGAAGATGGATATTGGTTATTGACAGCATTCACAGATAAAGGAAGTATCTTATATAGACCCTCTATGAAGTTTAAGATGCTGTGATCCCAAGCGGTAGAGACCACAGTAGTGGTGATCTTACTTTGATGAGGAGATCACATGCACTTATGGAATACTGCAGAGGTTTAGAGTTATGAGCCCAAGGCCAGCAGATTGTTCCACAGCTTCCTTAGTTGGTTTAGAGTTCTGAACCCAGTGGTGGGTCTCAGCTGAGACCCCAGTGGTGATGATCTTACCTTGATGAGGGAAAAATATACCACTTATGGAATACTCCAGAGGTTTAGAGTTTTGAGCCCAAGGCCAGGAGATTGTTCCATAGATGCCTCACTGCTTGAATACATGGTCTAATTCTTTATAGGGTTGACAACTCCAAACTCAGGTAATACAGATTTCTTGGTTTGCATGGAAAAGCTTACTATAGAAACAAGTCCTAAAGCATTCAGACCCGTAGGTGGAATGCCTAGATGCATACTATTCATTGAATGCATAGAATGCACTGTAGTACTTCAAGATAAAAAGACAGAATGAACCCCATCCCACAATGTGGTTGGGAGACAGCCTGAACTTATATATTACTTCCAAATACTAGAGGGTTCTGCAGCAAGACAAAAGTTCCACATGCCACAAAGCTTCTTGGAGCAGTGAGCAGCTCCCAGTAAACAAAGTGAACCATATAAAGGGAATATAACCTTGAAAATGACAATATATCCTGCCCTCAGCCTCTATCCTCTGCCCACACACAGCATGAAACTTTAAATAGAGAATTAGGAAGGACTATAATAGAATCTATTAACAATGAGCCTCTGCTTTCCCAAGCACACTGCTCTAATAATAGACATTCAAAAAGACTCTCTGCTTCTTTGTCTTTGCTCTGTGACAAAAAAAAAAAAAAAGATATAAGTATTGTATTTATTTTAATTTCAAAATCTCTTCTACATATTTTATTACTCTACATTTTAAAATAATATTTCTTATTAATCCTTTGAAAATGTTATTGGATGTATTTGATCCTATTCACTTCTCTTTTTCAAGTCCTCCCAGATCTCTTCCCATCTCCTATTCTCCCAACTTCATCTCATCTCTCTCTCTCTCTCTCTCTCTCTCTCTCTCTCTCTCTCTCTCTCCCACACACACACACACACACACACACACACACACACACACACACACACACTAATTCACACACACACACACTAATTCTAATTCTTGGCCTCAGTTTTATAAAAAATAATGTATCATGAAACAGAAAAAACAGGAGCACTAATACCAATTGTAGGTGACCAATAAGTGATTTTAGTATCCCATTCTCATCAATACTAAGGACATCCAATCAAAACATGCCATAAAGAAACTTCAGACTTACTTAACTTCTTGGTATGAGTTAGATAAATATTTTTTAAAAGGAATGTGTAGCAGTGGATGAATAATTATACTTGTTACCAAACCTAATGACCTGAGCTCATATCCCAGAGATATCAAGGTAAAAGGAGTGTATAGACTCTCTCAATTTGTCCTCTGATTTACATACACACACACACACACACACACACACACACACACACACACACACACACCCTAAAATTTATAGAACTTGAAAAATAAATTATTTGAAGTCAATATTATATTAATATAAAAATCAAACTGGACAAAAATTAAGCTATAAATTTACTTGAATATCTCCTCTATGAAACATGAATAAGATATCCCAGATCCAGGTACCAGAAGCTTTCTGCTCACCATGAGAATAACTGCTATATAATAAGATTGGATGAACAGGAGCAAAATATGCCTTATTTTTAATGGTAACCGACCATCTATGCCTATAATTCTAGTATCTCAGGACGCTTAAGCACATCACATGTTAAATCTCTGTACTTCCAGACTTTAACAAACTTGTCGAAGTCTGATAGTAAATGGAAAAGCCATTAATAAAAGCAGTTTCATACTCTCAACAGAAATCCCAAACAATTTAGCCAATTTAAGTGGTTAGGATATTGCTTAGAGTCTCTTTTCTATTTTGATTAGTTCAATGTATCTTTAGTTAGTGAAGTCCCATTATGTAAAGACAGTTTTAGAAAGTCTCATTATTTCACAGCATGAACTTGATTTGGAATCTCAGTTATCTTAAAGCAGAATGATTTGCATGCACAACTGCTGATTAAGATGGTATGTTGATTATTAAACAGAAATGAAAAATCTTTATAAGCATTCAAAAAATTGATAGTTCATATAATTTTATGAGACTTGATGTCTGTGCAATTCAAGTTTATTTTTTCTGGGTTACCTCTATGATATTGGAAAAAAACCCACATAAAGTATTAATAGTTTGTATGAGGTGTCATGTGAGAAATGAGACCTCTTTCAGACACATTACAAAGATGAAGTCAACTGAACAAAAGCAGTCATGAAAAGATGCTTCATGATGAAGGGAAAGATCCAACCTGCATCCACTTCCCAGAAACTCTGATAATGACTCTATGCAGAGGACAGAGCACCGCATATTAATCAAGCAACCATTTTGTAGAGAGCTGACATGAGATGAGTTGCCATACAGAACTTTAAAGAATGCATGGTTCATGTCTTCAGTTCATATTAAAAGAAAGATACCACGCCTTTAATCCTAGCACTCAGGAGGCAGAGGCAGGCGGATTTCTGAGTTAGAGGCAAGCCTGGTCTACAAAGTGAGTTCCAGGACAGCCAAGGCTATACGGAGAAACCCTGTCTCGAAAAAAAAAAAAGAAAGAAAGAAAGAAAGAAAGAAAGAAAGAAAGAAAGAAAGAAAGAAAGAAAGAAAGAAAGAAAGAAAGAAAGAAACTCAGTAAAAATACCTTTGGATGCATTTAATTTCTTTAGAGGAATTTAATGTTGAAAATATATGTGTATAATCAAACTCAGGTCTTATGCAGAACTTTGAAAATGCCTTTACTCAGAATATATAAAGTACTAAAAGAATTTAATGTGAAAACATTTATCTCTTCTTTTCTCTAGTATTTTTCCAGAAACAACTGGTCAAGTCTAATGATGTAGTCACTATCTAACTTTTTGTTTGTTTCTCATTTCATTGATCTACTTATTTGATAATTTTATGCAAGTATATAATGTATTCTGATTACTTCTCTGAACATTCTCTCATCTTCATCCCATCCCTGTCATGCTCCATCCCAATCCCTTTTCAAGAATGCTGACTTTGAGGTTGATTTATGAATCATTTAGTTCTACTAGAGCCATCTGTGTTTTATTTGAGCAATGTTAGGGACCTGATGGGGTCATTAATGGATATATAACTGAAGGCAATCATCTCCCTGTGAGAACATACTTGTATAAAATAATTCGGCACTGAAGACTAGCTCTCCCCGAGCTCCTCCTTTATCCGTGCCTGACTATTCACAGATTCACTCTTGTGCTACCCCACTGAAAGCATTTAAAACTACTGGAGTTTGTGGTTATAATTGCTAGATATGCTAAGAAGACGGCATTTTGCAGACATTCTCTCTATTTTATAGCTTGAAGGTTTTCTTTCCCTCTTTTCCAATGCTTTCTGAGTCTTAGAGAAAATAATATAAATTACTTGTTTGAGACTGAGTACTCAGCCATCAATTACTATCAGATCCCGCATTTTGATTAATCTCTGTATTTACCACTGTTCACTGAAAAGAGTGGTACTTATGAGTAAGGTTGAACGTGCTATTTACCTATGGTAAGATAAATATTCAGTATACTGCTTGTTGCTATGTCAATTTAGCTAAACAGGAGTATTCAGTTTATCCCTAGAGCCTACAATTGCATTTACTATGGATATACAGTACCAGACATGTAATCCCTGCTGTGGAGCAGGTCTCAGGTCCAAGCAGAGAGGTGTTGGTTATCCATATAATACCAGTGACACTATTGTTCAGCTACACATATCATGTTTGTGGTCTCATAGATGTTAAGATTCATAGATGAATAAGACTATTGATGTCTTTTCTCTATCAGCAAACTGCATAGCTCCTTTGGGAACTATTGAAGATAGCTGCTGGAAAGGAAGTTTCCAAATCAGGTCCAGTTTGATATCTCATTATTATGCAGTCAAGGTGTGGTCCCTTCTGCAATCTGATCTAAGCATCTAGTTATGGTGGATGACCAAGAGAAATAACAAAAGTCTATACTGTCTGGAGGGCTTCTGAAGCCTATCTGACTTCTCATGAGGAAGATTCTGACACCTCTTTGAAGTTTTTGTTTCATAAAATTCTGCTACTGTGAATAATTTTTTTAGCCATGTAGCATATCATATTTCAAACTGTGGATTTTACAAAATCATGTTTTAATTTATTTATAGCATAGCAAGTTTCTATTTTATTATTTCATACCTCGCCACTTTGCGACGCGCCTCCCTCGACCAGCAAGAAAGTCATGCCACCACCGGGATCTTTTTAGTCAGCTTTATTCAAGAGCACCTTGATAGTAGATTCCCAGGACCCAGGACAGCAGCAGAGCTGCTGCTTTTATACTCTCCCAGGGAAGGGGGAGGGGTGTTGTAGTGGTTTCGGATTGGTGCACCAAGCCACACCCATTAGCATATTGCCCATTCATTGGTGTCACAAGCCACACCTCATTAGAATGTTGCCCATTCTGGAGGGGCTATTGCTTGAGGAGGGCCTGAAGAGGGAGCCGGGGTTTTCCCGAGCAACTGCCTTTCCTGAGCAACTGCCTTTCCAGAGCAACTGCCATTCCTGAGCAACTGTCATTCCTGAGCAACTGCCATTCCGAAGCAACTGCCATTCTTGAGCAACTGCCATTCCAGAGCAACTGCCATTCCTGAGCAACTGCCATTCCGGAGCAACTGCCATTCTTGAGCAACTGCCATTCTGGAGCAACTGCCATTCCTGAGCAACTGCCATTCCAGAGCAACTGCCGTTCCTGAGCAACTGTCATTCTGGAGCAACTGCCATTCCTGAACAACTGCCATTCCTGAGCAACTGTCATTCTGGAGCAACTGCCATTCCTGAACAACTGCCATTGCTGAGCAACTGCTGTTCTGGAGCAACTGCTGCTTCCTACACCACTTCTGTTAGTCATCCCTGTTACCCCCTCATCTCTCCTATTCTTTCACCCCATCCTTATGTGAACATCTCTATTCCTAATAATGTTTCTGTTTATTTTCATATTCTCTATACATTTCTATGATTTATAACATCCTTCTCCCAATCACTTCCTTTTAGGTTCCTGCCTCCTACTTATTCTCCAAGCTGAAAAACATAGAAATTCTGTTTGAACAAGAAAAGGTGCAATTTGTTGTTGTTTGTTTTTGATTTTTGTTTGATTGATTGTTTTTGTGCCTGAATTTTCAAATCTAATGTATTTTTTTCACTTACCTGACAGATTCATAATTTCATTTCTTGCTTCCTTGGGTAGGTTTAATCTGTCTTTTTGCTTGTCGTTTCTATTGTTAATGAGGCTGTTTTTCTAATGCTTCTCAGTATATATAGTTGTCATCTGTCTAGCATCATGGTAGTCATGTGGTTTTTAGAAGACAGCTGAGAGACTAGAGAGGATAGGGGTTAAGCTTGTAATTTGGATAGAAGAAAAGCCATAGAGATCTGGGTAGGCAGTAGGGTGGTCTGCAAACACACATACTCTCTTTTGATGAGTAATAATATATTAGTGGTTTCTTCATAATTACATATAGTTTGACATTTTCTTAATTTATTAATTAATGCTTATAGAATACATAGATAAAATTAACACATAACTATGTAGTTTCTACAACAAAACATTGGGGAATTACCCCCTGCTTCTGAGTAGTGCGCATCAGTAGCATCTGCCACCGGCCTAAAGTCCTCAAAGTCAACATTACCCTAAATTTTGTTATTTGCTCTTTGTGCATATAGGTGAAGTTACTGGATGAAGACAGGTAGAGATCAGAAAATTCTTGTTATTCAGCAGCAAGGTCATGAAAGTAACGATAAGAGGTTTGGGATGATAGGACAAGATAGTGGAATATAAATGTCCACTTTCTTTTTACTGTTACTTTCTCAGATTAAGTGATGATATGAAGGCCTTATCCAAGCTGTGTACTTGAGCCCAGAGCATTTCCTTCTCTGTTCTAAACTATCCCTCTGCCTAGACCTATAATTGTCTAGCCTCCATCCATTCTAATCTTCAAGCTGACTGATTCAAATTGGCATCTTTTGAATTATGACTGAATTGCTCTGCTAAGCCTCAAACTAACTATGGCAATCTGTTCAAATCTATCTCCTTTTGTCTTCACCTGCAACATGTCTATATAAAACTGTGCTTGTGAAATCTCTCTCTCTTTCTTCCTCCCACTCCCTCTCCCTCCCTCCCTAACTCCCTCCCTCCCCTCCCCTCCTCTCCTCCCCTCTCCTCTCCTCTCCTCTCCTCTCCTCTCCTCTCCTCTCCTCTCCTCTCCTCTCCAAAGTCACTTCTTGTTCTCATCTATTCTCCTGAGAGTTGGGTGTATCCCATCTCAGACTCATTTTGTCAAATCATTCTCTGATTTGTTACTTTGTCTGCCCCTCAATGAGATATCATTGTTTGGGGCTGAATGTATTTACTAAAGGCAGGTCTGCATTCCAGTCAGATTATACAGAACTAGATGGGACTCTTCTCTTGCCAGAGAAGCCAGGTTTCTGAATTAAAATTCCTTTTCCCTAGAACATGTATTAGACAACTGGTAGATATTCCATCTAGGGAAGTGAGATGCTGTTAGACTTCTCACCCAAATCTTCCTACTTGTCTCCTGGAGTATTCAAGGCACATTTCCTTAATCTAAAATGAATGGCCTAAGCAATTTAGACTGTCAACCAGTGAACTTTGAGGACACATTAGCAACAGAACAATTCTGATACAGAGGGACTTTTTGATACTGTCTGCAGTACCTTGAACGGTCTCTACCTTTCAGAAGGCTCTGGAAGTTATGGGCTTTTTGTTGTTTTGTTTTGTTTGGCTTCTGCTATGTGTGCTGATTTCTTGGTAGCCCCACCTCCCGATCTTGTCTCTGTCACACTTTCCATCCTTTTGTATTTATGTCTTTATAATAATGGATGATTTTATTCAGTATTTGTTTGGCATAAGGTTAAATGGGATTATTTATGCAGAAAACTTTTCCAAGAGGTCAGCACTTATATTAAGCAATACTATTGGTACTCTAAACACATTAATCTGATCACAATCTGAATGTCATGCACCATACATTTTAGAGCATTGACAAATTGAGGCAAGTTAATGTTACAGACAAATGTGCAGTGGTCATATTTAAAGTTATTTATTCTTTATTGTGTCCATTTTTACTTTTTCTTGCTTGGCATTTTTAAATAGATGTTTATTTATTTACTTCTGTGTATGTATGCGTCTGCATTAGTGAGTTTGAGTGTACCACAAACACGAAAGAAAATGCCCACAGAAGCCAGAAGTGTGTGTCAACTCCTCTGCAGCTGTACTTACAGGCAAATGTAAGCCTCTTGGTGTAGGTGCTAGGAATAGAACCCAGGTCCTCTGAAAGACCAACAAGTGCTCTTAACCATTGATTCACCTCTCCAGCCCTACCTTATGCTTATTCTGATAGAATGGTGATATATTAGTTGCACTGAGATTAGGGAATTGAAGCTTCTTTGGGAGAGATTATGAGCAATTTTGGGGGACTTGCAAATTTGACCTTGAAAAACACACAAAGCATCAAGGACCTTTGTTGAATTTAGATATTTCATGTTTTTTTCCATAATTATTTTTTGAAGTAAAGTAGCAAGTCTATCATTCTAATATCATTCCTTTTTTTATTAGATATTTTCTTCATTTACATTTCAAATGCTATCCAGAAAGTCTCCTATACCCTACCCCCGCCCTGCTCCCCAGCCTACCCACTCCTGCTTCCTGGCCCTGGCACTCCTCTGTACTGGGGCATATAATCTTCACAAGACCAAGGGCCTCTCCTCCCATTGATGGCCTACTAGGCCATCCTCTGGTACATATTTGTAGCAAGTTTCCTGTTAAAGTTATCTCCCTGTCTGACATCATTCTTCCCTGGTCCATACCTCTTTTCCACAGTGTTTTATAACCTTCAGGACAAGTATGCAGAGATGAACATTCTTATCACCACTCTTACCTTGAGGAGGTATTTTCCAATCCCACTCAGTGTTCATAAAACTAGGAATTGAAACCTACTTCACATTTCCTGAAATTACATGTGGATTGAATGATTGGGTTAAAGACATCTCAACATAGTATCTAAATTTATGTGACACTTGAGCTGTGTAACACCACTGATCAAAGAATACTGTATTATGTGGCTAGAGAGATGGTTCAGAGATTGAGAATTCTTTCTGCTCTTGCAAACCACTCAGGATTGGTTTCCACCTCCACTTCATGAGACACACAACTACATGTGATGTCCTTTTCTGGCCCTCTGTGGAAGCACACACACACATTGCACATTCTCTCTCTCTCTCTCTCTCTCTCTCTCTCTCTCTCTCTCTCTCTCAGACACACACACACACACACACATCTGTCTTAATAATGGAAGATTGAGCACTATTGAACATGAGAATTTTCATAATTAGAAAACTGTTATTACCCTAAATGTCAATAAGTACTTAGAAATTATGTTTATATTTTGAGAGTTAGAAAAACATATCCAAGAAGAAGAATTTACAGGCTGGTTTGATCAATATGACAGAGAGTATCAAGGAAGATCGTTTGATTATTTATTCCTGAAAGTGAAGTTTTCGTGGGTCTGAAACAATTATAGTATGCAGACAACAAACAAGAGAGCAAACATTTATAAAGCCGACATTCCATAGTCATTCTGTATATTTTAGATATATAGCAGTTGGTTAAAGTAATCATAGAACTGTGACCTATTTGGAAAGTATGTCTTATTCTTATAAATATGACTACTCAAATGGATATTTAATGTGTTATAAAAATGAAAAGTTAAATTACTAAATACCACTTTGCAGAAAACACAGTGTAACACGCATATGGAAGAACTGGTGAAATGAAGCCTCAATTCATGCTAGGAGTTTTAATAGACCACTGAGAGGGTGTCACTTTTAAAATGACTCCAAGAAGAAGTGATGAGTTAAGTAATTAGGTTTTCTGAGTACCTTTAAGTGAGCAAACTCCTTTCAAATACTTAAGGTTGAGTCGGAGTTAAAATTGGATTTAAGATTGCTGTCAAGAATGAATTGTAGTAGACACAAGAATGTACACACTTTAATGGGAAACTTGTGCATCCATTAAGGGTCTTTGATTGTCGACATCAGGAATAGCTTCTGTAATTTTAAGTAAAATCTTGTTTGTTAGAAGGTTAATGAGATAATTCACTCAATCAAGGTGAAGTTAGAGTAGCTTGTGAAAGAGGGAGTGTGAGGTTGGCTTTGAGTCACTGATCAGAGCAGCTCAAAGAGTACCTTTGCTTAGTGTGCTTATTGTCATTTTAGACTATTAATTCCAAAGAAGGAAAACTGACTTGGTGAAGCCTGAGTCAGGTGGTATAACTTTCTACCTTCGGAATGCTCCTTCTAGGGGATGAATTATGGTGATTCAGAATAGTTGTGAGCTATGCATCTATTTTTATTTGTATGCCCTATTTGAGATAGCATATATGACTATTATTTTCCTCAGATGGTTTTGATATCATGTTTTATTCATCCTAGTGCATAGTCTGACCTAAAACTTTCAGTATGCCTAAAAATTGACATGAAGGGGCTGGAAAGATGGTTCAGTTGCTAAGAGCATATGCTGCTCTTTGGACCTCATTTCAGTTACCAGCACTCATATCAGGTCTGGCTCCCATTCACCTATAACTCCAGCTCTAGGGGATCTAACAACCTTTTCTGGCCTCTGATTTTCTTAGCACAAACTTTTCATATATACAGACAGATAATTAAAATAAATCATATAAAGGATATATCAATATTTAATCACTATGTTTATGAAAACATTCCACTCTTAATCTTGCTTGTAAGTGTTTTTAATAAACTACCTTATGTGAAAGTTTTCATTTTCATTGTATAAACAAGAGAAGTGAGAGAAGGAATAAATAACTTTCTCAATTTCACAGTAACAGTGAAGAAAGATCAGATTTTAACTATATACAGTCTTTACTGCAACATTATTGCTCTTGAACGTAATATTATGTCTTCTTTCAGAAATGACTGACTGTTAATCAGTCCTATTTAAAACCTTGAACTTGTTTTTTTTTTAATCCCCTCAAAGTTGTTGATCAGAAATATGCTAATAGCTGTCCACAAAGACATCTAAGAAAACCAATCCATATACATTTTTTCTGAAGATAAAACTTTGTCCATGGATGTTTCCTCATCAGTGCTACATACCTTTTTATTCTTAATCTGCACATACTCTGGAAATTATTTATGAACTCTTCTGTAACATATGTATGAATTTGAGAATAGCATTTTACGTCACCTTTTCTTGGGCAATGTCATAAACTTAACTAGTATAAACCTTGCCCACATACTTACAATCTCATGTTCATCTCTCTACATTCGCACCCCACTTAGATGACTCATGATGTATTTTTCATCCACTGCTTCTATTAATGAACACTGGCAAATGAAAACAACAAAAATGTTTCATTTCTAGTCAAGGATGCACAAACCATTGGTTCATGTTTAACTTTGGTAAGAAATGGCGCTGAAGGTTCAGTTGCTTTTAACTCTTGTTAGTTCGGCAGATGGCTGTATGAGTTTGCTTGAAGTCAAGACAAGTCTTTTGGCTGTTGTTGTGATTCCTGTGCTTTCCATAGTCAATCTGTTGTCCTAGGAATACATATCCTACCATTAATCTTGACCAATTGTTTATATAGAATATCCATGCAGGTCCTGTTCTTTCGTGTGTGTGTGTGTGTGTGTGTATGTGTGTGTGTTTGTGTGTGTGTGTACATGTAGACTGTAAATATGTATGCATGTGTACGTGTGTGGATTTGAGTTATATATCTTCTGTTAGAGCCTTGTACATATATAGCATGTTTGTTTGGCTTATACAATTGAACAAATAGAGTTCAAGGGTTGACAGTTACCTTAATAATTTTCTCCTTGCAACATAATTTCTCATAATCTATGTGATAAAACTCCACTATGTGTCACTAGTAATACATGTGTCAGTACCCTTGTTGAATGACAGAAATATTCACTTTTATTACTGTTCTCACACAGTCTGTTAGAAAATCAAATCAGCTCTGCCTTCAACATATATATAAAATATGATCACTTCTTATCACATCCCTGACTACTGTCTGATCTAAGATACCATCATATCTCAAGTTGCATGATTTATATCCTGAAACATTCCCTCCATTCTTTCCACTTTTTCTATACAATTTCCATACCCATTTGAAACAAATTTGAAACCAAATGGTATACATGTGTAAGTCTCCAGGGACTCTTCATGTTACTCAACATTATATATATATATATATATATATATATATATATATATATATATATATATATATATATATATATATATATATATATATATATTAGACCATGACTGGATAGGACATTCTTGGTCCTAAGCTTTGCAAGTTTTTAGGTCTCATTCTTCTTTTACTCATTTTACAGTATTTGTCTTCTCTGGCGGACATGATAAGCCATCTATCAGATGAACAAAGAGATATCTTCTTCCATATGGATGTTTAATCTAGTAGTGTCAGGTCAAGGTCTCTCCAAGACTCTATGTTCAGAGGCTCCTCTCCTTAGTTTGTACATGGCCATCTTCTGCATTCACATTGTCTCTCCTATCTCCAACGACATCCAATTTCTTCTTTTTGAAAGAACAGCCATCATGTAGGGTAAAAACTCACTCAAAAGACTCTATTTTAACTCAATTGCCCCCTTAATGCTCTGCTCATATATTTAAATATAATTACTTTCTTGGGTATTAGTATTTAAGATAACAAAGTACAAATTGAGTGACGGGCACATTATTCGGCCCTAGCCTCCATTCTGCACAGTCTAACTAGGCTTTGTGACTAAAGCCTCGCTGCCTCAGTTTTTAGACATGGCTATTTCCTTGAGCATGAGCAGTTATATCTCAATGGACTAATTCCTCAGTTTATTAAACCTTCATAAATATTCTATCTTGTCAGCATATATTTGTATGTGAAACATACTTAAAAGCATACCTATCTAAGAAAACACATGGTGGGACTCATGGCATATGTAGCAGAGGATGGCCTAGTTGGTCATCAATGGGAGGAGGGGCACTTGATCCTGTGAAGGTTCTATGCCTTTATATAGGGGAATGCCAAAGCCAAAAGTGGGTAGGTTGGGGAACAGGGGGAGAGGATGAGGATAGAGGGTTTTTAGAAGAGAAACTAGGAAAGGGGATAACATTTGAAATGTAAATAAAGAAAATATATAATAAAAATTTCTTTTAAAAAGCACATCTATTGAGTCTACATCATCTCTCCTTTAGATGCTTGAATAACATGTCTTGTTTATTGCCTATCTCTCCCAATTAGAAAACTATAAGGACCTTTGAAAGTACCGAGTATCAAGCAGTCTCTAATAGGACCTAGCATATAGTCAGCATTTAATAAATATCTGTTGAAATTTAAATTCATTACTGTCTGAATTAATTGGCTTCTAAAAATGACCTAGAAATGTAAAAATGACTCATCTTCAAATCCAATTAGAATTAAGTTACTAATGAAAAGTTCAATTTTGCATGGAAATACAAAGTGCTAATAAATGGCAGATGCATTAAATGGTAAAAATGTAAATATATAAAATAAAATGGTAAATGGAAATTTCCATTATGTTTTGGAGGTAAGTGATCAACTTTCTGTGGAATTACAAGATAAAAATCCCCTTATCATTTTGATTTTGTGTATATATGCAGTGATGTACATACAAGTGCATGGGTATATGCATGATTGCATACATGTATGGGTGCATATGTGAGAATGGTTACATATGCATGTACAATGATACATGTAGAGGCTTGAAAAGAATGTCAGGTGTCATGCTCAAAAACATGATTTACTTCCTCTGAGCCAGGGTCTCTCCCCAGCTTGGAGCTAATAATTAGCTTACTCTAGCTAATGTGAAAGTATCATGGGTCCCCTCCTGTCTCCACTTCCCCAGTAAGGAGATGGTAAGTATGCTCCACCACTCACAGCTCTTTAAGAGGGTACTGGGAACTGAACTTGAGTTGTTTTGCTTGCACAGAAAGTATTTTACCAATTGAGATGTCTCTCCAATCTTCACTTTATTATTTTTAACCAAAAATATTCTTTGCTTTCCAAATGGACAAGACTACATCATGCCTTTGAAAACAAGCAAGTACAGTTGGCCCAGGCATCAAAGCAGGGATGGGAATCCCATACCAGATCCCCAAGGCACTTCATCGAACCAGTGAGAAGGGGCTGCCAGAATAGACATAGCCCAGAGCTGTGCCAGAGGCTAGCAAAGAAGCACTTTCCCTGTTGAGTTCTGTCTTGCCTTATGCTTCCTGGAAGCAGAGTGTGGTTGTTAATACATCAGAAAGACGGGAGACTACAAAGAAGAGAAAGGACTAGAATATTGCTCAGTAAGTACTTTAAAGTGCTTGGAGGTTGGGGGAGCTGGAAGGATGAGCCTGGAGAGACGGTAGCTGTTTACCAAACAAAGCTAATGTTATCACATTTCATATTTTGCCTGATCCCTGACTATGTGAATGACATAAACATGTACTCAACTGTGGCAGTCCCCTGCTCCACTGGCTTTAATTAAACTTGCTTTGTGCTTAGGAAATTAGCAAACTCTTTGCAGTTGACGGGAGAAAAAAAACATAGGTTTATTCACATGGGTAGATTTTTCCTTTTTAACTCACAGAGCTCAGATGCTTTGTCATATTCAGATGCTCTCTGGTGGCTACAGCACAGTGCCAAAAGCCATTAGCAGAGTCTGTTCACCATGCCTGTGCACTGGAATTACCACCTAAGTCTGGGGAGCATGATGGATAGCATCAAAGAAGAAGGTCAGTGGATTAAAGCTCTTATCAGAGATCTGTCACTCTGGCAAACAGACTAGGAAGCAATGAGCAGCAGAGAATGAATCTCACTGTTAGGCTAACAGATGTAGTACTGTGGAGATTTTTTCTGCCTTCCCCAGCTCTGTCTCTGTTTTATATGGGAATAACTGGCTGGTGCTGGAGGTCTGAGAGAATGGTGAGCTATCTTCTACCTGTGACAAAGAAATAATGTCATCTGCTAAATCTTTAGGCATGCAAACTTCAAGCTTTGGTGGCAGTAGAAACATCAGTATTTCTTGCTCAGAGGTGAGGCAATTCTTAGAGTGAAATGTAAATAGAACAGTTTCTTGCAGTAATTGGAACATGGTTTCATGTCATTTAAGGGAAAAACACAATGAAGACTAAAAGTGATTAAGGTATACAACATAATTGGGTCTCTATAATGATCTATAACTTCAACAGACATAAACCAAAAATGACACGTTGAAATATTATTACCATTCTTAGGGCAAGAACAACAGCACTATGAAGTGCTCAATAGACTTGACTGCATTGAAGAGTTATTAAGGATAGGAGCACCTGTCGGGTAGGAAAGTCCTTTCACTAATTGCATGGCCATATTGGGAAAAACATAGGTCCAGTGACCAAAGAGCCAACTGTTGTCTATATGTTCTGATACATATGTTTGTTATATATGAAAGAAAAGCAAAGGCAACAGTTTGGAGGTTTTCATGGCAGAAGTCTAGATAGTCTTCATCTAGCCATAGACTGTTTGATCACTACACTGAACCACTATCACAGAATCCATCATACAGATCTTGGTTGGGATCAAGATGTTGGATATTGTATAAGGTGGTATTCTGGATAGTTTTATGTTAACTCGATGGAAGCTAAAGTTATCTGAGAGGAGAGAACCATAGTTGAGAAAATGCCTACACAGATCTGGTTGTAGGCATACCTCAAGGGTATTTTCTTAATTGGTGACAGATGGGGGAAGACCCAACCCATTGTGGGCTAGACTAGGCTAGCAGTCGCAGGTTCTGTAAGAAATCAGGCCCAGCAGGTCATGGGAGCAAAATAACAAGCAGCACCCCTCCATGCTCTCTGTAGGAGCTCCTGCCTCCAGATCCCTGTCCTGTTCGTGTTCCCGTCCTGACTTATTTCTATGATGAAGTGTAAGCAGAACTAAACCCTTTCCTTACCAGCTTGCTTTGGAGTCATGGTGTTTCATTGTAATCATAGAAACCTGAAGTAAGACAAATGTGCGGTTCTTAGGATCTAAAACAAGTGTAGACCAAAGACAGAGAAAGCTTGGAAGGAAAGAAATGGAGGCAGAGACAAAGCAGAGGTAGGTAGATTAGTGATTGAGTCCTTCAAAATGTTAAGTCAACCATAGAAACTACAAATACTTTTCCTGAATAAATCAGATTTTTCCCACAGCTACTATAGATGGCAGGGTATTATTAAGGCTAGTCTTCAGCATACTTTATCATTCATACTGATAATGAACATACAATCTTCCTGTTTTAGCCTCCTGAGTAGCTGAGATCATATGCCTGCTCCACCAGGATAAGGTGATTTTGAGTCATTAAATTAATCCTATATTTATGTAACACCACTGTTGCCAATAATTACAAAAGACTCAAAGAGTTATTCTACGGGTCACATACTTGATACAGTAATGTTTTGTGTCCTTTACCTTTGAGTCTCATGCAGTGGTCCAGAGCAGGTGGTAAGCTCCTGAATGCTGTTGAATATCTGTCTTCCTATGTTCACTTCTCTATATTTCAATTTCAGTTCTTAAGAGAAAGTTTTGATGCTTTCGAAAGTTTGGACTAAAATGGTACAAAAGATGGCCCCTATTATCCCTCAGCCAGGCATGAGAGAGGCAGAAATGCAAATATTAAGGTAATGTAAATTGTCCCTCCCCAAGAAAGAGATTTCAAGCATTAAACACATCCACTGAAGCCAGCCTAAGTTACTGATGGTGCCAAAAAAAGAATACCCATCCTAAAGGTTTATATATCATATCAATGTTGCTTTGTAGTCTTCTGGTGCCATTCATCTAATGATGGCATGTGTCTGCTTTGTGTTATAGTCTACAAATTATTTCCTCGCAATGGCATTCTTGGGTCAACGAGTGAAGACTAAATCCCATATTTCATTCTTATAAATATCCTCAGATATGCATCATTTGTAAGATTTCTATGTGCTAACTTCTGAATCATTTCATATGCAAAATCCTACTTGTTTGATAGATGCTAGATAGATGTATTCCCACATCTACTGTAATGGTTTTCATGAAGGACAAAGAAATGTTTTAGGGTTATTAAATATGCAGATTTAAAATGTATTTTCAAAATATGTCACCTCCTAGTGGTGAATATATATGTATCCAAAACAATATAAACATTTTCTCCAAAGAAAGGGAGAAAGAAATGTCTCTAAGCATCGGGACAAGGATTAGACATGCAACAGTTAGAGTTACTTTACCTACCTATGCAATGCTTGCAGGAAAATCCTGGCACTCACAAGAAAAATGTATTCATTTCTTAACTAGTGGTGCTTTAAAAATAACATTAGCTAATGAGTATAGCATCAGTACAATATCAGCAATTATTTAGATACTACTTTTCTTTTATTGTTAACCCCAAATTTTTAAAAGTAATGAAGTCTGAAAAATTAGCCCAGGGGGGAAGAAAAACAATCTGACACATCTTAGATGATCAGACAGCTGCAAAAAAAAAAACACAGCTAGGATGCAAAACAAGTGTCCTTCTCTTTGGTTGCCTGAAGTCAATATATAAGAGGTCTCTTGTTGAAAGTGAGGACTCGAGAGTGTCACAACTAATAGGGAAATCCATCACTGAAAATTGTTAGAGCAGATTCCAAAGCAGAAAGAGTTTTGTAAAAGTGAGAGCCTTGGAAGTTTGGCCATAAAGCCTTGAAAAGATGAAAGAAAAGAAAGCTTGAATCCAAAGACAAGTATGTGACACAGAGCACCGATCAATCAGAACAGCAGTCAGAAGGCAATCAGCTTCTAATACATTTTTGTGTTGCAGGGATGTTGTCTGCATTCTTGATCTTCGTGACAGTGGTCAATGACAAATGGCCTGTCCCACGTTGAATGAAGTTGGCCACCTCTTTATTTGCAATGGCCCAAAACTTATATTTTAATGGTTTATATTAGGACCGTCCCTGGACTAAATATTAGGATAAATAACTATGAAAACGAATAAATGATTACCAGTAAATACCACTCTCCCACTTGCCCTTTTAAATTACATATCCAGTGCTCATTGTTTTAGGTTGGCTTAAAGCTATGGACTTTTCATCTAATTTTATGTTCATACAAATTATATATGAGTGTATCAAAAAGAGGGTAATATCTTATTGGTAAGACAGGGACAGCAGAGAGTCAACCTTGTAGCTTATGTTAAAACCCTGCAGTACAGCTTCATTAAGAAATTGACAATTGTTGTTCGTATATCTTTTGTGAAACAGTCTTAAGAATCTGCAAATAACTCTACTCTATCACTTTTCAGTCAAGAGCTGTACAGTAATTCCCCCAAAAATCTCATTGCATTTATTGACACTTTTAAATTTGACATTTCTGGCTCTGTTGGGAGGAATTCTGTTCTTCTAAATCTTGGAAATTTAAAATAATTAGTGAAAATGAATATGCTTTAAATGTTACAAATATGTAAATAAAATGTGATCTTTCTGGATGAAGAGAGTACCATGGTTTATTTTTATTTTTTAATTTACCACACTAAAAATGAAAACAGAAAATTCAATAGCAATACCCTGGATCATCATATATGTAGTATTAGCTGCGCATCCTACATTAACAGTCCTGACTTGACGTCAAAAACTTTCGGAAGGAGATTGGGTAAATGGTGCAGTCAGTAAAGACTTACCCTTGCAAGCACAAGAATTGACATTTTTAAAATGTGATCAGGCTGGCCCAGATTTGTAAGATCAGTGCATTAGCTGGCCTTCTTGCCCAACCCCAGATAAATGACCCTGACTAAAAAATCAAGGTGTAAAATACTTAATGAATGACAATTGAATTTATATTTTGACCTTCCTTTATATGCACATGAACACACACACACACACACACACACACACACACACACGAGAGGAGAGTGGAATTTAAGGTCAAATTTTTATTGAAGATTTTTCTTCAATTTTCCTTGTTTATATTTTCTTCTAAATCCTGTCTTCTGACAACTTTTCTCCCCCCACCTACATATCTCATTCATATCATGTGTGACAATTCATGTAAATTAATAAATCAGAAAATAAAATATATTTTTAAAAATATTTTCCTATTTACTAAATTTTATACATAGAGTTTACTAGGTTTTAATTTTTTGTTACTGTCCTTTTACTTTCAAGCCATATTAGTTCTTCTCTTTGTGTATATGTGCACCTATATGTTCACATGTGGGTAATACAGGTATGCACGTGCCATGGCACATACATAGAGATGAAAAGACAATCTTGACTGTCTATCTACATTTCAGGCAGAGTCTCTTCTTCATGATTGCACACACCACACCACTAACCCATCAGCCTTCCAGGGATATATTTTCTCCTCCTACCATCTCATTATAGGAATCCTGGAATGACTGAAGTCCTAGTTTACCAAGTTTCCCCAAGGGTGCTCACAATTCAACCTCAAATCCTCACATATTGCCTATCAGATGATTTGCTGAAATGAGCTGCGTCTCCAACATCCGAGAGATATTCTCTCCTCTCCATCATCCTCCTTTTTCTCCTGTAATGACTAGACTTGTGAACTGCGTGTCCCATGTTTTCCAAAGCATATTCCCCACTTTCTTAAACCAGTATAATTTTTAACCTCATTCTTCTCAATATGTATCTTGACATCCATTCACCTGTCATCAAAGCAGTTGCTTTTTGCATCAGAAGGAGAGCATTTCAGAAAGCCACAACTACTCAAAATTTAGAAAACAGCTGACAGCAGGGTACCTGGCCTCATTTAATATATCTACAACACAGATCCTGCACTCAAAGCTCAGAGACATTGAGGATGAATAGAAAGGAAGAAAGATAGAAAGACACAGGAAGTCTCCTGTAACATTGTAGCTTCTAGCTATGATAGGGAAGGTACACCCATGAAATTTCAATATAGCTGTCTTAACAAAGTCTAGACAATTCCAACAGCAGTTGACATCTCAATTTAGATGGAGGGAATCTCACATAGTCCCACACTTAAATGAGGAACTATAAGCAATTAATAACTGCTGGAGAGGGAGACTTAGTCTTCCCAAAAGATGAGCCCCCAGATTAATTATTCAAAACTGAGTAGTAAGTTCTAGAAATGTATACATGACGGGAACTCTGAACTAAATTACTAGGCTGTATTTGAAGGTTGTTTGAAGGTATATCTGAAAAGAGTGATTAAAGAAAAGGAGGCAGTGAATTTGGGAGGAATATCAGACACATCCAGGTAAAAGGGAGTCAATGGAAGGGATAAATGTTATTAATTATATTTTAAAGAAAATGAAAAGATCCAGCACATATGTGCAATGGATGATTAGTTTTCATGGTTGAAAGTGCCAAACAACTGTCACACAAATAAATAAATGATATAACCAAGATGATCTGAGAAATTGAGAGTAGATAATTATGAAATGAAATGTAGCCTTTCCTTTATTTGATTAGAATTTGTTGTTTGCTTGTTGCTTTGGACAGTGTCTCATGTAGCTAAGAATGGCCTTGAACTTGTTTTAACTTGGGAGTCTCCTGCCTCCACTTTCCAATTACTGGTCTTCAAATGTATAAGGTCCTGGGATTCCAACTAGTGCTTTCAAACTGAAATACATACATCAATGAAATGCATTCATAAATATGTAAATATACCTTGCAAAACAAAAGCATTATCTGGGATTATCAGTAATTAAATGATCACCATTCTGTAAAAGAGTTTAATTTTTAGAGATATTTGTGCGTGTTCATCCTTGTATCAGGCTATGTATCTCACATGCTTTCTAATCTTTATCACACTAGGTACAACTTATGACATGGGGAAAGTAGTTGGAGGGGTGTATAGCATTTAACTATGAAAACTAGGATGTAAAATTACTTACCATGGTAAGAATAACTAGTATTTTTTTAACAAATCCTGTGTTTCTGTCATGTGGTTTCCATTTACACTTCAAACTTGGCCATTGTAGGGTCACATAGGTATGACTTTGTTATCACTGAACTGAGATCAATTGATAGTGTAGAAATGTAGAAGGGAAAATGACAGAGGGCAGGGAAGTAAAAAATAAAAATAAATAAATAAATTTTAAAAAGGACTCATCCAAAGGAAAATCATTGCACATTAATTCTGCACATTTTCATAATCTTTAATGACTATTTTAAATCACTATGTGCTTAAGGCATTAGGAAATAAAGCACACATACCTCAGCATTTCTTAATGTGCTTGTAGCTCATACCTGGAACTACATTCCAGTATGATTTGTTCCCATTTTCATTAAATCTAGGGCTTTTAAAATTTTTTATTTCCTTCTCCTGTAGATTCACCCATAAAATATGTTGAGGGATCATATCTTCTCTTGAGACTTCTTTTTTTTTTTCCTCCACTACTATATATTTCAAAATGATAGCCCAGAGGTGGAATAGGAATTAAGTGGTGGAAGATGCATGGGGAGTGAGGCTGAGTCTGTGGTTAGGAGAATAAAGCAAGGAAAGATTTGAAGAGGAAATAGGCTCATGGCTTAAAGTATCGCCCTCGCTTAATGCAGGTGAGGGCTTGTGCTCTCCAGCAGAGACATATTTTCATGAAACGTTATAGTTATTCACAGATCTTAAAGCTTGGAAAGTAAAGACTCAGCTAGAAAGTTTGAAAGCTTGTTAAAATTCAGATATCTCTAGAAACCTTCTAGATTGAGTACAGTCCTAAGATTAGGTAAGGTTGAGGCGGTATTTCAATGGCAGTGGGAAGTGCAAGGACAGTCATTTATGAGATTAGACAGAATACAGGCTTTGGAAACCACTGTGCCTTGTGATAAAGGGGGAGAAGAGAAACCCAGGACTACGAAATGCCAAGAACTGAGTGGGATTAAATAAGGAATGTGTCTTCTAACTCTCCCTATTACAGATAATTAATTATTAAAATAATAAAGTCTCCA
This sequence comes from Mus minutoides, assembly GCA_902729485.2. Classification (NCBI taxonomy): domain Eukaryota; kingdom Metazoa; phylum Chordata; class Mammalia; order Rodentia; family Muridae; genus Mus; species Mus minutoides. The sequence continues at coordinate 354,748 of LR749567.1, forward strand.
GAGAAAAACATGGAATACCTTGTTGTTTAAGTAAAGATTTAAGCAGTACCACCAGCCCCCACATGAAATGAAAGTAATAAAATACGATACCTTTTAAAAATGGTATGTTTATTAAATTGTAAGCCATCTCAAGGCTTGGAACATGCCTCCTTTGTGTGTATCCACTATATGACCTTGGTATCTTCACACAAGATCTATCTTGATGAAGTCATTACTTATGATATAGCCACTCAACTAGAAAATATTTTTTCTAGTTCCAGGATTTACAGAAACTGTCCAAAATCTTGAATTCAAACTATGCAGCTTTGGCTGCTCCTCTCTTATAAACCCTGTGAGATTTTTTATTTACATCTCAAATGCTGCCCACGGATTCCAGTCCCCTCTGCCACAGAGTTCAACCCCACTCCCTGTGACCCTTCTCTTCTAAGAGGGTGGTGATCCTCCTGGGTATTCCCTTTCCACTCTAGTGTGTCAAGTCTCTGCAGGATTAGACACATCCTCTCTCCCTGAAGCCAAACAGTCAGAGGAATAAATTCTACACACAAGCAACAGCTTTATGGACATCCCTAGATCTAGTTGTTGTAGGATCCACATGGAGTTAGAACTGTAAGTACACCTTTGCTACATATGTGCCCCAGTCTTGGTCCTGCCCATGTATGCTGTGATGGTTTATATATGTTTGGCCCAGGGAATGGCACTATAAAAAGGTGTTGCCCTGTTGGAGTAGGTGTGGCTAATATCGAGTAGGCATGGGACTGTGGGTGTAGGCTTTAAAATCCTCATCCTAGCTGCCTAGAAGTGAGTATTCTGCTCACAGCCTTCAGATGAAGATGTAGAATTCTCATCTCCTCCTGCACTGTGCCTGACCAGATGCTACCATGTTCCTGCCTTGAGGATAATGGACTAAATTTCTGAACCTGTAAGCCAGCCCCAATTAAATATTGTCATTTATAAGACTTGCCTTGGATTTGGTGTCTTTTCACAGCAACAAAACCCTAGGACATATGCTCTTTAGTTGGTAGCTCAGCTTCTGAGAGCTTCTAGGGATCCAGGTCAATTGACTCTTTGGGTCTTCTAATTGAGTTCCTATTCCATTCAGGAACTTCAATGTTTATCAGCTCTTCTATATACATCCCCAACCTCTGTCCAGTGTTTGGCTGTAGGTATCTGTATCTGTTTCAGTCTGCTGCTGTGTAAAGCCTCTCAAAGGACAATTATGTTAGGCTCTTGTCTGAAAGCATAACAAAATACCATTAAAAGATTTAGGGATTGGGGCTTACCTATGGGATGGGTTTCAAGTTGAGTGAGTTATTGGTTGGCCATTACTTAAGTCTCTACTCCATCTTTGTCACTGAATTTTTTATAGACAAATTTTGAATTGAGAGATTTGTGAGTGGGTTGGTGTCCTTATCCCTCCACTGGGGATTCTGCCTAGTTACAGGAAATGAACACTTCAGGTTCTATATCCCCACTGCTATGTGTTTTGGCTATGGTCTCAGGCATTTTCTCCTGGCTGTCTACCCCATCCCAGGTCTATGGCACTTCCTAGAGATTCCCCTCCTTCACCCCACACTGGTAGATTCATATTTCCATTCATTTTCCTGGCCCTCTGGACCTCTTTTCTGTCTTTTCCTACAACTGATCCTGCTCCCCCCATTCTCTTCTCCCCTCTTCCACGCTCACTTCCTCTGCCTCCTATTGCTATTTTATTTCCCTTTCTAAAACTATGTGACTGTTGCAAAATAATTTTGAATGCCAAGGTGGGATAGCAAAAGAGAATGGAGCTTTAAATTTTTAGTGCCCTGATGTATAGTTAAATAACACATGCTTGTCTTTGGTGACTTGCTTATTTATTTTCACCAATAGCATGGGTACTATTATAATGACTCTGCAATAGTTTAAAGTAGCCATGCCCAACTTGTTGCCTATGAGCCAACATATATTCGACAGTGGCCCAACACATTTGTAAATGAAAACATGATGAGCCATGCCAAAAGATGGTCACCTGAGCACAAGGTATTACTTTATCAAACATTACTCTGGGTCCCAAAGCAAATATATCTTTCAATGCATCCCAAACATACAACATTGAATTTATTTCTTAGTAAGAGAAACTCTTTTGTCCTTAATACAGAATACTTCCCTAGCTGTCAAGTGCTGCAGCATGCTAGCAGCACAAGAGTTCATTTACTATATGATATATAGGTATCTGTTCTTTCTCCAGCTTCTGTAGTAGAGGCCATTGTCTCCAATTTCATTACCCGAGAGGCAAATCTGAAGCCATGGTGATGAAGATTTGAGGGAAATGGGTGATTTATATGGTGAGTGATCTCAGAAGACACTAGTAAGGGAGTGAGAAAAACAAGAGAGAATAGAAAAATAAGCCAGGCATGGTTAAATTTCCAGCCTTACCTTGGCTCTCAGGGAGTTGTGAAGTGTATAATACATTTCAAAATATGTAACTATATAGCAACTATGAAGAGCGAATGACCTGGATTGTTGGAGGGAGTACATAGACCCACACCATTACCCACATCCTGACCCTGATAACCCTGACTCCAGAACTCCTCTGGAAGCATCTTCTTTGAAGTGGACCCAAGACACCCTGAACTTGTGAGCAGCTGGCTTAAGGGAGGTCCTGTCATAAACCTCAATCCAGTGACTGTACATAGGGTTCTATGAAATTCCTTGTTTTCTGCATGTTCAGAGGTTTATACTATAGTGTGACTGCTTTGTGAATGTCTGACCAGAACCCTAACCTGTGTGGGTGACTGGTTACTTTTTGAGGAGGACAGATAATACTTCCCAAAAGCCAAACTTGCCATAACACTCTGTGATTCTTCATGCTAACAGTTTTTAGGAGACTTGCAAATGAGGGTGGAGTGTTCTCTTGGTGAAGCAAAAAACTGGGGCATCTGCAGTTTGGCTCCAGAGCTGAAAATTTAGTCCAGCTCCTATCTATTAGTGTTAGCCAAGAGCAGGCTGCTTGTTCTTCTTCAGGAGTCAAGGGAACATGTGTCAATCATCTGCTCTTGGCAGAAATTTGTAACAGGGGCTGGAAAGTGTGACTCAGGGGGAGGCTTGTAGGCTCAGCAAAAATACCATCTGTTATTCAGTTTGTTATCTCTCTGTCTGAGTCTAAGCTCATTTAGTCACAAATAATAGTGAACACCTCAAATAGAATGAAATTCATTAATCCACTATTGTCACTTAACAGGAGAATAATATGTGTCCCTGATCATTGCAGGTATCGAGTATGGAAATTAGGTCAAAGTGAGTGGAAAAGGTTTGATTTTCTTCCCTTCTCTTAATAAGTCTCTAAATCATTTTTCACATTTGTTTTTCTATAGTATGTATGTGTATGCCTTTGTGCGTGTGTTTGTGCATGTGGTTATATTCATATTGTGTGTGTTTGTCTATTTGTGTGTTCATGTATGTGTTTTGTGTTTATGTGTGTATTTATATGTGTATTTGTGTGCCTACGTGTGTATGCACTTGTGTATGTGTGTGTGTTTGTGTGTGTGTGTGTGTGTGTGTGTATGCAAATTCCAGAGACACATGATCCATTGCAAGATCCAGTGCTTTCCATACATGTAACTTCCAGAGATAGAACTCAGGTCCTTAGACTTTACTACAATCATCTTTACTCGTTGAGAAATTATGTTAATCTGTTTCATTTTTTGCAGAACCCACTTTTTGTTTCTGTCTGCTGCTGATCACTACCTTACAGGACCCCCAATGTAGTAATTCAGTTCCTCTGTTTTTCTGAAATCCCAACTTCAAGAAAACTCCAGATTCATAGTTTCTGAATCTGAGTTCAAAGCCTTGCAGGAAGGAAACTGATGCTGATAATCAATGAGAAATCTATTCCCACAAGCTATCATTGGAGAGCTAAGATGTAGCATAAAACTTGCTGAGAGTAACTCATCCTGGTCAACTCAAAGACAATGCAGGCTGAAAAGGTAGCAAAAAAGCATTTCTTCTCTACTCTCTGAAACACAAGTCTCTAATGCATAGAAAGGGGCATGTAGGGAGGAATAATTAAGTGTTTACCTTAAATGTATTTACAGACTTGAGTGGAAGCAAATCAAATTACGAGCTCTGCTGCTCCCCTCTTAATTATCCCTTATTATACAGTGTCAATATGAACTAGAAATGAAGAAATAAATAAAGTAGTATCCTTGTAAGGTTTCTACATCTTATGTTTGCCCTAAGACAACTGAGTTTCATGCATCAAATTTCCATTATGAATTAGTAGCATCTTTAAGAAAGAAATTTTGTAGTAAATGTAAGACTTTAAAATAGTTCATTCCTATATACCCGGTAATTTTATTTAAGAGAAACTATCACAAAAAAATCAAAATACTAGGAAAAGTGTTGCATACCACATGTGTGTCACAGAAGAATTTGCAAACAAAAAGAGGTAATAAATTATATATGTCACAGGGAAAAATAATAATTAATAAGCTACTAGAATAGTTTGTAGTCATTAGAGTTGTGCCCTAAAGAGTGTAATGCATCATAGGAAATGCTAACATATTCTTAAGTGAAGCAATATGCAATAGTGTCAGAGAGCTAAAAATATTAGGATAAAATGATGGAGAAAATTGTTATCCCAAGACAAGTGTCAGAGGGGTGAAATTATAATTCCTCTCTATTTTCTGAGATCATCACAATGTAAACCCTCACTGTATTTAGAAAAGATGGTTTGCACAATTGTTAACATATTGTCACTGCCTTTTACGGGGAATGGTTTGTATTCCCTGGCACTATTTCTTTCCACTTTTCAATGTGCTACCAGCTCTCTTGAATCCTACTGCATCTGGAAAGGATTTTATAAATTAAATACAATATCACTGAGAACTTAGAAACCACTGAGATGAAAATAGAAAAGCCAGCTTAAGCAACTACAGTGAAGAACATTTGGAAAGGTCTTGGAAAAGTAGCTTTAAAGAAAAATAAACTAGTAGAGGTGGAAAGAACCTGTAAATCTGAGAAGTGTCTAAAGCTATAGCTGTCAAAGATAAAACATGGCTGTGCTAGAAGGCTGGACATCCCTCTCTACGTATCTCATGTATCACTGGGGACATTGCACAGGAGAGAGTAATTAGCACATGCTATAGGGATAATCAGCCTTGTAGATTGTCTTTTCCAAATACCTATTCTTAGCCAGATTCTCCTGCCTGTTTATGGGAGACTAGAGTATTATAAAATCATCATATGGAAGTGAAAGAATTTACACCTCTAATACTACAAATGAATAAAAGGTGGCTTTCTCACGGAAATTGTTTTAAGACAGTGGTATGCTTAGATAGCATTAAAGGTAATCTAAGTAAAGTCACCCTCGTATGATGGGTTACAGAATACAACAGGATACTTTCCAAAACCTGCTGTGTATACCCAGGCCTGAGGATACCACAAAAAATTAAAGTATTTTGGCTGAGAAATGTATTTGGCAGATTATGTCCATACCATCTTTAACAGGGGTTCCCTTAAAAATCCCATAGTTGTTCTTTCTATGGGGTGGCAGTTCCCTTTGGCTCATCCAGTCCTTTTCCTAACTCTTCCATTGGAATCCTCAGGTTCAGTATGATGGTTGGCTGTGTGTATTTGCTTCTGTCTTAGTCAAACCACCAACTAAAGAGAATACATGGATGGGTTCATGGCTACAGCTCCATATGTAGCAAAGGATTGCCTTATCTGGCATTAGTGGGAGGGGAGGCCCTTGATCCTGTGGAGGGGGATGCTAGAAGAGTGAGGCAGGAGTGGGTGGTGGGTGGGGGAGCACCCTCTTAGAGGCAAAGGGGAGGGGCATGGTATGGGGGTTTGAGGAAGGGAGACCAGGAAGGGGGGTAACAATTAAAATGTAAATAAATAAAATAACTAATTATTAAAAAATTACATAGTAAAAATTTTTTTTATCATTTCCTAATCTCACAAGCCACATTGTTACCCATGTTTCCAAAGCAGTAACTATTGCCCTTGAGTAAAGTGAAACAAAATTTGTTAAATAGTACTGACAAATTTCAGAACTCCCTTGCCCTAAGTTCCAGATAATTTCCAAAGTACACTAACCATAAGAGTCAGAACACTAGTTGAGTTGGCTAATCGGTTTTCAGGCAGTTGTCTTTAAGTGGTTTCAAACCATCTAACATAGGATTGTAAATATACAGAAATCATAATGAACAAATACCTTTAATGAATGAGTATGTAATTTCTGTCACTCTTGTAGAAACAATAGTTAATTCTATTATCATTCCTATACCTACATTATACCTACACTTAATATTTGTCTCAGGCTCTCATGTCATGTTTCCAGCTCGTTCAAGGTATTACAAAGTGAAGCAGACTAATAAAGGCCAGCATAGATCTTTATCACTAACTGTTGTACCCAAAACCTGGAAAAGAAGTGTTTTTCATGATATAATATACCATAAGAGTCATAGCATGCCTTTATGGAGAGATGTAAAATATGGCTTTCTACACTTGGATGTCACCAAAAATGAAATGAAGGATTCAGTGCCGAAAAGATGACTCAGTGGTTAGTCATACTTGCAGCTCTTTCAAAGTCCTTAGTTCAGTCAGGTCACATCAAACCACCTTGAAGTTCAGCTCCAAGGGGATCCAATGTTACATTTCTGTCATCTGTGAGCATTCATACACAGCTCTCTCTCTCTCTCTCTCTCTCTCTCTCTCTCTCTCTCTCTCTCTCTCTCTCTCTCACACACACACACACACACACACACACACACCACAAACACATACATTTAATTTTTTTAAAGTTCATTCAAGTTTCTCTAGATGAGTTCATGAGTTTATTAGAAGTTGTTTGCATAGTCAGCCATGTCTGCAAACAGTTTCAGTTTTCTAATGTCACAATCCCATTTTATAAGCTTCCACTTTGTCTAGCACTAAGTTCTAGAAGAAGTGATGCAAATCTAGATTCAGAGTACCATACTGAAGAATGATAAAAGGTAAGTGAATATAGGCAAAGACAATATAGGATACAAACAAAACTAGGTTCTAGGAAAGAAGTTACATCTCTGCATACATTCTTCCCTTTCCCTTAACTGGCTTCTGCTGGGTATAGCAAACACAGTCTAACAGTAGATGACTAAGTCTTAGTCACAATCTGGCAGGTAGAAAACCTGAAATAATGTAGCCTTAACATCCTACTCAATTTAAATTAGGAATGCTTAAAGAATCAAGCCTCAAACTAAAACTCAGTTAATGAAGATTATACCTGGAAAGTAATAAAATTATCAAGTCTCATATAGGAAAAATAGATTTTTTATAATTTTATTTTAATATGCGTTTTATCTGATACTAAATCATACTAAACTTTTCTGTATCATTCACATGTCTTTCTTGTCAGTTTATAAAATTCTGTTACTATAATCCTTCATTTTGAATTTTTTATTAGTGTGCATATGAGTGGGCCCTTTCTTTATATGAACACCAGGGGTATGAGGTACCTTAAGAAGCCAGAAGAGAGCAATAGATCTCATGGAAATGGAACTACAGGTACTTAACTAATATTCTATGCAATAGTAGTGCATTTACTTGACCACAAAGACATCTCTATGACCCTATATTTTAATTGATGTATCTTATTATTGGTTTTCCCAGGTATCTTTACATACAACTTAGATCTGTATCACAGTGATAGCATAGTCGCAGTGGACTGAATCTTCCCTTATCAATCATCAGTCCAAATCTTGGCTATAGACTTAGCTATTGGCCAATCTTATGCATGCATTTTCTCAACTGAGGATTCCTCTACCAGGTGACCCTAGCTTGTGTCAAGTGAGCAAAATACTAACCAGCAAGTCACCCTCTGGCATATAACCTTCAGACCCTACTGTTGAAGACAAAACATAATTGAGTTAAAGAATATGGAAAAGTCAAGCTGGTACCAATTTAGAAGCCTAATTTCTACTGATTGGCTTCCATACGCACTAACCAGTGGTATATATATATATATATATATATATATATATATATATATAATCAGAAGGGGATAAAAATAATCATCGGTCTTATCTACACATGAACTACAATATCTGTAGCTTCTCAAGATGTAGACATGGGTGCAATAGTGATATGGGTGTCATGGGATTAATCAATCAATTTCTAATTGAATTCTTGGATTTAAGGACACTCCAAAGGCAGAACCCATTCCTGACACTGTTACTAGGCCCAAGAACCTATACTTAGAATAATTGGTCATAAGCCCTAGGGAAGGGCATGATATTGATTGTTAAGTTGATTCCTCATAACTTATCATTACACCAATAAATTAGTTCTTCTGCCAACCCTTATAAGATAATCTACTTTTCCTATTAAGTAGAGATTAACACAGAGATTCTAGTTAGTTAGAATCTAGTTCTATTCTTGTTAACAAGCAGAGAGCAAAAATGATTATAACTAACTATGCTCAAATAATTTGAAGACAACATGAAAATACTCTTAGAGAACAAAGTCAAAGAGATGAATTAAATAAGAAAGCAAATACAAAGTATGATACTAGAATCCAATAAAGATTCAGAAATATGGAAGAAAAATATTCTTATTAAAAACATAGTAATTATCATGAATGTTCCACTTCAATAATGAAAAGGTTATATGACAAAAACAAGAGAGATAAATGATATTATAAATAGGCCTAACAGACATCTCAGAAAATTCAACACAAACAGTAAAGGGCACGTATTCTTCTCAGTTGCATATAGAACTTTCTCCAACATTAATCACTCCTTAGGACACAAAGTAAATATAGGAAAATTAGAATTTACCATCCTGTGTGCTATCTGGCCAGTAATAAAGTTAGTTCAACTCATAGAGGCTACCTCCAGTAGCAAAACAGGGCATCAAGTGGAAGGATGGGGTTGCCATTCCACAGTCAAAGACCCTGATCCAGAATTGTTCATGTCTAAAAAGAACTGCAGGGACAAAAATGGAGAAGAGAATGAGGGAAAGGCAGTCTAGTAGTGACCAGCCCAACTTGGGATCCATCTCAAGGAAAGGCTCCAATGACTAAAACTGTTACTGATGCTATGGTGTGCTTACAGACAGGAGCCTAGCATGGCTGTCCTCTGAGAGGCTCAACAGACAGCTGACTGAGAGAAATGCAGATACACCCAACCATTGGACTGAAGTATGGGACCCCTGTGTTAGAATTAGAGAAAGAGTGGGAGAAACTGATGAGGGGGAGGTGACTCAGTCGAAAGACCAGAATCTCAACTAAGCTGGACTGTTGAGAACTCTCAGACAAGGAGCCATCAACCAGGCAGAATACAAGAGCTATTTGGAGGGCCCCAACACATATACAGCAGAGGGCTGCCTGGTCTGGCCTCAGTGGAAGAAGAGGTGCCTGACACTTGAACCCTGAAGAGACATGAGGCCCCAGGGAGTGGGGAAGCCTGGTGGGGGGAGGGAATCCTCTTGAAAAAATGGGGCAGGAGGGATGGGATAAGAAACTGTTAAATGGTGGATTAAGAGGGGGACAATGACTGGATTGTAAAAAAGAAATAAAATTAGTAAAAAAAATTAAAAACATAATAGAAATACTTTATAATATAATGTCTTTTACATTGTTTCTAAACATGGAAGAAATATACTAAGATGAAATACAAACCTAAATTAATTCATAATTATACAAAAGTCATTGGCAAAAAGTAAGTAAATGAAATACATTTTTAATCATGGGCTCTCACATTGCAACTTTATATGGAGACTCTGGATGGAAATATGATAAGATTCTGAGATTTACTCTTACACAGAATAAAAATGCTTTCAATATCAAAAAGATCAATAGTATATTATCAATTGTTCTACCATCACTAAGTAAAAAGACTGGCCAAATGAATTACTAATATCAAAAAAAACATATATGTAATTACAAGTAATAAGAGTGTTTAATATATTTTTCAGATTTTCTTATTATCTGCAAATGTATATCGGTAACTTCTTATGCTTACATTATAAATACTGGGTTCTAATTTTGAAGGAAATGCTTTGTGGCATAAAAGATTCATTATCTGTGAGAAATCTATTTAAAAATGATGATCTTTTTAAAATGGTTAATAAGATATTTGCATTTACATTTGAAAAGCCAGATATTCTCACTGAAATATATAACATCAAAGCACTACACAGATCAGAGGATATGATTCCCTCTATCATCAGTTGAGCTATTGAACCTAAGTATCCAAGGAATTCGCATGAAAAAAAATAAAATTTCAGCATTTTCACAGTTGCAATTTTCTTCTGAAACTTCATGATAATGCTGACACTGAAATTCAATTATAGTTTGTAATTTAAGAATATTGTACAGTCTTTTGAATAATAGCGTGTGAAGTGTATTTTTGCTATTATTAGAACTCCAAACACTTTTTTATTTTCTGGAAAACAGAGAACTAGTCTAACCATTTTGTTACAAGCACTGGGGATAGTTTTGTGCAAGGATAGCATTAACATCACCTTGCCAACAGTGTTCCCCATTATACTCTGTCCACTGACACCTTCAACAGATGTGACGAAGAGGTACTATTCCCTGGCATCATCCTGAAGAGTAATATTATTTATGATAACAGTTATTATTCATTAACGTTCAACAAAGACAAGTTCCCTGTCCCTGAGGTCCTTATCTCAACCGGGCATCACAAATAACTAACCCTGGAAATTGGAATGTGTCTTCTGAAGGGGTTTTCTTTTGAGTAGCAGCAAGGATGCATGACAGCTTATTTCCCTTTTGTTTTTTATTCTTCTCTCATATATTACATTTGGACCTCAGTTTCTCCTCTCTCCCCTCTTCCAAGTCTCTCCCCCTTCTTTCCTCTAGCTTAGATTTACTTCTCCATTTCTTTTAGAAAAGAACAGGCCACCCAGGGAATATCAAAGAAACATTGCATAACAATTTACAATAAGACTAACCAAATACCCTCATATCAAGGTTAAATAGGGATAGATGAGGAAGAACAGAGTCCCAAAAGCAGGGAAAAGAGACACAGCTCCTTTTCCCACTGTTAGGAGTGGTAAAAGGACAACAAGCTACATAACTATAACATATGTGCAGAGGATATAGGTCCGATCCATACAGGTTCTCTAGTTGTTGGTTCACTCTCTGTGAGCTTTTTTGAGCAGTGTTTAGTTGATTCTGTGCACCACGTTCTTGTGGTCTTCTTAACACTTCTGGTTTTTACAGTCTTTCCTACCCTTCTTCTGTAGAATTCCCATTCTCTGCCTAAAGTCTGTTTATGGGTACGTGCATCTGCTCCCATCAATTGCTGGATGAATCCTCTCTCATTGTGATTATGCTAGACTCAGGTCTACCAGTATATTCTAATCCATTCTATTTCCTCTTACTAATGAAATCCATGCATCTTGTCCTTGAGCCCACTTGTTACGTAGCCTCTCTTGGTCTGTGGACTGTAGCATAATTATCCTTTTTCTTTACAGCTAATACCCACTTATAAGTAATACATATAATTTTTGTCTTTCTGGGTTTGAATTATATAACTCAGGGTGATTTTTTTTCTAGTTCCAACCATTTGCCTGCAAATTTTATGATGTACTTTTTTTTAACACTTGATTATTACTTCATCGTGTAAATGTACCACATTTTATTCATCCCTAGGGACATAGTTGTTTCCATTTTGGGCTATTATGAATAAAGCTGCTATGAAGGTAGCTGAGCAAGTATCCCTGTGGAAAGTTGGGATATCCTTTGGGTATATACCCAGGAGTGGTATAGCTGGATCTTGAGGTAGATTGATTCCAAATTTTCTGAGAAACGACCATATTGACTTCAAAAAATGACTGTATATGCTTGTAGTCCAACAAGGAGTGCATGTTCTCCTTGTTCCCCATTTTTACTAACATGAGCTGTCACTTGAGCTTTTTATATTAGACATTCTGACGTATGCAAGATGGAGTCTCAAAGTAGTTTTGACTTTCATTTCCTTGATGAACTTTTCTTTAAGTGGTTCTTAACCACTTGATATTCCTTTGTTAAAAATTTTCTCTTTAGATATGTACCCAGTTTTTCAATTGGATTACTTGAAATTTTGATGACTAGTTTCTTTAATTCTTTACATATTTTGGGTATGAGTCCTCCCGTGAGATGCGTAGTTAGAGAAAATCTTTTTCTATTTCAAAAATGCAAATCTTAAAGAGCTTTCCACAAATCTTCCCCAACCAGTTCACCTCCTGATGAATTAATTACACTTCTTTCTTGGAAGTCATTCTCCATTCAACTTGTTTTTTCTTATTTTTTCCCTCTGTGCTCAAATGGCTCTCTCTCTCTCTCTCTCTTTCTCTCTCTCTCTCTCTCTCTCTCTCTCTCTCTATATATATATATATATATATATATATATATATATATATATATATATAGTCAGGTGTATACAGAAAAACCCTGGCTCGAAAAACCAGAAAAAAAAAAAAAGATAAGCACATGCCTTTAATCCCAGCACTCGGGAGACAGAGGCAGGCAGATTTCTGAATTCGAGGCTAGCCTGGTCTACAAAGTGAGTTCCAGGACAGCCAGTGCTATACAGAGAAACCCTGTCTCAAAAACAACAACAACAAAACAAACAACAAAACAAACACAAACAAGCAAAAAAAGATAAATATTCAAATATATAAATTTTAAAATGAAAATATTAAGTTAAAATCAACTATATAAACTGCATTATTAGAGATACAGCTTGCATATCAATTCTCATTAAAATATGATCTAATCAATTTTAGCATGATGATTTTGTAGATGAAGCTCAATTTATTTAGTTACTCACTGTGAGTGCATGTACATTTTTTATACTAGTAAGCTAAAACTTGTATGTACATATATAAAAAAATGGTCAACAACAGCTGTCTTCCTAGGACATTCTCCGCTATATTAATTTTTGAGACAGGATGTCTCATTAGGCAGCAATTACCTGTCCCACCAGTCCAAGTGTGAAGAATTCAGGCCCATACTGCAGCACAGATGAATTTTTTGTTCTTTTGGTAGCTGCCAATCATCAAAACACGTCTCCATATTCACACAGAAAGGACTTCCCCCAATTAATTGTCTCCCCCACCCATTATTTTTTACAACCATTTAATAGCTCAAGTATTTCAGATAACTACAACAATAATTGTAGCTTTCAACATCTAGCTAGTTATGACTATGAATGCAGTTGATCTTAATTATTTGTATTTTTTTTTTGGACGCACATACTGGCCTAGTCATTAACATTTCTTTCTGATCCTAAAAATGATCTGTCCAGCCATACTCTCAGAGGGGCATGTTCAAAACTACACATGTTGAGCTGTGCACATTCCCAGCCAAGGTCAAATATGACAAACCTGTTATTTGTCTCATTTAGCAATATAAAGCATGACACATTTGTATGTGTGTGTGTGTGTGTGTGTGTGTGTGTGTGTGTGTGTGCGTGTGTGTGTGTGATTAGTTACTGAATTTTTGCTATTAAAAATTATCTGTAAGTGTTGTGCTTAAAATTGTCTCACCATAAAGAAAAGAAGGCCAAGGGACGCTTTTAAAGTTCCAATTAGGAAAAATATGTGTATCCTACAAAGATATGTTCAGACATGAGTTATGGTACTACTGTGGCTTTGAACTTAATTTTAATGATCAAAGACCATATATTGAATAGATGTCTCTAATTAAAAACATATGTTTTAAAGTTTATATATTGGTCAGCTGGCAGATCTGCTGGGACAAGAGACACTTTGGAACCTATCCTCATATTTTGCACAGGAGAAATGATGCCCTGTTGGATAATCCACTATTTAAGACAGCTTTATAAAACACAAACTATAATTTGAATCACATGTCAGACATTCTGTTAAAACCTACAGCTCTACAAATTTAAAGTATTTTGGAGTGCTTTATACTGCCCTGTATGCCTCAGCCACTATGTGGAACCATTGCTACTGCTACAGTAGGTTTTTAAGTATTCTGGAACCATGAATCAAAGTATGAAGAGTAGTGTGAAAACAGATAAAACTGCAGAAAAAAAAGATACTTTTTTTCAGACTGTAGCATGCTTGGAGTGTGAATGGGAGGAACTGAGGAGTGTCCATTTTACCTTTCCCTTTACTAAACATGTCTGCCCAACTCCTCTTCAGACTTAAAAGCAATGAACATCATTGAACAAAATAAAGACATTGTTAAAATCCTTGATAATACTCCAAAATAGTCTGATAATGTAAGGGAAAGACTGAAACTATTTTCCTGAGTTTTGTAATATGTATAGGACAAATCAAAAAACCCTGAGATTCTATCTTACACCAATCAGAATGGCTAAGATAAAAACTCAGGTGACAGCACATGTTGGCGAGAATGTGGACCAAGAATATTCTTCCATGCTGTTGGGATAGCAAACTGGTAAAAAAAAAAAAAAAAAAAAAAAAAAAAACTCTCTAGAAATCAATATGGAGTTTTCTCAGATAATTGCAAAGAGTTCTACCTGAAGACGCAGCAATACCACTCCTTGGCATATACCTAAAAGATGCCTCACTGTGCCACAGGGACACTATGTTCATAGTGGCCTTATCTGTGATAAGCAGAAGCTGGAAACAACCCAGATGTCCCACAGCAGAAGAATGGATACAGAAATTATGGTTCATTTACACAATGGAATATTACTCAGCTATTAAGAAAGAGAACATCCTGAGTTTTGCAGGCAAATGGATGGAACTAGAAAATATCATCCTGAGTGAGGTAACTTAGACGCAAAGCGACATGTATGATATGTACTCACTAATAAGTGGATATTAGCCAAAAAAGAAAAAGTAAATACTCAGGATACAATCCACAGAACTCAAGAACATTAACAAGCTGAAGGGCCCAAGTGAGGATGCCTTAATCCTACATAAGGGGGAGAAGAAAGCATTCATGGAGCACAGAGGGAAGGAGGGAACTGAATGGGAGAGGGGACAGGGAACATGATCAAGTACTGGAAGGGGGAAAAGGACTAAAGCCCTGAGGGCTTGCAGAAAGAATGGAAACAGGTAATCTCGGGAGGTAGCATGCCAGGGAACCCTCCAGTATGTACCAGAGACTGGGCAGGTGAAAGATGCTCAGGACTCAAGGGGAGGGACCTTAGATGAACTGCCCAACAGTGGAGAGAGGAAACTTGTTGAGTCCACTTCCAATAGAAAGACAGGGCATCAAGTGGAGGAATGTGGTTGACCCAGAATTGTGCTGTCGAGATGGCTCAGTGGTTTAGAGCGACGACTGCTCTTCCGAAGGTCCCGAGATCAAATCCCAGCAACCACATGGTGGCTCACAACCATCCATAATGAAATCTGATACCCTCTTCTGGAGTGTCTGAAGACAGCTACAATGTACTTACATATAATAAATAAATCTTAAAAAAAAAAAAAGTTCCTGTCTAAAAGAACAGGGACAAAAATGGAGAAGAGACTGATAGAAAGGAGGTTCAGTGACAGGCCCAAAGTGGGATCCAGTTCAAGGGGAGGCAGCAAGGCCTGGCACTATTACTGATACTATTGTGTGCTTATAGACAAGAGCCAAAAATGCCTGCCCTCTGAGAGACCCAACAAGCAGTTGAGTCAGATACAGGTACTTTTAACCAACCAGTGGACAGAAGTCAGGGAATCCTGTGGTTGAATTAGGAAAAGACTAAACGAAGCTGAGAAGGAGGGAGACCCCATAGGAGGACGAGTAGGCTCAACTAGCCTGGACCCTGAAGATTTCTGAGACACTGAGCCACCAACCAGGCAGAACACACTAGCTGTTCTGAGGCCCTGACACATATACAGCAGGGGGCTGCCCGGTCTGGCCTTGGTGAGAGAAGATGCACCTACCCCCCTAGATTTGAGGTTCCAAGGAGTGGGGAGGTCTTTTGGGGTGGGTATGGGTGTTGTGGGGATATCCTCTTGGAGATGGCAAGGAGGAATGGGATGAGGAACAGTTGGAGGGTACACAAAGGGGTGATAATGACTGGACTATAAAAGAAATTTAAATAATAACAACAATAATAATGACAAATTTAAGTGCATAGTATAATAATTTTAAATATATTTTAACCTTTAATATATAAAAAACATTACAAATGAAAGAAAAACAAAAATCAAACAAACAATATAACATCAACAACTTTGATAATTGGACCCAAAGACTATACAACTCAATGAATTATAATACAGGTTGATAAGATATTTGGAACTAAAGTGACAGAGTTCATTGTTGGATTTTATGCTTCCAATTTCAAAGATACTTTATGCACATATCTCCCTCCAAACTTGAAGAATCCAAAATAAATATATAAACAAGTGAACAATATTACATTTTTATCCTCTTTCATAACTTGTTCTTATTTCCTGAACCAGTTGGTCTCTTTCCCCCAGCTTTTCTTGTTCTTTTTCTACATGTTATTTTCTACCCAAAAGTGCATTTTACATATATATATATATATATATATATATATATATATATATATATCCCCCAAACAATATATATATATATATATATTGTGTGTGCCTATACATACATATATAAGTATATATGCATGTGAATATATTTTAATATACACATATGTGATCATATATTTTATTTATATTATATGTATATATTATTTATATGTATACTATATATATATATATATGCTTACATACATACACACATGTTGCTGGCTAGATTATGCATATTAGAAAAATGTGCATATTTTCTTTCTCAGACTGTGTGACCTCACTTAATATTGTAAATTTTAATTTCATTGACTTTCCTACAAATTTGGCAATTCTATTTTCCTTTAGAATTGAAATTGTTCATATATATATATATATATATATATATATATATATATATATATATGTGTGTGTGTGTGTGTGTGTGTGTGTGTTCCAATTTTCATCAGTCATTCATCTGTTGATAAACAACTAGATTGATTCTAGTATATTGCTAAAGTCAATAAAACAACAATTAACTAGGATGCAACTACAGCTATTGTAGGGCATGGAGTTATCTGGGTATATTCTCAGAATTGCAATAGCAGGGTCATACAATATTTCTATTATTTTTTTTGAGGAATCTCCAAAGTGATTCCCAACATTGGTATATTAATTCCCATCCCCCAAAACAACAGTGCATAAGGGTTTCTTTCTCTTCATATCCTCTCCAACATTTGTGGTCACATGTATTGATCATAGCCGTTCATGAAGTCATATCTCCAAATATTTTAACTTGCCTTTCCTTGTTGGCTAGGGATAATGAACAACTTTCAAAATAGTTATTGGGCATTTGTGTTTCTTCTTTTTTTTCTATCAATTTTCATTCATTTAAACTACATGATCATTGACAGTTCTATTCCCTTGGTACTTAGTTTCTGCAATTCTATGTAGAGTCTAAGTATTGTTTGAAGGGTGGTTCCTGGCGATACTCTTCCATTCTGCAGGCTGTCTATTTGCTCTACTGAATGCTACCTGTGCAGCAGAGCTATCCTTTTTGCTGCTGCTGTTTTTGACTGGGTGTTACTCTTCATGCCATCCCTTCTGAATGAACAGGTGTTCTATTCAAAAGTTTTTCCATGCCCCAATATCTTGAGGATTATCCATTATGCCTTCTAGAAGTTTCCTTTCTAATTAAGGTTTTTGATCCAATTTGAATAGATTTTTTTATACAAAACAGGACTTGAATATAATTACATTATTTGCAAGTAGAAGTCCAGTTTTGACAGCACAGTTTGTTGAATATGTTATCGTTTTCCAGTGTATTTGGCCTCTCTTATCAAAAATGAAGTAGGAACAGGTCTCATTATTTCTAGGCTATTTATTCTACCCCATTTATTTTCCTATGCTTATGCCAGTATCAGACTCTCTTTAATGTCACCTCTCCATAGTATAACTTGAAGTTGGGTATTGTAACACGTACCACATTTTTCGTACTCCAGAGAATTTTTTTTTGACTATGTGAAGTGGGAGTTTCTGGATAAGTCAAGGGATGCAGACTCACTTGGTGTTTTACTTAGGCATGCTCAGGTGGTGTTTGGCTAAGGCAAGGCCCATGGGAGGACACATGACATTTGGAGAGAGTATAAATTAGACTCAACTGACAGTGACAGTGAGCTCGCATAGCTCGCCTGGCAATGCTCAGCTGATTTCTCATCTTGTTCGCTCATCCTCACTTTGTTGAGAGAGGCAAGGCAGAGAACTTCTCCTGGTGTCCTGTCTGGTCCTGGTCACTCCTGCTGACTCATGGCAATTTGAAGGAGGCCTGGTCACTTCTGCTGGATCATGTCACCACTACTGATTTGTGTTTAGTACCCTGACTCTACTGAACTAGACTGCTGTTATCCTGACATTTGGAGATTAGAATCACTTCAAAAACCTACTTTCAAATAGGTCTACATCCCCTTATCCTATTTACCAACTTTAATCTCTTACCTTTGGATGGTAGACTAGAAGAGGGGTGTCAAAGCATTTAAGAACCCTTATTAAAAGTAGGTTTAAAAAAAAATCTAAGCCTACATCTCTGGTTATTTTTGGTTACCTATATACTTTTGTATTGTTTTTCTAAGCCTTATGGCAGGCACTATATTAAATGTAAATATTAATTTTAGTAGGTGCTATTTCACACTATTAAGCTTGCTAATCACAGAGCATGGATTATACTTCCTTAGTCTAGTATCTTCTGTTATTTCCTTTTATGTTATCTTGAATTATAACTGTAGAGGTTTTCTTTTTTCTAAATATAAAGCTAAAGGTCTTTTATTTTGAGCTTCTTTTGAGTAGAATATTTTAGCTTATTTTTCTAAGACTACATTGATTTACAAATCTAGGGTATTATATATATTACATATCTATAAATACATATGTATGTATACGTATACACAATTCTGCAACTTTCCTGTTTTTATTAGGTCATTCAAATAATTTTTTTGACTCAGTATGGCTTTAAAGTAAAGAGTTTTGTCATCTACAAATAGGGATAGTTTGATTTATTCAATTTCTTTTGTTGTATGTTCTGTCTTTCTCTTATCTAGTGGCTACAGCTAAGACTTCATGCACTATATCAATTATGAGAGGAGATAATGCACACCCTTATTCCTTCATTATTTTAGAGGAAAACATTTTCAAACTCCCCATGTTTAGTTTAATCTTGGCTAGAGGTTTATTTTTTCCCCTTATTATTATGAGCTATGGCCCAGGTATTCCTAAAGTCTCTTGAACTTTTTATCATGAAGGCATATTTGCCAAATGCTTGTCCAGTGTTAATTGAAATGAATATTTGGCTTCTGTCGTTCGGCATTTACAGCTTTTGTTCTGTCAATGGTAAAGGTTTGTGCCTGTAGTACCTTCACACACTATTGAAGATAATAGATGAATATTGAAAGAAATTTCAGAACCAAAGTATTACCAGGTACAAACTTGATATTGCCCACAGGAGTCAGACAATGTTCGTTCTTGGCAATCAGTCTTTCAGGAAGCCTTCTGGCCCTGCAGTCGGGAGAAGATGGTAATTTCCTGGCTTTATGGCAGCAAGGAAGAGTTCAGAAAGTCAGGCTTGTTAGCTTCCTCTTTCTCCTCTGCACTCAATCCCTCTCATCTGCATTGATGTTGCCTGCCCTGGCTGATGTTGTCTTCTACTCACACTTTAAAGTTATGGTCTGGTTTCCATTTTCCGAGACTCTATTAGTCCCTAGGAGAAATGAATTACTGGTTTAGCTGTTATACCAGTTTACTTACCTGTCCAGGCGTTCTACTCCTTTTGCTTCTGTTTCTACTTTTCTCTGCTTATAGATCATATCTTTTGCATTTTGAAATACCAGAATTCTTACAATAAGCAAGTATTATGGGTTTTAAAATTAGTGGGGAATTTGATAATTTTGTTGTTGTTTTTGTTATCAATTCATGAGAAATAATTATTTCCAATCTACCAGTTCATTTTGAAGTATGTTTCCAACTCTGATAGAATACTCTTGAAAAGGATCTCCATGTCTGTGGCAGGTTTGCCCCATCACTAAACAGTATCTTTGGAAAGATTCAGTAACAAGTTCTTTCCATTATGACTGATGAGAGCAGGAAGTATGCATAACTCTGAGCAATTAACCTTGGTTCTCAGACAAAAATTCAAGTAGTACCTTCTTTGGGTCTCCAAATCCCCTCCTCCCTGCTTCCCTTGCTCCCTACCTCCCCCCTCTCATTTCTTTCTTTCATTTCTTTTTCTTTCTTTCTTATCTTTTCTTTTTTGTTTAAATTTATTTATTTATTTACATTCCAGTTGTTGCCCCACTCAGTGCCCCCTCCCAGAGTTCTTCATCCCATTCCTCTTCCCCCTTGTCTCTGAGAGGGTGCTAGCCATCACCCCAACCAAACCTACTTCTTCCCTGGAGCCTGAAGACTCTGAAGGATTAAACTCATCTTTCCACACTGAGGCCTGACCAGGCAGACCTCTGCTATATTTGTGCCAGAAGCCTCTGAAGTGCCCAGGTATGCTCCTGGTTGGTGACTCCGTTTCTGCGAGCTCCCTCGGGTCTGGGTTAGTTGAAACTGCTGTTTTTCCTAAGGGGTTACTCTCCCTCAGCTTCTTCAATCCTTCTCCTAATTCAACGATAAGGGTCCCCCTTCTTCAGCCCAATGGTTGGCTGTATCTGTTTCTGTCTCAATCAGCTGCTGGTAAGGCCCTCCCTGAGGACAGTCATGCCAGGCTCCAATCTGTAAGCACATCATAGTATAGGAGTGTCAGGCCTTGGTGTTCCCCCATGATATGGATCCCAAGTTGGGCCATTTATTGGAACTATTTTTCTTCACTCTCTTCTTCATTTTTGTTCCTGCAGTTATTTAAAACAGGAACAATTCTGGATGAGGAATTTTGACTGTGGGTTAGTAACCCTGTCCTTCCACTTGAGCTCTGTCTATCTACTGGAGGTGGGGTGACCTTATCCTCTCTCTCTCTCTCTCTCTCTCTCTCTCTCTCTCTCTCTCTCTCTGACTTTGACTATTTGCACATAAAGTCCCATTTTCCAAACCCAGAAATACACAAAGACTCTTCAAGATTTACATATATAAACCCAATAGCCTCAATATCCACTGGAAAATACCAGGCAGCAGTTTGAGTCTTGAGGACCTAAGTCTTCATAATAATGCTGTCCTGACAGACAATACAAAATAAAAAATAAAAAAATTAAAAATTAAAAAAAACATGAATATTGATCAGATTCCTAATTGTCTGAGCAGGCAGGGGACATTTCCACCTTTACTCTGTCATAGTAGGAAGAGGAACCTGAGCCTCATTTCTAATTGTAGAGTAAACTTTAATTTTCTTTAGAAATTGAAGTTCAATTCTCAGGTCTCCATGGGATGATGAGGAAAATAACATGTGCTTTATGGTTATTAGTCTCCCCCAAGTGGGTCTTTCTAGCTCCATATAAATGAAAGCTGACTATGCCTGCCCACAGGGCTCTACTTCTGCCCCTTTCCCCACAGTTACAGTGGCATTGTATAACGATCAATCATTACACTCCTGGATTGTCTCCAAAGCTCAAAAACTCACAGTTTTGAATGAGACACTAAAATGCGCATTGTACCATTTTCTTCTACATCATTTGTTCCTTGCAGCACTTGAGAATGGAAAATTAAAATCACCTGATGAATATTATTTAAGAAGATAGCCATACCCTCCAAACCAATTCTGCTTCAGAAGGACTTCACAAACCAAGTTTGTATAACTTGAACCGAACACAGTGCACATCTGGAAATCTTTGCACTGTCCTGGGTGTCCTTTGAGTGCTTGAATATTGCCATTTTTATTTCAGAACTGTCTTTGAGTAGGATTTCTATAAAATAACTACAAAGGTCTGATAGTAGAGATGCGTGAGACTGTTTCTGGGGACACTAGAACCGTGTTCTATTCACTCAAGATAGACAGCCAATGATAGACCAAAGTAGGGATTTTACCAATGAAGTCATTGGCTTACATATAGGAGCATGGAGAAAAAGTTACTCATAGGAACGTGGATGACTAACATGATTCTGTTTACCAAGGAAATGACATTATACTTCCCTATCATCATAGTTGCAAGCCGCAATACTCATAGCAAAGTGCATGTACCCACGGCACTTTTAAGAAATGGCCACCACATACAGCAGGGAGAGGACAGCCATTCCAGGATTACCTTAGCAGGTGTTTCATGCTCTGAGAGTTCAGCTCAGTTGCATGTCTCATCATGTATTTCGGGGTCATTGTGCTTCCCCACAATTCATTCTTGGCTGTGGTGATCCCAAACAATCATCAGTTGTTCTGTGAATCTTTCTCTGATAAAATATGAGGAAAACTCTACTTTCATCAGACAAGAAACCAGAAACAAACCAAAGTAATGATTACATCAAAGTCCAGTTTGGCAAACCAATGACTTTATTAGATTAGCTTACAGGAGGTTGTGGGAAAGATTTTTAAAGGAACAAACAAACAAAAATCTTCAAATCTTCAAATCTTCAAATCCAATATCACTAAGAGCTCCCTACCTCAGAGCAAGTCATTACTCTTGGGAGCAGTATCCCTGGGGTCTCTGAAAGACTTGCATGAAGTTTAACAGGGCAGATTTTTCTCTACCTGGAGATTTACATCTTTGATAACCTACCCTGTGGAGTAGTCTTATGAATATTTTTAGTTTGAGGACCTTCTTAAGAATTGTATGAAGCTGATTCCTTGAGTTATAAACCTGCCACTCCCTCTAGGAGGAAAATTTTAAATTTAAGAGAGTTTTCAACATAAATATTAGTGACCAAATAACCATACCATTTAATGAATGCTTATAGGGCCCTTTTATATTTGAAATTTTTATTTTATTTTTTTAGAAAGCCTATTTTAAAATTTTTCTAATTTCTAATTATTTGACTCATAAGAAACATCTTTTTTTTTTTTCAGGACAAATGAGATAAGATATTTAGTTCATGGAATTCTAGGTTGACAGGGAAATAAAGGATTTAGCCCACTGAAAAAAAATCAAACAATGACAAGATTACAGATGGGTCTTTTATTTGGTGACATCTCACCTATGTCATTAAAATGGTGTAACTTTATTCATGTATTTGCTGCACAGTGGGTACTTTCCTTTCTGTTACAAGTCTAGAATTATAAGAAGCCTAATTCTTACAGAAATCTAACAGATCAAAAGAAAGAAAAAAGAAACAAAAACAATGATTTGGGAAGGCCAATAAAGTTGACAAGAGCCACCATTTTATCAACAAAAACAAAACCTAACAAAAGTCTTCTCAGAGTGATTAAATCTTCCCAAACATTGTGAATGTGACTTCAGACATTTCACAGACAAAATGAAATCCCATAATGTCTAAGTAGAACAATGTAATTATTGTCCCCATAGGTAAGAATTTCAGATCTTTTACATTGCTTGTTAGACTTGTGTTGGATTGTAAACAGCCACTGGGATTTCAGAAGAAATGATTTGCAATTTTAGTTATGAGTTGATATAGAAAAGATAAAAAGATATGCCCAATAAAGAAATTAAATTTATATTACATTCTGTAAAATAATATGTAGTGATCAAAGAGAAATGTATACCAACTAAACATAAACAGACAAAAATATTCTCTGGCCAGAGACTCTTCAATTATCTCCTGGACTGCATTTAGATGAAGAATTATGTTGAGAAAGTCAACTGAATTTAACTATTGTATTATTTCATACAACTTCACATTCATAAGGAAAATACAATCTTTGTTGTTCCCTGAGTAATATATCTTCATCTCCAAGTTGAGACAGATACCAGAAGTAAATACAAGAAATA
Organism: Mus minutoides; assembly: GCA_902729485.2. Lineage (NCBI taxonomy): Eukaryota > Metazoa > Chordata > Mammalia > Rodentia > Muridae > Mus > Mus minutoides. The sequence continues at coordinate 378,528 of LR749567.1, forward strand.
AAAATACAATGAGGACAGCCTTAGTTACAATTAAAGAAACATCTTGAGGGGTGAGTTAGCATATCTCCGTGTGAAGCACTGTATTGTTCAGGAGTTAATTACTCATTCAGTGAGCTTCATGCAGACTGATTCCATGGTTGTTCATAAAAATGATATTCTGTTTTAATGGCATGTACCTTCTTTGGACTATGAAAGTTTTTAACCACCTGGGTGTTTTATTTCTCTCCTTTATAAAGTACAGAGTAACATGGAAATTTCAAGTTGCATTCATTTCATAGGGTACATATTTTGGGGGCAGGTGAACTACCAATGGATTCCTGAGATACCAAAGACTTTAAGAATAATTACCTGTAAAAATGATTTACTACTGTAAATGAATGTATATTGTTAATTAAATCCATCGTATAAATTTTCAAATATAAAGTATTTAGAATGCGTTTGTTCCCTAATAATTGTTCAATGAGTGGGAGACATTGTTTTTTAAATCTGAAGTTATATTGAACATCTCATCTTCTGCAGTTTTTCAAATGTTACTCTAATGATACCTAATATTTCTGCTTTAGTAAATGAGATAAATGTTTAATTTAATTATATGAATTAACCTGTTTTATATATGCTTTAAAGCTCTATAATTTAGAGCAAATTTGGATGTATTCAAGCTATCTTCCACAGTGCTGGTGGTGCTTTTGCTCAAATGTCTTTATCACTCATGACCAGTGACATTCTCCATCACTGTACTAGCAGTAAAGACACATTAGGGCTAGTGCCCTCACTCTCTTTGATGTGCCAATGTTATATAATTTTACCCAACCTTCTAAAACTCGATCTGGGATGGTTCACTTATATTCTTCAAGCAGGCATGCATGTCTTATTGAGGATAGGTCTTTAAGTCATCTAAGGTCAAAGTTCAAATCTAAAAAAGGGAAAAACTCCAGTCAAGTGAATATCATAAATTTTTCTTGTATGTGCATACCAAGAGAAGTTTTTCATAAAGTGAAAAGATATATAAATTACCATAAATTTTCTCTATCAAATGAACTTTTCCCCTATACAAACCCACAGCAAAGGCTCAGACCCCACAATTTTAATATACTTAGTTTCTGATCATATTTAAGAGGTTATGTATTTTATGAATAAAAAGACAACTTACACATTTCTCTTGCCTTATTATGGTTCAATTCAGAAGTGTTGTAGTTGTGCCTCTATGTTTAGAATCTGCAGAGATGATTAATGTTATTGGTTTCTTTAAAACTCAGGGAGAGTTTTTATGGAGTGGGAAGGTAAACAAGACCAACAAGGGATTGGAGATTACCTGGTATCCCTCGTGCAGCTAGTCTGCAGAAAAACAGAAAGAGTTGAACTGAAATATGGAGCCTAGGAGATGAGGTGCAGCTTACTGTTCTGAAGATGGAAAAGCATTTAAAGAAATTGGTGGCGCACGCCTTTAATCCCAGCACTTGGGAGGCAGAGGCAGGCGGATTTCTGAGTTCGTGGCCAGCCTGGTCTACAGAGTGAGTTCCAGGACAGCCAGGGCTATACAGAGAAACCCTGTCTCGTCTCGAAAAAAAAAAAAAAAAAAAAAAGAAAGAAATGTTCAACATTCTTAGTCATCAGAGAAATGCAAATTAACAACTCCAAGATTCTATCTTCTACCTAACAGAATGAATAAGATCACAAAGTCAAGCCTCAGCTCATACTAGGGAGGATGTGAAGGAAGAGGAATACTCCCCCATTGCTGCTACAAGTGAAAAGTTATATAAGCACATTGGAAATCAATTTGGTGTTTTCTCAGATTATTGAGAATAGCCCAACCTCACAACCCAGGTATACCACTCCTGAGCATATACTCAAAAGACACTCCATCCTACCACAAGGGCACTTGTTGAACTATGTTCACAGACACTTTATTCATAATAGCCAGAAACTGATACTATCTTAGACATACCTCAACAGAGGTACAATGTAGTACATTTCCACAATGTAGTATTACTCAAATGTTTAAAATATAATATCACAAAATTTATAGGCAAAGGGAAGGAACTAGAAAAAAATCATCCTGTAAAAAGTAACTGACTCAGAAAGATAGACATGGTATATCCTCACTTATAAGTGGTTATTAGCTCTACCATTCTACAAAGACATTTGTTCAACTATGCTCAGAGCCACTTTACTCACAATAACCTGACACTGGAAACAACTTGGATGTCCCACAAATGAATAGTGAATATAGAATATTTGGAACATTTACACAATGGAGTATTATCTGGCTATTAAAAAGAAGGACATCGTGGAATTTGTAGGCAAGTGGATGGAACTAGAAAAGATCATACTGAGTGAGGTAACTCAGACCCATAAAGACAAACTGGTACATACTCAGTTATAAATGGATGTTAACCATAAAGCCTAGGATAACAATGCTATAAGCCACAGACCCAAGGAAGCTAAGTAACAAGGAAGGCCCAAGGTAGGACGTTTTAATCTCACTGAGAAAGGGAAATAGAATAGACATAAAGGATGGATTCATGGAGAGAACTAGGTGGAGAAAGGGTTCAGGATGGGAATGGGGGGTTTAGAAGGAGAAGGACAGAGGGAGAGAGCACTGGAATAGACAACTGGACAATAGAAACTCTCAGGAATCTATGAGGGTGACCTTAGCTAAGACTCCTCGAAATGGGGGACATGGAGAACAAACCATCTCCAGTAACTAGACGTGGCATGAGGAATTAGGACACCAATCCAGCCACAAAATATTATTTATTTATTATTTATTATTTATTTATATTCTTTAATCATTTTTTACAGTCCAGACTTCATCCCCCTCGTGGTCTGCCCCAAACCCGACCACTTTCCATCCCATATCTCGTCCCCTTCTCCATCTCCAAGATGATGTTCCCAAGCCCCCGCCCCACATCACCACACCTCCCCATTCCCTGGTGCCTCAAGTCTCTCTAAGGTGAGGTGCATCTCTTCTCACTGAGGCCAGACCAGGCAGTCTTCTGCTGTATATGTGTCAGGGGCCTCATATCAGCTGGTGTATGGTGCCTGGTTGGTCAGTCACAAAAATCTTTGATCCACAATTTGTCCTGCCTACAAGATGTTCAGAAGTAAAAATTGAGCAAAAATTGGAGGAATCACTAACTACAGACTAGCCCAGTTTGAGACTCCATGAGAGATAATCCACCCTCGACACTATCATTGATATTCTGCTATAATTGCAAACAGGAGCCTAGCATAACTGCCAGAAGAGAGGCTTCACACAGCAAATGATCGAAACAGATAAAGAGACCCACAGTCAAACTCTAGGCAGAGCTTGAGGAATTCTGTGGCAGAGGGGAGAAAGGATTGAAGGAGTCACAGGGAACAAGGACACCACAAAAAAACCTACCGAATTAACTAACCTCAGCCAACAGGAGCTCATGAGACTGAGCTGCCAAACAGAGAACATACAAGGGGTGGACCTAAGCCAGAGATTTTATATGTGTATGGACACATATGTAAGAGATGGACAGCTTGGTCTTTATGTAAGACTCCTAACAGTTGGAGTAGGGACTCTCTTGGGTTCGTTTGCATGTCTTTGGGACTCTTTCCCCTAACTGGGATGCCTGGTTGAACCTCAAAAGGAGAAAATTCACCTAGTCTTACTGCAACTTGATACATGAAGGGTGGATGTCCATGGGAAGCCTCTACTTTTCTGAGGAGAAAGGGATGACAAGAGGGCTGGGTGGGTGTGAGAGAAGGACTGGGAAGAGAAGAGGGTGGGAAACTGCCATCAGAGTATAAATAAATAACTTAATAATAATAGAATAAATAAAAATAAGAGTCTTTACAAACTTGTCTAAAATTCATCACCTTAATTCTTTTTCAGATTAAAATATTTCTGAGTCTTGAATATTAAAAAATAAATTAATAAAACAAGCCAGGAGGAAAAACCATACCTGTTCATATGTTAGCATTTGAAATTTAAGAAAACAAAGAAACATGATTAATCCTACTAAGTTACTGACCCACAGATGAAAGCCAAGTATTAGTGGAGAGAAACTCAATCCTCAGCTTTATGAGTGGGATGACCAGAGTATTAAAACCTAGGTTTGGGAGGTTTTTAAAGGGTTAAAAAAGGATGGAGGCTCTATATGCTGCACACAAACGTTTATATTTAGGGGCATTCGCAAGCTTGTATTTTTGTCCTCACTGCTACAACAACATCTCTGAAGTGGCT